>JAVLUX010000015.1:8902500-9495000 GCA_032164185.1 Moxostoma hubbsi | reverse complement strand
TCCAGCTTCACTAGTCGGAAATCACTAAAGATAATGTTAAAGAGGTGTGTGAATTTGCAAAAACAATGTCAGACACTGTAATATGCTCTGGTCACCTCCCTGCTCATCGTGGTGATGAGGTTTATAGTAGATTATTGTCATTCAACGGCTGGATGTCTGAGTGGTGTCTGGAGAATAGAAAAGGATTTATAGACAATTGGAAGAGTTTTTGGTGTAGACCTGACCAGCTAAAGAGAGATGGACTCCAATACTCTAGGGAAGGTGCCGCTCTCCTCTCAAGTAATTTGGCTCATAGGCTTAATAATTATAGTATTTGACTAACTGGGGCCCAGGTCAGGAAGCAGACAAACTGGTTGATCCGAACGTCTGCTAGCTGCCTTGAGACATCACACAGGTCACATAAACTACAACACATAGATACTGTATCACCTAGATATCACATAGAGACTATCTGTTCCCTGAACTACCAAACACAAAACTCTCACTAAATCATTTAGATTTTTTTTTTTATTATGGTCAAACTTGAACAAAGAAATAAATAAAAAAAAATAAAGATAAATATCATATGAATATAGGGCTACTAAACATTAGATCTATTTCTACCAAAGCACTAATTATAAATGAAATTAGTTTTAGCCATAGTTTGGCTGTGCTCTGTTTGACTGAAACCTGGCTTAAACTGGATGAATATATTAATTTAAATGAATATACTACCCAAGGTAATTGTTGTAAACACGGGCATCCTCTGAAGGATTGAGAAGGTGTTGCTGCAATTTACAGTGTTTTTGGTGTTACTCGGAGGACATGATATAAGTTTAAGTCTTTTGAACCAATAATGCTTAATATGACACCGTCAGATATTTATAAAAACAAATATGTTGTCTTTTGCCGTTGCTACAGTATGTAGATCTGATGATTATTCTGATTTCCTTGGTGAATATGCTCATTTTTTTTATCAGATCTTGTAGTTACTATAGATAGAGCTTTAATTGTTGGTGACTTCAACATTCACATAGATAATGAAAATGACACATTGGGATTAACATTTATCGATATTCGCAACTTTCTTGGAGTAAGACAGTATGCGACAGGATCAACTCATCACTGTAATCATATGCAAGATGTAATTCTGTCATAGAGTTGATGTTAATACTATAGAAATTCTACCGCAGAGCGATGACAGCTCAAATAATTTCCTTGTATGTTGCGATCAGCTAATTTTACTCAATTTACACCATGCTATCGTTCAGGTAGAACTATTCTTTCAACTACAAAAGATAGCTTCACTAATAATCTTCCAGATCAATCTCATACACTCAGTAAGCCCCAATGCCTAGAGGAACTTGAGGAAATAACAGAAAATATAAATACAGTCTTCTGTAGCACTCTTGATAGTGTTGTCCCCCTTCGATGAAAGAAAATTAAAGAAAAAAGCCCTGCACCATGGTACAATTATCACACTCATGCTCTCAAGAAAGCAGCTCGGAAAATGGAGCACAAGTGGAAGAATGCAAAATTAGAGGCCTTTTGCGGTGCATGGGAGGATTGCGTCTGAAGGCACTAAAAGCTACCAGGTAAGCATATTTTAGCAAACTCATAGAAAATAACCACAACAATCCTAGGTATTTATTCAGTACTGTTGCTAAATTTGTTAGGAATAAAGCCTCAACTGAACCATATATTTCATCGCAGCACATGAGTAATGACTTTAATTTCTTTACTAATAAAATATAAATAATAATAATACATTTGGAATTATGCAATCATCTGTCACAATACCACAGAAAACAGTGTATCATAATTTTCCTCACTTGCAACTTCAAACCTTTGCTGTCATAGGTCTTGAAAAGCAAAAAAAATATCAAAACATCAAAAGCCACAACATTATGTTAGATCCAATACCAACCAAGCTCTTAAAAGAGGTATTCCCTGTAATCTCAGAAAGATTCTGTATTCTCGCTATCCTTAGGACAGGTCCTAAGAAACTTTAAAATAGCAGTTATCAAACCGCTTATTAAGAAGCCACAACTTGATCCTGGAGAAATGGCTAATTATAGACCACTTTCAAATCTCCCATTTATGTTGAAAATACTATAAATGGTAGTATCCTCCCAACTATGTTCATTTCTAAAGAGAAAAAATATCTATGAACAATTTCAGTCAGGATGTATGACCCATCACAGTACACAGACTGCACTTATCAGAGTTACAAATGACTTGCTCTTATCATCTGATCGCAGCTGCATGTCACTTCTAGTGCTTTTAGCTTTTAGTGCTGCATTCAACACTATAGATCACAACATTCTCTTGAATAAGCTAGAGAATTATGTTGGCAGTTGTGGACTTGCATTTGCATAGTTTAGACTGCTACCACTTTGTCTGTATAAATGAGGAATGGTCAAATCAAACTAAAGTAAAGTATGGAGTGTCACAAGAAACAGTTTTAAATGTCCTCTGCTTTTCTCCTTAATATTCTTCCCCTGGGAGATATTATCAGGAATCGTGGAATAAGTTGCCACTGTTATGCCGACGATACTTTATATTTCTTCAAAACCTGATGAAATTTCACAATTCTCCAAATTAGCAGAGTGTAATGAAAGAAAAGATTGGATGGCCAGAAATTTAATTCTACTCAATTCCAACAAAAGAGAGGTCATATTTATTGGACCAAAAACCTCTTAAAAAAAAGCACTATAATATAATTTGACTCTCGATGAATGTACTATTACATCGTCTTAAACGATGAAGAACTTAGGTTTTCTATTTGATACCAATCTGTCATTTGAAAATCAAATTACCAATGTTTGTAGAACAGCATTCTTCCAACTAATAAATATTGCTAAATTACAACACATGCTCTCTTTTGCTGATGTGTAAAAAAAAAATCATGTATTCATGACCTCAATACTGGATTATTGTAATGCATTACTGGGAGGATGTCCAACAAGATCAATAAATAAACTTCAATTGGTTCAAAATGCAGCAGTCAAGGTGCTGACTAGAACCAATAAATATGATCATATTAGCCCCATTTTATCATTGTTACATTGGCTACCTGTTAAATTTCATATTAATTAAAAAATCCTGTTAACTACATACAAATCTTTGAATGGTCTAGCTCCACAGTGCTTAAGTGACCTTCTACCATGCTGTATATCATCACGTTCATTACAATCACAAAATTCTGGCCTGTTAATAGTTCCTAGAATATCAAAATCCACAAAAGGAGGTAGATATTTTTCATCTTTTGCTCCTAAACTATGGAATAGTCACCCTAACATTGTTTGAGATGCAGACACACTCACTCAGTTTAAGTCTAGACTAAAGACTCATCTATTTAGCCAGGCATACACCTAAATAATCCTTCAACTCTGATCTATAACTCTGCAATAAATTGAATGGCATCTATACTCATATTACTCTGTTTGTTTCCCTGTCTCAACCTAAAGTCACCAGAACCGGGTGGATCCAGCTCCATTCCTGCTTTGTGTTGGACTTCACTGCTATATGTCGCTGTGTGATGATGACTAAATGCAGCCGTTGCAAGCCAAACTTCACTTCAGTCTATTACGATGGACTTCAGATAATGAACTGATGCCAACACCAACCATAAGACATGGGATAGTTCATATGCCATTGTCTGAACCTTGGATTTAGGATAGACCTCACCAAAATTACCGGACAGTTGAAATGCAATGCACCTCACTGATCTCTGCCTGCATCACCTCGGTCTAATGATGGACTACACTGGACTCAAGTCATTAATCTTACAGTTCATACAACATATTTGTTTAAACTCTGACCCTTAACACTTACATAGTTTAATCATTTTACACCATGATTTGCACTATACATAAGTAAAATTGGCATTATATTCATGATGTTAGTCAGAGGGGAACTGGCCCACACAGTGAGTCTGGTTTCTCACAAGGTTATTTTTCTCTGTTAACCAACATCTTATGGAGTTTTGTGTTCCTTGCCACAGTTGCCTTCAGCTTACTCACTGGGGTTATAAAAACAATTATTATTTAATTACTTATTTTTAAACACAATTCACAATCATATTTTATGAAACTATTCAATGATGACTTGAAGACAATATAGATATTAAAGTTACAATTGAATGATTGTAAATTGTCAATGAATGATTTTCTGTAAAGCTGCTTTGAAACTATGTGTGTTGTGAAAGGTGCTATACAAATAAAAATGACTTGACTTGACTTTATCCTCACTCCAGATATATCTGGGTACATAACTGGCCTGAACCAAAGTACATGAACATCCTGTGCCAATCAAAGCTGAAAGTGTCATGATTAGGGGCAGAAAGCTCTCTTGGGCTTTTTCAGGGGGCAGTATGGTCTTGTGTGTCCTAGTTCATCATAATTAAAACACACAACTTCCTCCTTAACTATGTTTTGAGGTGTGGGAACATGTGTTGTGGGTTTTGTATGTGTGGACTTCAGGAAATTAACCTGATTTTGAGAGTTTGAACTCACATCAGACCCCTCAGACTTACCCTTGGCACCTTTCAGGATGCCAGCATAGGAGTTACCAGTAACCCTTCTTTCAGTAATGTAGGCAAGTTTAGTAGCCTGTGCAGCAGTGGTTGGATTGTGTTCCTTGACACGGGTCCTCGCCTCTGGAAACAATACCCGCAGGTACTGCGCAAGCACAATGACCTCCATAATGTTTTCTTTGCGGCTTTGGCTGTTCTGGACCCACTTGCAGAACATGTCCTTCAGAAGTGTGTAGAGTTCATGTGGTGACTCATCTGCCAGGGTGCTCAAAGAATGGAACCTCAGCTTGTATGTCTCAGTGCTGATCTCATACTTTTTAAATATAGATTAATTGAGCTGTTCATAGTCCTGTGTTTGAGAAGGGTTCATAGCCACAAAAGCACTCCTGGTTACATGTAAGCAGTTGTATGAAGCAAATGGCCCAATCTCCCCTTGGCCACTTGTACACCCCTGCCAGTTTTTCAAAAAAGGTAGAGAAATGTTCAATGTTGTCTGCATCATCCAGCCTGGCCAAAAGCAGCTTCTGGTCTTTCACCCTGGGCAGTTGTCCATCTGAAGCTGACGTTCCAAATCTCATACACTCCATATCCAGCTACATTTAGCTGACCTGGTGGATGAGAACTTTTTAATGCTGTTCTCGCTGAGTTATCTCTCTTTCCTGCCGCTTGTCCCACTCTCGCTGGTACTGCATGAAGGACTCGAACATCTGTGCAAGAGCTGAAATTGCAGCATGCCCTCCAACAGTAGGGACCTCAGCAGGTTGCACACTATCCTCTGGGATACCTCCTACTGCACCCTGTTCCAAAGGCTGAACCATGCCTTCCTCAGGTGGACTCCTCATTTTAGGTGGCATGTCAGCAACAAAAAGGCAATTCCCACAAGTCAATCGACCATTACTTATCCCACATCTGACACCAATTGTTAGGGTGTACTGGTGGTTAGTGATGTAAAAAGAGTGACAGAGGGACAGAAATATACAGTTCAGGGTGTTTATTCATTTGACGAATCAGGCTTAGACACAGAGGTAAGATCCATATGCAGAGTTTTAATAAGAAGAGTAGACAAGTCAGGCAAGGGTCATAATCAGGTGAGCAGGCAATACAGAGTTCAAACAAATCCAAATCGACAGGCAACAGAGAATAAAAAAAAAAACAGGCAATGGTAATTCACAGGAATACAGGCTGGTGATAGATACTTAGAAATGGCAACGGCAAAGAGATTTAAGCCCCCTTTTTTAGGCTCCTCCCATGGGCGGAGCAGCTGGCAGAGCAGGGAATGGAGTTCCAGGAGGAGGATCCGGGGGTGGAGCTAGAAGACTCTGAGGGCGTAGCCATGGAAGACTCTGAGGGCAGAGTCACCATGGTCAGGGACACTGGCAGCGACTGGAAAATTGCCTCCTTGTCCGGGAGTGCTGGCAGTGCTTGGAAAATGGCCTCCATGGTCATGGGGACTGGTAGTGACGAGGGAATGACCTACATGGTTGTGAGCACGGGCAGTGACAGGGGAACAATCTCCGTGGTCATGAGCACAGGCAGTGACAGGGGAACGACCTCCGTGGTCATGAGCACAGGCAGTGACAGGGGAATGACCTCCGTGATCGAGGACACAGGCAGTGTTAAGGGAATGGTCTCTGTGGTCATGGACACTGGCAGTGACTGGGGAAGGCCAGGAGCACAGAGCTGTGGAAGGCCAGGAGCATGGAGCCATGGAAGGAAAGGAGTAAAGAGCCGTTGCGACCATATTAACATTTCAGAGGTACCAGGTTAACTGACTTTATACAAGATGCAAAGCACGTGGGTCCCCATTTTATAATCTCACCATCAATCGACAAGAAATCCTGAGGTTGTGTTTGACCAGCCAAGGATAGCAAAGAACCACCGGGTTGTTGGGGGCTTGTGTGATCAGAAAGTGCAGATTTTCATGGTGATGGACTCCCACATAAATAAATTGAGTTCTTGTGTGACTTGGTTTATGGGTCCAGAGTGCAATGGTCTCCCATCTGGATCTACAACAGAAAGAGAGGAAACACAGGGGGCAGTCCGGAGGGACAACTTATCAACAAGGTGAGCATCAATCAAATTTCCAACTGCTCCAGAGTAAATGAATGCTTCAACAGTGATATTAGCAGTGGATGAGCTAAGAGTCACAGGCACAAACATATGTCACTTCTTAATTGGATGAATAAGAATATCACTCACTGAATCACGATGCAGCGATCTATGTGACCGAGTAGGACAGGAAGTCAGAAAGTGACCATTCTCCCATAGTACAGGCAAAGCCAGTTGTAATGCATCATTGACGTTCCTCTCTCGTCAGTCTGGCATAACCCAGTTGCACTGATTCAGAAAAAGAGTCAGGGGGAGTAACAGAAGGAGTATTTAATACCTGGGGAACTAAAGAGCAACAGGGTCTCAAATTATCAAACTTAATGGAGAGAGAGAGATTAACTGTTCTAGTGAGGGATGCTCATCACAACTAGTCATCTCCACTTGTAATTGGTGACTCAATCCATTGCGATAAATAGTCTTTAATGGTACATCTGTCCATCCAGTTTGTGCTGCCAAAGTGCGAAAGTGAATGCATAGTCTGCTGCCATAGACTCCCTTTGCACAGTATGGATAATGTGATCCTCCACATATTTGACATGTAGATCTTGCATTGTAATAAAAAAACATCACATTGACCTTGAGCACTGCTGAACTTCTCTGGGAGAGCGCACGTTTGAGCCTCTTTGTGAATTCTCTGGTTGCGAGGATGCAGCGGCCGAATCTTGAATTGCTGACTGCCTCTGTGAGCTAGCAGAAGAGCGCAGATAGTTTAAAACCTCCTCCATGGTGATGGAAAGCTTTCAAAAGGAAAGCCTCCATGGTGGTGGAAAGTTGTCTGTGATGATCATAGAGTAGACTGGCTTGAGAAGCAAACGCTGCTTGAATCGATGAAATCTCCAATGGATCTATGGATGGCGAACTCTTCTGTGACGAATCAGGCTTAGACACAGAGGTTAGAGCTTTAATAAGAAGAGTAGTCGAGTCAGGCCAGGGTAATAACCAGGTGAGCAGGCAATACAGAGTTCGAACAAATCCAAATCGACAGGCAACAGAGAATAATCCAATAAAACAGGCAATGGTAATTCACAGGAATACAGACTGGCGATAGATGCTTAGAAATGACAACTGCTAAGAGATTGGCAAGACTTTGCAAAGATACACAGGGTATAAATATAATAATGTGGGGTATAAATAGCCAGGAAAAGGTAATCAGCATGATAGGGAATAGGTGTGGAGGACCTCTGGTGGTGAGCAGAACTGGGTGCAGAGGTGACAATTCCACAGAGTGCAAAATATGTACAGTGGCAAAAATTCAAAGATCCAAAAAATATAATACTAAAAATATATAAACAAAGTTATTTACACAATAAACGAGTATGTATCTTGGCCATGCCAAATAACAGACCCAAAAATACAACCACAATCCAATAATAATGGCTGCCAGGAGCTCTTTTAAAGTGTATGGCTCCTCCCACTCAATGTCACAGTGTATGAAATTAGAAACAAAAAATACAAAATAAAAAGGTGAGAAAATAATAAACATTCACAACATGCAAAGTATGCATTAATATTATTAAACAAAAAGTTAATTATAAACAATGAAGCCAAACACCCCCTCACCCCAAGGCAGCTTCTCATACACACGGGTTTGGCAGGGTAGAAGTGAGCCAGAATGCAAGTACAACTGTGATTTAAATGCATATTTTGAGCTGTTAAATTGATTAAATAAATTGTTACAATTTGTAAAGTGTTTGGTGTATTTTCTTTGAGCATAAAACTGTTTGAATCACTGCACATTAAACATTTAAACAATGCAACAAAATTAAATAAAGAAAGAAAAACAAGGCAAATAACAGGGAACAATGAATGCATGTATCACATATAGCAACAAACACAATCTATGTTGTTTTTGTTTTGTTTTTTTGCTTGTTTTTTTTTTTTTTTTTTTTTTTTTTGCTGGCATAAAGACTGTGTATGTAATGGTGGAAAACATTTAGTGTGCACATGTACCTTCCTCAGTCCCTTCAGAATAAATGTCCTGGGGCACAGTGAGTCTTTGACACCTCAATGTGTTTTCATTTATAAAAAAAAAAAAAAAAAAAAAAAAAAAAACATAATTTAATTTCTTCTTAAGTAAATAAAATAATAATAATAATCAACCATTTTCTGCTTTGGTTCCTTTCAGGCAAATTTACAATTGAGTGGAATGTTTGGAGACAAGTGCCTAACTAGCACATGCCCACTAGTGTTGGAGTTTCTCTGTCAAGGTGTTGCTACAATAAGGTAAAATCCCTTTCAACATGCTCTGCTGTCAGCCACACACACTGCACTCTGCCTTTTGACATTTTCCCACACAACTTTTATTAGACAGAAAATTCCCTCTTTCCGTACCTGGGTGTGGTACAAACATTCCTATCAAATTCCTTGAGCAGGATTCTAATAAGGTGCAACTCTGGTTTATTGTGGTATTAGGCGATATTTGGGGTTATTGGATATACTATATTTATGAGCTGGGAGTAAATGGTGTATTGCAATTTTTGGTTGATTACTGCTTCTTCTGAATTTGGGGTGGGGGGGCATACCAGAAATTTTTATCCTCATATCAACTTGGTCTTACAAAAGGAAAATATGGGAAGATCATTTGTGGTCAAGGAGGGTTCTGCCTCAGACACGGCAATGATTATGGTTGCCAACATTTGATATTCCCAAAAGGAACATGGGCATGAAAACACTTAACATTAATGTTCCCTTTGTTAAGGTTTTTAGAGGGGTTCATTAATGAGTAATAAGTCATTATAAATCATTGATATGCGGTTATAAAATCATACATAAAAAGGGTAACTTTCACTCAGTACCTGACAAATAGTGAATTCACTTTACCTTGCATGTTAATAAAACTTATTCAGCATTAGTAACCTTTGAAAATGTACCTTAAATGTACAGTGGAGAGGACACATGTGAAAAAGGAGATGCCAACATTAGAGACATACATTATATGTACCTAAAGATCAACATGGTTTAATGGTCATCAGACATTTATTATATGATTTATGCTGTGAATGAGCATGACGTGCTAAAAAGTGTTTTCGCAGTGGACTTAAGGTAACTAGGTATGAAAAAGCATATTTATTAAGTATTTATAACTTGTTAGTTAAAATGCTTAGTATAGTATTGCATTTTATCCATGTTGTTATAACTGCATGTAAATTATTTATAATGCTTTTGTAGATTACATTAATAATTACTGAACCCTTTTATGAACTCTTAACAAAGGGAATGTTATTGTTAATTGTTACCCTTAACAAAGGGAATATTCATGTAAAGTGTTACCTTTTAACAAATCCTTGGACTTTTACAACAACAACAACTACAACAAAAGTCTGATCATTAGCACTGATATTTTCCAATACATTGATGATGACTGTAAGAAGAGTTTTACCTTAAATGCATCAAACTAATTAAAATTATGAAACAGGCTGTTAGAGTCTAAAGTTGCGAAGATCATTTGTGTCCCAACCATGCAGTGATAATTCTTACAGACACACATGGGCCCTGCCATAATGTTGAGAGCTGAGATGCAAACAGAAAGCACAGCCAAGAGAAAGTTTGCTATGGTGCTTTAAATGTGGATCATGGGCCTGTTAAATCAGTACACCTACCATGTCTCTCCCCAAGACCTTAAGCATAAAATGCTACAATGATGGTTGGTGTTGAAATTCTGCACAAAAGCTCCATTTGACCAATGCTGACTCAAGTCTGGCTCTGGTCATCATTGAGTCCAGAGGGGATTTACTTAGTAACCATGGTTGGGAGAGATGTCCTGGTTCCCTTTAATAGCATTAAGGGTTCAAACCGTTAGGGCTGTAATCTAGAGAGAGAAGAGACTCCGGCACATGCCTTTGATCTCATTGCTTTTGGCTGTTTAAAGTCGACAGTTTAGCTGAATGCCATTCCCTGTTTTCATTTGTGCTACATGAGTTTCACAGTCTTGTAAGAATTGCCCTACACCTGTACTTAAAAAATGTACATTGAAATGCTTGAGGAACACATTGATTTTTGAGTTCTATGAAATCCAAATACAAATGTTACTCTGCACGGCAAGAACTGCCATAGCCTGCATGCAGATGACAGAACTTGCTCAAATTCAGTAGAACTCATTTGTTCATTACAGTGAAATGGAGGTTGAATAAGAATGCACAAACAAATCTGAAGCAAATCCAGATTTTTTTTATTTATTGTTATTATTATTATTATTTTATGCATGTTATGACAGTTTCACACAAGCATCATCACTATGGCAAACTTAAAATCATGTTCACCCTCTTTTAGATTGTAAATAGATGTAAAATACCACATGAAACGCCACCATCAAAAATGTTTGTATGTGTGGTTGTGTTGTTTTAAACATGGTTTAGAAGTTTAAAGTCTAAAAGTGTTTTTTTTTTTTTTTTTTCTAATCTAAAAAAAACTTTGATGTCAATTCAACCTTTGAAATATGCAGAATTCACCCACAGTAATAACTGATTGGCTAAGCTGAGGTTTGGCATTTGACAGAAGAAGAGCAGAAAAAATGAAACCTTGCTTTAGGGCATGTGCACTAGTGTACTGTCCATAATCTATAAATGTGTGTATATAGATGCATGTAACTGCATACACAATGGTGTTACCAATATTTATGAAAAAAAAGAAGAAAAAAAAGGTGCTCCTGTTTTTATCAGGTTAATTTTAAATGTCAGAGAGTGCTACAAGTATATTCAGTAAAGTTGATTTGGGCTCTTGCAGTTACAGGGGTAAGTGATAATGAGACTTTAACAAGCCTCATAAATCAATTAAGTGTGAACACGCCGTATTGCCTGTAGATTACGCGTGCCATTGTTTGACGAGGGTCAGACTTCAACCTGTTTACGCTTTATTTTCTCTATTGACCGGAAAGAGGAAATTTGATATTGAACATTTCTGAAAATGTTTTTGACATTTGTAAAAAACACGCACACACACACACACACACACACATATATATATATATATATATATATATATATATATATATATATATCATTCTCTCTCTCTCTCTCTCTCTCTCTCTCTCTCTCTCTCTCTCTCTCTCTCTCTCTCTCTATTTATAAACGCCATAAATGCAATTATAAACACAGTCTATCGAGAACATTTTTTGTATTTTTTTTTTTATTATTATTACAGCATAGTAAAAGTGTGGATAAAATTACCTTTTAGCCCATATGTAATACTTATTTGAAAAAGTTTCTTTAAAAAAAATATATATATATGTATAAAAAAAATTCCACCAACATTTCTCAAGATTTCATGTCCTTTCTCAACGTCTCTGTTTTAGTCGTTTGGAGATATTTTCAGTGTCATATCTGCATGATCTTCAGCTCTGTGCGTTTCCAGCGGGTTATCATCATTGCCATTGCTGCTACTGTCTGATGTGTTCCTCTGATTGGCATCAGTGCCCTCAGATATTTTCAACAGATCCTCCACTCGCGGCCATCTGGGGCTGATCACAATCACTGGCTTCTTCTGAGCAGTTAAACTATTAAATCCACTATATCCTTTCAACGAGCATAACTTTAGTGACGCTCGAGCAGCGACCCAATGCAAGAGCGAGACCAGGACCCTGGAAACGAAGACCGCAACGCATTTTAGTTTGGTTACATGCAAACGCAAACATTAGCGTATGAAGTTAAAGTCTTAAATTACAATTAATTAATGCATTTGATTTGAATACATACAATTTGTAAATAAACATTCTATGAAAATACAATTTACTTAAATACATTAGACTATATTAAAAAAAAAAAAAAAAAAAAGTACAGAACTCAAATTATAGGCTAAATATATAAAAAGTTAACACAGAAATACGATCGTTTAGTAAAGCACGTTTGAACATTTCGCCATAAAAAAATTGGTGAGTTTTCTTGGGGTTATTGAAAAACAAACAAAAACAAATATAGGGGTGCTGCAAATGTAGGGCATTTTGAACTGCTATTGTTGAAAGTTATTCCTTTATGTGGTGGGATTAAGTGAGATTATCGTTACCGACATTAATTCAGAACTGTCATGAGTTTTATCAGTGGTATTAATAATTTTGGGGGGTTGTAGCTAAATGGCGCTTGTAGGCTATGCATGTTAATGAAGTCCGCACGATTATTCAGGACATCACCTTGTTCAGTATTTAACAATGAAACATAAATACAAAGTCCCCCAACGCCCCCACCTTGCCCCCACTCCGTGTGTATAGTTGTAAAATGCCTCTGGGTTATAAGTGTAAGTGTGTGTGTGTGTGTGTGTGCGCGCGCGCGCGCTCATGTGAGGAAAAGAGAGAGGGGAGAAATGGAAAGACACATTTTCCTAGAATTCCGTAATAATAATACTACTACATACTACTACTACTACTACTAATAAAACGTTATAGATCTTCTTAACATATAAAGTACAAAGTGTCTTTTGAAAGTTCAGCATAATAGAAACTGATAGTAAATACGAATGAATCAATGAATGAATGAATAAAATGCATGCGATTTAAGGTATGGATATGCACATCTTTAATGATTTAGATAATAAAGCCAATGCTTAGTTTGAATAATTTAATTTTGTATAAATATTGCAAATTTCAACCAACCACTCACTGTAAATATGCACCTTGAGAAAGGATACAGTTGTTTCATCGCCAGTGTCTCGTGAAGATCAGTGTCATCGCGAATGTTGTTTTAATTCTCCAGTGTTTATAAGAATTATGAGCCATTCAAAAATGTTCCTATCCGTTTATTTCGCCAGTGCTGGGCAGCTGTAAAATCGTGTAGACGGGTTGTCACACTATAGTGAATGGATTCTAATGCTAAACATTTAACATACAATCCTCCAAACAGTGCAAAAGTGGCCCTGGCCAATGCTATAACTACATGCGCCAACGAGGAGGAGCTTGGGACGCCAATCAAAGCATCAACTTCAAATTGTATCTGAGAGATCAGCCCAGGACCTAGGGGCAGAGACATCAGTTGGAGCTCAATTGTTGATCTGATCACATTCGACGGACTTGCTGAAAAGGAGAAGCTGAGATTTGAAGACGAGCATTTACCGGTTTTACCCTGCGCTGCTTGAGAGAGAAACTCTTTCGCTTCTTCTTTTGGTGGGCTATTCGCTTTTTTGGCTTGATTTGGCTTCCGACGTTGCGAAGGAGATGTCTTTCCCCCAGCTGGGTTACCCGCAGTATTTAAGTGCCTCCCAGGCGGTGTATGGAGGTGACCGTCCGGGAGTGCTGACTCCTTCATCCCGTGGAGGGAGCGCTGAGATCGGTGGAAGCGCGTCCGCGGCGGCCGCTGCGGTGTCCTCGGTGTTGGGCATGTATCCGTACGCACACAACTACAGCGCTTTTCTGCCTTACACCAGCGCCGATCTGGCACTTTTCTCTCAAATGGTAAGCAAATTATATGTGCATTCATTTTTTAAAAACGGATATTATTTCTCTCTCTCTTTTTTTTTTATTTATTTATTTTCTGTTTTCTCAGAGTATTGTATCCCAAAACAATTTTGGGGGGAATTGACACACATACAACGTTAACTGAACCGAAGCTTGCGTTGTGGATGGCAAGGTTACAGCTTTTTAACATTCAGACTTTATTTTTTTTTAATTAACAATGATACAATTATTAATAATAATAACAATAATAAATCCTAATAGAGTACAATAAGTAAATTCGGTGTTTCCGTCCGCCATGTTATTCCTAGAAAAGTTTTGTCCCGGTGCGGATACTGAGTTGGAGAATTGTTGTACGGATTTTTAGAAACGAAAAAAAATTCATATATTTTAATCAGTTAATTTAAATGGTTTCAATTCAGCACTTTGGTGTTGTCCGAGAATATTTTCTCGCCCTGTAAAAAGGTAATCAAACGAATTATTGTTTGAAACGGTATTCCTTAGTCAAAAAAGCATTGTAACCAACAGTTTACTAACTAAATAAAATAAAATAATGCAAAAAATAAACAAATACATTTGAAGCCAATAAATAAAAAAGTGGAAATTAAAAAGCTGTTTTACCTAGTGAAAAATAAAATTATTGCAGCATCCATTTTCTATACCCAAACAGCAGTATAGAAAAGCATTACCAAAATGAAAAAGAGAGATATACAATTTTACGTCACAATAGACTATAAGAAATATGTTATCTTTAATCCCCATTGTGTGGAGAAATACCACAATGCCGCAACATTCTTTATTAGTTAAAATTAAACTCTTAAGCAGTCTGTCGATTTTTGTTCTATCAATGAAAATTAAAGATATCGGTAGTTAAGTCTAAATCAAGGGTTAACCCTAAATTAATTATAGGCCTACATATAGTTGTACTCTCTCTCTCTCTCTCTCTCTCTCTCTCTCTCTCTCTCTCTCATATTTTATCAAAGTTTGGGATGACATGATTTATTTATTTTTTCTGTTGCTTGGCCTAGCTTTTTTAAAGGCCACAATGTTGGTCAAAGGTTAAAACAAATGTTATTTTAAAGAGGTCGAGTTAAATGTTGCTTCAAATAAATCAGTTTTGGTATTTTATGAGTAGGACAGGCAAATAGAGCCCAGACAAATTGCAATATAGGCTACACGAGTGAAATGATAAAAAATCATATCTATCATTTCAAGAGAGAGAAAGTTAGAAAGGGGATTTTTGACGCATGTAACATCACTTTTGTGAGTGAACAAAACACATTTCTAATATTGAGATCCTTGTATCTTGTCGATGCCATTTTAGGGTTCTCAGTATGAGTTAAAAGACAGCCCTGGTGTTCATCCTGCCAGCTTTGCTGCCCACACTGGCCCTGCCTTCTACCCCTACGGGCAATTTCAGTATGGAGACCCTGCCAGGCCTAAGAACGCCACACGGGAGAGTACCAGCACTCTGAAGGCCTGGCTCAATGAGCACAGGAAAAACCCCTATCCCACCAAAGGCGAGAAGATCATGCTGGCCATCATCACCAAGATGACCCTCACCCAAGTGTCAACATGGTTCGCCAACGCCAGAAGGAGACTCAAGAAAGAGAACAAGGTGACATGGGGTGCCAGAAGCAAAGAGGATGAAGATGGCAACATATTTGGGAGCGATAACGAGGGGGATGCCGAGAAAAACGAGGATGAGGAGGAAATTGATTTGGAGAGCATAGATATTGACAAGATCGACTACAATGATGGAGATCAAAGCAATGAGGAGGATGAGGAGAAGCGGGTGGAGCTGGAGAGCCTGCAGGAGAAACGGCACACGCTAGCGCTCCAGGCCCACGAGGCCTACGAAAAAGCAAAAGCAAACGCAATATCTGTCGGCAAAGAGCCGTCTGATGGAAACATCAATAACACAAGGGTACTGTCCCCCGGTCGACAGGGAAGTTTTCAAGTTCCGGTTAGCAATAAGCCCAAAATATGGTCGCTAGCGGAAACCGCAACTAGTCCAGATAGCTTGCTGAAACCTACATCACCCTCAGTTCCCGCCACTCATGCGGGCGCTCACCCAGCCTTCCTGCCCAGCCATGGACTGTACACGTGCCAGATTGGAAAGTTCCACAACTGGACAAATGGCGCGTTCCTGGGCCAGAACTCCCTGCTGAACGTCCGATCTTTCCTCGGTGTCAATCAGCATCACCATAATCATCATGTTCACATGCAGCAGCAGCAACAACAGCCCAAGTCGGTGGTGGTGTCATCTATGGCAGCCCTGAACAGTGACAAGGCGCCAGAGGACCTCAGTCCAAAACACATAGGTATGCATAAAACACTAGGCCTATATGTGTGTGCGGAAAACACGTGCTCCACATTGCAATGCTATAATAATAATAGGATATTATTATTGTATTATTAGTAGTATTATTATAGTTGTTGTTGTTTTATGTTGCTTTAAATATTAATTGTAAAGCGCAAATCCTAATTACTTTTTGTTTTATCACAGATCGGGAAAATGTTCTCAGAAGCGAGTCACCAACGCAACCTTTAAAGTCATCGTTTCGTCCTCTTCATGACAGGTACATTTGCACTCTACATTTTTATTATTATTTTTATTATACATATTTTATATTACTATATATATATATATATATATATATATATATATATATATATATATATATATATTCATTATTAAACGATAAAACGCACTTTTATGAAACGTGTTTTATAGCCGCTTATTTGAGAAAGACTCATGGGATAAATCTATTTCCTAGCAGACAGGAAGAGAAAAATCTGCGCTCAGC
Organism: Moxostoma hubbsi; assembly: GCA_032164185.1. Classification (NCBI taxonomy): domain Eukaryota; kingdom Metazoa; phylum Chordata; class Actinopteri; order Cypriniformes; family Catostomidae; genus Moxostoma; species Moxostoma hubbsi. The sequence continues at coordinate 9,478,190 of JAVLUX010000015.1, read as the reverse complement.
TCTTATAATACATAGTTGTGCTTTTCCTGGTGACAAAGGGCCTCGAATCCCCCTCCCCACACACACACACACACACATACACACACACACACGCTGTCTCTCAGGAGAATAACTACTTATCAAGTCACCAAGGCTGTGTGCTTTTCCTAAAGACCCTTGGGAAATGTGAACCTCGGGGGAGCAGTCTGGCTGAAACTTTCCCCTTTTAAGAGCCACATTTTTACCATGCAGGCCCGTTGCGTTTTTTCTTTTCTTTTTCTGTCTTGACTTACAGTTATTTATATCCTTCGGCATAATCGCACAAGTCGCACTTGTGGATTTGCTAGTAAATAACAGTAGTCCGTTTTTTGTAAAAGCTATATCAAAACACACATAGGCTACTGGTCTTGTTAGTAAATACGAATGGATTTACCGCTTATTTAAATACCTTTCATTAATAATGTTGTATCGCTTAACAGAATTACAATAGACAATGTACATTCACTGTGTTTTTAGAATTAATGGAACTTTGTATAATTCCTCTATATTTTACATTTATTCGTGGTGCAAATATATTCATATTTATGCGAACATTACCTACTTATCTGTTGAGAAAAGCCGAATCTTTTGATAATGACTAATATTAGTTAGTAATAAAAAGTATTATTAACCATTATCGACACGAATGACTTATCTGAGTTGCAAAGCGTGATGCACTGGTTATGCAGATAGGACACGGCATCACATCTAACTCTTTGTCTGTCTGTCTTCCCAGCCCAAGAAACCAGCAGGAATCAACACAGAGGGTCCTAACTGCTCTCTCTTCCGCTTGATCAAGACATTTACCCTGGAAAAAAAGACTGATGGCACTCATAATGGGACAATGGAAACGAAATCAATTCAGCATAGCATTCAGTTACTCTAAAACAAATGGCCGAGTTTGATTAGCACCCGGTGGAGTTGTACATAATTACACCTGTGATCCCTTCCTTACCGTGGGACATTTGGTAGGCTTATTTTGTCTTTATGTGTTGGTGTTTTCCTTTAAGGTGACCGACATTTGTAAATAGTGAGTTGAAGGAGTTTGTTCAGATCATATATTTTGTCTAATAAACGAAATGAAATTATAGACAAATTCAAAGTACGTTTTTTGTGGTTTCTGAATGGGTTGAGACAGCCTATTAGAGAAGTTACCACATTCATTTATTTATTCAAAATGTATTTCTTTAAGTGTATATTATTATTATTATTATTATTATTATTATTATTATTATTATTATTATTACCTCTGAATAATCTCTGGTAGTAATAGGCTACTGAATGATTTTTAAAGTGAAAAAAAAAAAAAAATTGCTGGTTGTTTCGTTTGCATAGGACACAGAATAGATCTTAAAATATTTTACGGGAGTGTTCAGATTCAATTGTTAAATGGAGCTGGCTGGAAATGCATTGAGGTGCTAATAAGAGACCAGATGGCTGCTGGCGGCAGAAAATGGACCGAAGCAGCTGGGAATATCATTAAGTAATAATGTGGGAACGCCCTGTGCAAACAAAATCAAATGGTTAAAATCTAATCTGTCAGAGAAAGAAGAAGAAAAAAAAAAAACTCGATACGATAATGAATTATTAATTTGTTGAGGAGAGTGACATTCAGTTCAGAGGGAGTCTGGAGTGAGGCCTCTGAGCGTCTTCAACACGAGACTCCAAAGCGCAGACTTCTTATAATAATATTTAGCCTAATAATTTCATTTTCTGGCACAATATTGCGGTTTCAAACAGCATGACAAATTAATTATAAAACAAGAGGCTTTACGGGGTGTTTTTCAATGTTTCTGGCTGTGTAATTCATTAATTTTTCAACAAAATGTTCAAATATAACCACTGTTAAAAACGCATCAGTGAACATAGAAACAGAAAGAAAGAAAAAAAAAATATCTAAAATTTAAGATCTAAGTCTTTCTCTTTTCAAATGGCGATTAAAGCAACTATTTAGAAAGGCTATTCAAATAAATTAATCAAGCTGTATGACACTGTATGCTTCTTAGATATTACGTTAAATATTCTCTGTTTTTATTTTTCCATTTAACACATTATACAGATAACCAAGATGCAGAATTTCAAATAAATTAAAGCTTACAGCGACCTCTATAGATGCATTGAGTCATTACAGCTGTTTTGCACAGAACAGATCCAGGAGAAATTGAAATACATAAATAATAAAAAATGAACTAGTTTTCCTAAACATCAGACAGCATTACAGTTCAGAAAATTATTTAAGACATTTTGAATCTACAGCCCTATATATATATATATATATATACACACATATACTTAACTATAACTTTCAGTCGTCCACTAAAATAAATACAAACTTTTACAAACAATAACTCTAAATAATATTGGTAAGATTGATTTGAAACAGAGTTTGAAATATAAACCCGAAACTTTGTTGTTGTGTTTTGTTATGTTCTGTTTGTTAGCCTACATACATCTTTTGCTACCAAAATGGTGTGTTGTACTAGAGCCTTTAATGCTTTTCATGTGTTTGTTTAATATTTAATATAGCCTATTTGTAACAGGTTAGGTGATTGTGCTAGAACTATACCAATAATCATGATTATTAAAAACAAAAACGAAAAAGTAAATTAGAAAAAAAAAAAAGTCAAAATAGAAACTTTTTTTTTTTTTTTTTTTTTTTTTTTACTTAATATGTTATTTAACCCCCGCCCCAACTCTTTAAGGACGTTTTTGGGGTGAATTCGGCGCAATAAATTGCAATCGCCTTTTCCCGATTTTTTAGGAAAAATAATCCTGTTCGGCATGTCACATACCCTATTTAAAGTTTTGCTTAAATTATTACTGAATAGGCCTAATAATAATAAAAATAATCATTGGAAGAAGAATAAAAAATAATAATAATAGCTATTAAGACGTATTAAATCAGGGCAGGTGCGCAAATTTCAGTTCTCTCCCCGTACTGTTGTCTCCATCTCTTTTCATGTGCTTGTTGTGGTTGAAATTAAATAACCTCCTGGTGTTCCATTTATATCTTTTGTCCTGTGCTAGTGTGGGGTTAGTGCTGGAGGCCATCGGGTTGGGATTCGCTAATAAACACGCAATTACTCATTCTGTACTTGATGTACAGTCAATTGTCTAACGAGAAATAAACGGGGCTGGAACCCGTAATTACTCTGACACTTCCAGCAACTCTCACACACCGCCCCGGGCAATAAATGCACGCCAAAAGAGGACGTAACAGAATAAAGGAAAATACAAGAGTGGGGGTGATAGAAATAGAGGGGGAGACATCTGGGTAAAAAAGACAACATAATAACCACATTAATCATTATCATAATTTTATATGAAAGACATGGATAATGTCATGGTTAGAACAACGACATCATCATCATCATCATCATCAACAACAACAAAAATCTAGACTGACGAATGACTGAAAAACACAGCAGGAATAATAAATAATGAAAAATATTGTATTTGCACATAAACTGTTGCTCTCACATAGAACAAAACTTATTATGCTTGAACAAGTAGTTCTCCCCTATTATGCTTCTACAGTAGGCTATAGGACAGAGAGAGAGAGAGAGAGAGAGAGAGAGAGAGAGAGAGAGAGAGAGAGAGAGAGAGAGAGAGAGAGAGAGGGGTGAGTGGGGAGGAAAGTTTATCACTGTCTTGTCGTTTTGGCAGAAACAAGCCATTCATACACCCCCTGCCAAACAACACAAACGTCCCCTCCCGGTTACCCCCTTCATCCACCATCACCACCACCCCACGGTGTTGGCTTTTTGAAGAAGCCGCCAGTATCTCTGAAGAACTAATCCATTTATCTAGTTTCATGTGTGCACTGGGTGAATGCCTTCAACAATGGTCGGGCCCTGCTGGGAAACGCAAGTCGGGGAGTCCAGTACTCACACACATCCACAGTTTCCATACACCATGTTATGGTTTGACTGCTTTGCTGTTCCTTATTTTCAAAACAACAATAAAATGTTGAATGGGACGAATACTTTGGTCATCGTCTTTTCATCCCAGGAGCGATGGGTTGCTGTAGCTCATTCCACCGGATGAGGCAGGGCCTCTGGTTCGAGAGACAGAGAGAGAGAGGGTGGGAGGGAACTGCTTTCACGCCACTTGCACAAACTGTAGCAACAAGAGACAACTGCTAGTGGGGACTAGCTTTTGGAATAGCTCGGTTGGTTGACTGAAAAACAGTAGCATACACTATAGAACCCAGACACACAGACAAATATCTCCTCGCTGATGTGATGCCATTGATGGTTTGGGTTAATTCCAGAGGGTCTGCAAAAACAACAACAGTGTTATTTGCTGACGTTTTTGAATGATCTAGCAGGTGTTAGTGACAGACTAGATTTACATACATCTATATATATATATATATATATATATATATATATATATATATATATATATATATATATATATATATATATATATATACTGTATGTGTGTGTGTGAGTAGATAGATGATAGACAGATTTATTAGATTATTATTATTATTATTAAATAGTCATAAATATTATACAATTATATATTTAAATATTATGATATATCATTGTATATTTATAAACATTATTAAAATATTATATCTTAAATATTAACCCATTGATGCATGAAACTGATTACTTTCTAAACAAGAAAATAATCATTACTAATTTATATGATTATATTTTTTTTCTTCTTTCAAATATATACAATATAGCAATACACTAAAATATATAGGTAGATATTAATTTGCATAACATGATAAATAAATAAAAAATGGTGGAGCTGTCCAACAAACCCTGCAGCCCATTCTCTCCCAAGGCGTCAAATACTGCCGCTAGTGCTAGAGCCCAGCGCGTCAATCTACAGACCCAAAAGCACCCTCTGGCATCTGTATCTGACGCTCGCATAGGGCAGCCTAAAAGGGAGGCTTTAATGTCGATTAATTTAGATCGCCTAACCCAACCCCATTACTGAACCTAAGAAATTATATTATTATATTATTCATGTTTAACATCCTTGATAACTGGTTAGGTTTAGGGATGGAGTTGGGTAAATGTATTAAAAATAATTTGAATGTATGTTAAACAATTTTATTAGAAATGTTTACGCACCCGACCCCATCATTATGCCCAAACCTAACCAAAAGCAAATAAATTAAATGCACAATATTTTATTTAAAATAAAAATGATACAAAATCACTATAATAATTCCAAACTATACGATAGCATTGTGTGAGGAAGAGAGTGAGACTGAATATTTTAATGCCGGGTTCACACATCCTCAATGAGCAGGATGTGAGCGAAGCGGTCACGTTGGGCGTTCACATTGGCTGCATCTCTTCCGCGAGAAACAGCAGCTTGACCTCTGCCCCCCCCCCCTTGGTTATTACACATATACTCACAAATTGGCAAGAGGTCTGGCAGTTTATTAATCCTTTCCTTTATTAAGCTATTTTATTGAGTTTACTTGCATGCAGACATATAAATTGCAGTATAGGTTCAAATCATGAATCATTTTGATTTGCTTTTGTGTCTTTTCTATAACATCCTGATTATTTTCTGTTGTTCTGCACCCAGAGCCGTTGAGCTCAGTGTAAGATTCGAGACAAAAATAGGCTCAACGCTGAAACTATCTGCTCATAGGTCACTTCTGGGATGTGTCAATTCGGGACACACGTTTGCAGTGGGAACGGTGTAATCTGTTAATATGGGCGCCGAAACAAAAACGCGCCACTCACGGAGGATGTGTGAACCTGGCGTAATAGCTGAAAATCTTCCCCCTCCGTGATGGTAGAGCCATCCAATACCGGTCACACATCTCATCCAAACTTGAGCTCACCGTATTCGGTCAAAAGACACGTGAGAGCCAATGGCGTTTGACATCGTGCTGATGCCTTCTTGTGGCAGCGATTTTTGAATTTGTTACTAGAACGAGTTCAGAGCTGAATATGTTATGGCAGACGCTGGCAAAAAAAAACCTGTACATTTGTGTCTGATCTTCACACAGAGAACGAAATGCATGCAATACACCCGGAATGGAACAGGCCACTTCAGCAGAGCAGAATGTGTATATAAAATAAAGATTAAATATTAACCACTGTAAAATAATACATGTTGCTGTTTAAACATTACCATTGTAAATAAATCTGGCTGATTTCAAACATAATGAAATAATACCCCAACATATCATGTCAGAATGACAAAATTGTATCTCAACATATCATTTGGCAATGTTAAAATCAGACTCCCTTCGCATCAGTCTTTGATGGCGAACGTTTGTCATTGAAAGCATTGTGTTTGCCAGATGCATTTGAATCTGACGCCAAAGGTGGCTTTTGGCATCCACCTGTTGACGCGCTGGGCTCTTGCACAAGCAGAAGTATTTAACGCTTCAGGAGTAAGAACAGGTTGAACCTTAACCCAGATTGAGAGTGCATTGTTTGACCCTTCCCTGAGGCTGCATTTGTCTTGTGTTTTGCCTAATAAACAGCAGACAGCCATTACAGAGCTCCATCCCTCTCCATGAACATTTCCACAGAGACGATAAATACAGTCAGACTTTCCTGTGCTCCTTGGTGATGTGATGCCATTGTGGGTTTGAGTTAATTCCAGAGGGCTGTACAAAGAGAAATGGATGAATATGAAGTGTCACCCAGCAGCTGGGGCCTGGCTCAGTTATTCCCTCTCTGCACATGTGCACAGCAGAGGCTGATATCAGATCAGTTCCTCTATTCTGTATCACAATCAATCTAGATTTTTTTCTTTAACCTGCCGGAGTGAATCAGGATCTAAACCCGCCACTTAACAGACTTGTGTCTGCTTGTGAGACTGCAGTGTATTATCGGACTATGACTTTTGGGGGTTTCGAGCACCATGGGCAGTCATAGATGATGAATTAGTTTGATGTTGCAGATCACACACTGATATGGTTGAGAATACATTACAGAATGTGGACACAGTTGAGTCTAACCAGTTCCTTATTCTTGTCCGCCTCTGTGACCTGGAGGTGTTAAATGTTGCCCATCCCAGACGCTCAACAAAGCACTCGTTAGCATTCAGGGTGTAATCTTAAAGTATAGTACATCCTCAGTGACATCACCACACTAAAAACTCCTCATATTTTATCTGTTAGCATGGGTTAAACAATCAAGTTGCCTTTAGTAAGTGCAAATAGTAATAGATGCTATTTACACTAAGTGTAAAAAGCAACAAAAAGCATCTTCTTTGCACTAAGTGCAAATTGTGTTACATGCCATTTGCGCTCCGGTAAAATAAAAGAATCCTGGTGCAAATAATGGTAGATTCTAGGGATGTGCCCGAAGCCCAAAAGCACGAATAATGACTTCAAAACAAATAACGGATTCATCCGAATAATATAAAACAATCCATATGACTGATTATCCATGAAACACAAAAATAAAGAGACATTTTAAATAAACATATAAAAAACGACAACAAATTTATGAATCTGTGCAGCCAATATTTCTAATGTGTAAATCTTTGAATGAAAATGCACACAATGTGATTTCAGATTGGATGTCCGCAGTCTCGACTCCATTTGTGGTCTCTGTCAATTGTGCACATTTGGAGCTTGACAAGTGTAATATTAACTAAGATACGACATCATGTACACTTTCCACGTCTTGAAATGTCTTTGTTAATGTATCACACAATTCACATGTGATTCCCGTGTATTTATTTATAGCCTAAACCTGAGCACGAAATTAAATTCCTGACCTGAAGTGATGCTTTCACGTCGTAGCTCATCAGGGGTTTAAAGATTGAAAAAAGTCAAAGTACAGTTACTTCTTAAAAAATGTAGTTTGAGTAGAGTAAAAGTACCTGTCCTAAAACTACTCAAGTAAGAGTAAAAGAGTAGCTCATTTGAAAGTACTCGATGTCCAGCAAGATCAATAAATAAACTTCAATTGGTTCAAAATACAGCAGCCAGAGTGCTGACGAGAACCAAGAAATATGATCATATTAGCTGCATTTTATCATCGTTACATTGGCTACCTGTTAAATTCCGTAATAATTTAAAAATTCTGTTAACTACGTACAAATCTTTGAATGGTCTAGCTCCGCAGTACTTAAGTGACCTTCTACCACACTATTTTCCATCATGTTCATTACGACCACAAAATTCTGGCCTGTTAATAGATCCTAGAATTTCAAAATCCACAAAAGGATTTGGCTCCTAAACTATGGCATAGACACCCTAATACTGTTCGAGATGCAGACACACTCACTAGACTTCAAGTCTAGACTAAAGACTCATCTATTTAGCCCGGCATACACCTAATTCACCTATACCTAGTACACCAGTACACCTATCCTTCAACTCACAATTCGGCTGCTTTAGTTGGGTCTGCTGGAACCAGAAACTAGAAACATTGATCATGATCTATAACTCTGCAATAAATTGAATAGCATCTATGCTAATATTGTTTTATTTGTTTCCCTGTCTCAACATCAGGACTCCTATCCTGAGGTCACCATTCCTGCTTCGTGTTGGACTCCACTGCTATGTGTCGCTAAATGATGATGACTAAATGCAGCCGGTGCCAGCCAAACATCACTTCAGTCTATTATGATGGACTTCAGAGGATGAACTAATGCCAACTCCAACCATAAGACATGGGATAGTTCATATGCCATTGTCTGAACATTGTATTTAGGATGGACCACACCGAACTGCGATGCACATCCCTAATCTCTGCCTGCATCACCTCAGTCTATTGATGGACTACAATCTTGAAATGGAAAGCATAGACAATTGCCAACAAAAGCTTCATCAGCCAATTAACAAAGGACAATTGCAACTATGTGAACTTCTGCAGTTAATCCAGGATGGACTTCAAAAAGGCATTAGTCATTAATCTTACAGTTCAAACAACATCTTTGTTTAAACACTGACCCTTAAAACTTACTTAGTTTGATCATTTTAAACCATGACTTTAACTATACATAAGTAATATTTACATTATATTCATGATGTTAGCCAGAGGGGAACTGGCCCCCACAGTGAGTCTGGTTTCTCACAAGGTTATTTTTCTCCATTAACCAACATCTTATTGAGTATTGTGTTCCTTGCCACAGTCACCTCCGGCTTGCTCACTGGGGTTATTAATACAATTATTATTTAATTACTTATTTTTAAACACAATTAACAATCGTGTTTTATCTAATTACACAATGATGATTCATTGTGTAATCTGTTAATGCCTGATCTTCTGTAAAGCTGCTTTGAAACGATGTGTGTTGTGAAAGGCACTATACAAATAAAATTGACTTGACTTGACAGCTACCATTCAAGTTTTTTAAGTGTGATTTGATTGGATGGGAGTCACGAGACTCTCTCTAGCCATTCATGATGATGAATAAAAATAAAATCAGGACAGAGAAGTAGCGAACACAGATGATGGGAAAATAGCGCATTAAAAGTACAGTTACAGCACATAAAATGTACTCAAGTAAAAACTGACAATCTAAGGACATTTTTTTAAATCAACAGCAAAATCTCACAGTACTGGTATCATAAAATTAGATTCTTTTTCATATGAATGTTGACCAAGACTGTCAGTCCATAACATTCTGTCTAATATCTTTTGTTTTCCACATAATACAGAAGGTTACACAGGTTTGGAACAATATGAGGGCAGGGAAATGATGACAGAATATTAAATAACTTTAGAATTTAAATTCATAGATTTTTAAAATTAACCATCACTTTAAAGGGATAGTTCACCCAAAAACTTACAATTATCTCATCATTTACTCACCCTCATGCATCCCAGATATGTATTGGCTTTCTTCTGCAGATGACAAATTATGAATCAAAATGATTGATGCCCCAAAAATCACATAACGGCATCATAAAAGCAATCTATACGACTCCAGTGGTTTAATACATGTCTTCAGAAGAGATACAGTATGAAAGGTGTGACTGAGAGTCCCTTTTTTGCTAGAAATTCTACTGGTGTGTGAACTTCCACTGTCATAAATGTCCCATTCAGTAATCACTCAATAAGTTATGCTTTAATACAAATTAAACCAGGAAATGTAACGACAGGAATGCCACCTATTATAACAAATTAAATGTACATTTATTAATTAGAAATTTACTTGAGTTAAAGTAAAAAGTACACACTTTAAACCCACTCTAAAAGTATATATATTTTTTCCAAAACGTTACTCAAGCAAATGTAACAGAGTAAATGTAGCGTGTTACTACCCACCTCTGGAAAAGATACAGATAATGGCTTCACTGCACACCCCTAGTAGATATTAATTGCTCCCTGGTGCAAATAGTGGCAAATACTATTTGCACCCCAACCCTGGAGCATATTTAAATATTAACATACAGTATGGGCATCACTGCAGTATGTTTTTTGTGTTTATTTAGAGTCCCACATACAAACTAAATTAACCCCTACCCCTAAACCTAAACTTAATCTTGGTTTTACTACAGTAACTATGGTTTCACTTGGGAACAAGTGCGATTGACAGACCCCACCTCTAGGTCAGACCCTTCTATTCACTCCCCAATTCAATTAAATAGTAGTGTGTTGATTGTGTAATGTGTTTATTTGAGTCCCACAGACACCATACGCCAACGTCTACAAAACAAACCTAGCCTTAACCACAAATGAACCATGGTTTTACAACAGTGACCATAGTATCACAATGGTATTTTGAAGTAAAATAATAGATACCACAAAATTAAACATAGTTACTATATTAACACCATATTACTGCCGTTACACCTTGTGCACCATGGTTAATTGCATTAAAACTATAGCTTCTACAAAAAACAAAAAAAACATGGTTAATACTGTGGCAGGGCAGGTTAAACCCTCCCTGTATTAGAGTCTCATGTCACATCATTATGACATTTCTGACAATCAGCCGTCACGGCCCGCCTTTTTTAGGCTGGTACATGTCACCCGGGACACAACATTTCCTATTTCGATTTGTTTTGTTTTTATTTAGTTTCTATTGCACATGTTTTGCATTTTCTTTGATTTTTGTGCTAGATGTGCTTCTGCTCACAGTGGTTTGTATTCTTCTATGAAGCAAGTTTAGCTTCATTGAGTTTGCAGGTATTTGTTTTAATACTGTATTTTGCCCTTAGGGAAACACACTGTCATCTCCCTGCCCCAGGTCAATTTATATTGGGGCACTCAGAGTTGCTTTCTCTTTTTATGATTTCATGCCCTGAATAGTGTAATTTTTCTGATGTGTTCTGTATTTTAATTTCTAAAATTTTGGAATTCTTTGTTTTGTAAGCATCTTGCATTTGCTTGCTTTTGAGTAACTTTATCTGTAATTTGTGTTTACATGTTATGCCCAAACTGCTGATTTTGCACTAGATCTGCTTAAGCCTTGCACAATATTTATAACAAGGGCCTACTTGTATGGTGCCAACTGGTTTTGACAATTTATTTATTTTCTGTTTGTTTTTTCTATTGCAGGAGCTGTGTGCCTAAGGTAGAGAGGCTAACTTTCTTTCCCTTCATTGGTGATGGTGTCCAGTATTTGGGGATGGTTTCTCTCCCCAAATACTGTGTTTATCACCTATATCAGACTTATTGTGCATGGTTGTGTGTTGGAGTGTAATTTTTCTTGGGACCCATTATCCCTTGCTCTAGTCTGCTTTCTGCCAGTAAGCCTTAGCCCTGTAGTTATAATTTTTGTTTGAAAGTACATGTTTGTGTCATGGACCAACAGCTATTTATACATATAAATATATTGTGTGTGTGTGTGTGTGTGTATATACAGTATGTGTGTGAATGGGAACTCTGTCAATTAAGTAAAAATTTTATTCAATTTAGGTATCGGTATTGGTATCGATATTGGCGATATTGGCCTAAAAGTACTTGGTATTGAATATAAATAAAAAATTTGTGGTATCGCCAATCCATAGTTCACGCTGGACTATTTAAGTGCAAATAGCTGAACTGTGTGGCAGGTGCTATTTACACCTACTGCAAATTGTCACTCAAATCTTTTTTATGTCTTTACATCTCTTGACTTAAAAATTAAATAGTTAATGGTATTTGCTAAGGAAAGCATTTCTATCAGGAAGACTTGCAGACTTGAGTGAAATTTAAGATGACATTTATTTGATGAATATAAAACAGAAAAGTAATGTCTCTCTTTGGCGTAGGCCCCGTCTGGTGGTTTGAAGAAGTTGTAGTACTCTGAAACGTCATATCCTGCCGGAGATAGGAGACAGGGGTGAGGAGCCTACCCCCATGCAGGACAGGACTCAACATGTGTAGTGGGGTGGTGGAGGTTGCCGTGTTAGCACACTGAAACAGCAATGTGATAGATTGTGAGCAGACTTATAAAGCAATGGCTTACATGTGATTGGCTCGGAATTACCCAGCTAATGGTGCGATGAAGTTCAGCTGCTAGTCTTCCCGCTAGAACTACACTGCACTTACTTTACCATTAACATTGTTCATCTGATACGTTTTTCTAAAACCCTGAGAGTTAAACTTTGTTGCATTAATAAATCCTGCATTGGTTGTGCTATATGACATTAGTGATACCTGAAATCATACGGCTTTCTAAGAAGAGGTATGCTACAGTATTAGTTTTAGTATCAGTATTATACTTGAGGTTTTCACTAGTGGGACAATACAATGGATTAGAAAAAAAGTCCCATAAATTTACATTAAAGGAGGAACATACATCATATAGACCAAAAGTCATATACAGTAGACCAAGTTATCAGAGACATAGGGTTTGGGCTCTTTTGACTTTGGCATTTAGACAAAGGCTCTTTTGACTTTCATCATAGCAACATCCTGGAAACCACCCACAACATTCTAGCATTACGGCACAACATATCCACATGTGAAGTCAAACACATGTGTGTTTTTGTACTCTGACCTCGCCACTGCTTTGCTCTGAGTTACTGGCGAGCACTATCTCCCATAAGCCATTGTGCATCAATTCAAATGTGTTTTATTTTTCCTGTGGAAAAGGAAGCAATCGTTTTCAATTCAGAAGTTGCATTTCTCTATAAATTTTATTTTTTTCTCCAATGACTCTTAGGTCTAGGGATGTGATTTGTGTTAGGACATTTGGTTAGTAAAATATACATTTCTCTTCACTGTATTGTATCCTTTACATCTAAAACAATTTGATTTCTGCACACCTCCGTGAAAATTTCACCCACGGGGAAACATTCAACAACACTTTCCACTTTGGCCATTGGGGCAGTGGTTCGATTTTAGTGGTTCAACCAACTGTCGCCGAAGTCAGAGTAAGATCAGTCTGCATGCTGGCAAGTTTTTCGTAGGGAAGCACCACTCAATTCTTGTTGAAATATTTCAACATGGACAGGAGGAATGGGACTGAAAATAGCACCATGACAAATGATGCTAATTGTCATTGCTGTCCTCAAAGGCAAAAATGTGAGGATCACTTTTCGGTTTATCCTGATAATAAACTTCACCTGATAAGATGCATGAAAAATCATTTCTGAACAGCCCTCACATCAAAGTTTTAAACAATACATATCCCCATCCTGAGGAAATGCCATTTTGGTTTCAGTGTGATTTGGTAGCCACATCTGCCGCCAATATTTTCCAGCATGTGGTCAGCTCTCCTAGCCCCTCTCTTTCCTTCTGCAAGCTATTTGTTCCACATCAATAATAGCTGAGCAGTCACTTAGTCTGAGTCATATTGTGTGGGTCGCCCAGCAGATAGAAGAAGATTAAGGCATATAATGACACAAACGGCACTAATGTCAGAGATTTGCTGAGAATGAGGAAATGATCAGATGCATATCTCAAAACCCTGGCAACAATAAACTGCAAGGTTTGGAAAAGAAAGTCATGGATGGCGGTTGGCGGGTGATGGTTTAATAAACAAGAAGACATTTCTTTGAACGGCAAGCTGGGGTATGATTCTAAAACAGCCCGCAGAAGATAAAGGCACAAAAATCAACCTATTGTTACTTCTTTTTACATTCCATGTAAAGCAACTGCTGAGACAGCGTTGAGCTGAGGGATTTGTAGAAGAACATCTTGACACCAATTACCTCACATAACACTATTATGTGAAAAGCATACTTTGCATCATCATGAATATAAAATGTTGAGATACATTTACATGGATGTGCATTCATTACTCTTATCAAACAAGAATACATGTATCCATACTCTCTTTATCAACCTGAAAGTGGGCATAATATAGATTCATCTGTGTTTTTCTTCTCATTGTCAGGATATATTTTAAGTATATATAAACTCAACAAAAAAATGTATTTTATAGATATTATTGTAAAAATCCAAATAACTTTACAGATCTTTACTGTAAATGGTTTAAACAATGATTTCCATGCTTGTTCAATGAACCATAAACAATTAATGAACATGAACCTGTAGAACGGTTGTTAAGACACTAACAGTTTACAGACAGTAGACAATTAAGGTCACAGTTATAAAGACTTAGGACACTAAACAGACCTTTGTATTGACCAAGCCAAGACTGTTACTTTTTTAATTTGAAAATGATTTGAAAAATAAGCCTTTGTCTCTGTATGTTGCAATTTGAGCCAGCCCTAGAATAAACTGGGGGTTTGTCCAGGATTTAAACACAGGAGCTGCTCACAAGCAAAACATTTGTTGGATTCAAAATCCACCTTCAAGTGTATGTTTCACCATGTGTAAAATAAAATAAAATGAAAAACTATGAAGGTTGACTGTCAATGCTCAGCCCACATGACTCTCCTTCCCAGAGACTTTTATCAAGTTAGTGGGCCACCGCATTGATATCGGTATACAGTGCTGCCCCTTTTAACTAAGATTAGTACAGTTCTGATGCACCAAAGCCTTTAAAATATGTATCAAAGCTGTTAAAATGCCAGCAGTTGGTGTGTGGACGGCAGGAGAGAGAAGGATTGGATGAAGAAGTCAACCCAACTTCCAAGTCTTCCCAGCAGGCCATTCCAGCCTGTTGTGTGCAAGCCTAACATCAATATCAGCCACTTCACACTCTTAAAAAAAAAACGGATGGGGTGGGGAGGGTAGTGGAGGGTACAGAGCTGCTATCTGCCATTCTTTGCTGTAATGCGAGGTCTGGCACATTGATTGCTTGCTCTCCATCTCTCCTCAGGAAGCACTGCTGAGAAATCTTTAGGAGCTCCTGGGCCCATCAGCAATGCTTAAAAACCTGTTAGTTAAACAGCTGCATGCAGCTCGGCCCCAGTTGAAAAAAAAGCAAAGTGGAAGTGTGTGGCTTACACCATAGGGGGAGCCTTTATGGGGCTTCCGTTACTGCGGCTGCTGAAGTGTTAATTGGCTGGCTCTGAAGAGCAGTATACCTGCCCTCCTCTAATCCCAGCATGGGCGGTAACGGCAGGGGAAACCAAACGTTTACCCAGCACCCTCCCTGTTTTTGCAATTCACTTCAACTGCTGCCCTCTCTGACCTTGCAAAGAAAACACTATAATAAGGGATGCTATATCCTATGAGCTCTGTTTTAATTTAGCGTCAGGGTTGATTATTCGTAAATCTTGTAAATTTTTACCAATCCTTCTGAGTAATCAAACAATATTCTGTGATATTCAAAATCAGAATTTTTTAACAGGTTTAACTTCAAGACCAAGATTTTAAATTCAACATCAAGTGGTGACCCAGCACAGTACCAACATTTTTTATGGTACAAAAGTAAAAAAAATGTTGCATGCTACACAAAGACTGTACAACTAGTAATGATTGGACAAACCAAATTTAGGCATGTACATGGGTGATTTCAACTATAGCAATTGAAACAAATGTTTTATTTTTTCTCTTCCTTTTTCCTTCCTCTCCTCATTTTTGTTGCAATAATTAAATTATAATTGTTTCCAAGTCAAATCTGATTAGAAAAAAGAACAGGAAAAAAGGACTTTGTCTCTTTGTATGTTGCGATTTGAGCAAGTTGTAATGTAAATTGGAGGATTGTCCAGGATTTAAACCCAGGACCCTCAACTCCTGCAACGCGCCAAACCCATGAAGATCATGAAGATGTAAATAAATTGGAAGTTGCATTCAAAATCCAATTGGCTCAAAATTCTGAGGGGTCACATGGCTCAAAGGAATGATACTGCTTTACAGCAGAAGAGTATGTTTGAGCATAACATTTATATATATATATATATATATATATATATATATATATATATATATATAAAAAAAGAAAAACATTTGTAGACATAATTGTGAAATCCCTGACTAGCAAAGCTTTAGTTCGGCACACAATCTGTCAAACTGCAGATGCACGATGCAAACTATTTGAGGTAAAAATGCAGAACTTCTAACCACACAGCAGTGCAATCGATGGCAATGGCCCAGTCGCACAGGGTGGGACATGACAGTCAGGGAATCAGGCAGTGCGACAGGCCGCAAACCTGTTCATGAACCCTTCTACTCAGCAAATTCTCCTTATATGACAAATTGATTTATTATGAGAACATCCTATCCAGCAATTACTGCACACACTGCACACATGAAAGATCTATAAAAGCAAACCATCAGCACATACCAGCAGATGACATTTTCGGCCAGAGATAGCTGATGTGGAATGTAGACAATATCAGGAGGGGGAAAAACAAGGGGACTGAAGTGAGACAAGCCAAGCATAAGGTCTCCAGATGAGACCTGGTTAACCACAATCTGCAGAGAAGAGACACACACCCTGCTGTCCTCTGCGTGCCTTCTTTGTCCACTCCAAAACAACTGTAAACATTAGTTCTGAAAAACCCTCAGCAGCCTGTTGAGATTACAGTGCTACCAAAGGTGTGGCGCCGAGTAATTACCAACACATAATGTTTGGTTTATTGGAGGATTTTTGGAGAAACGTTTCTCAAGCGTAATCTCACAAAGAGTTTGAACAGGAGTTTAGTAATAATCTCCTCCATTTTCATTTTGAGGTTTAGCTAATCTTAAACTAGAAACAGTTGAAAAATAAAAGGAATTCTGAAAATACTACAAATCTTGATGGAGAGAGTATTATATTACTGTAAATTGAAATGAGTGCGTCTGCTATGTAATTGAGAGTGTATGAAAAGCCATAGAGAGTTTCAGCAGGATATGAAGTGTTAATACTGATTATTATTGTAATAATACACATAAAAGAGAAAAAAAAATAACAGCAAAGAAACCACACAATGTACTCATGGTTACAGTATGTAAAATGAGCCAGATCAGTGTATGCAATTTGTTCGATGCAAACATACTTTCTCTTATCCTAGTTTAATATGTAGAGACAGCTATAAGTAAACATTGGCTTCCCCCAAAAAAAGGGTAAAAACTGTGACTCTGTGGTGCTGGTCAAAAAAATGTCTGTTTGTTTGAAGCATCCTGGCCAGCATGGCATGCGTTGGGGGTGGGACTGTCTTTTTTTATAATTTTTTTTTTTTTTTACCAATGGTAAAATGGGGGGTGGGGGGGGGGCTGTTTGAGAAATCTATTGGAAAAAAAAATAGTTTTTTGTTCCTTAAATGTATATGTATATACATTTTCTAAATGTGATGCACCACTTTCACAACATGAAACTAACACCCCCAAATGCCAGTGAAACACATGAGCCAACGTAACATATTTTTTGCTTTAAGTCCTGTGTTTATCTCTCAAAGAATATTTGAATTTGTTTGAAGTCTCATTTGTTTTAGCTGCATATCTGTTCCAGAATTGATGAGCTCTTTCTCCTAAACAAGGCTGGACAGTGTTGGTTTTATGCACACATGCTGGACAAGTTCTGTCACTGCAAACATCGAGAGGACGCATGCCTCTCTGTAATTAACCAACAGCAGACCTCTTGGAGAGAGAGACTGCAAACGCTGGGAAATACACAAGTCTTTTCAACAAGGTGTGTGATTTAAACTCTCACATACTACTTCTATATGTGTCAGAAATAGGAAACCCCAGATTGATTTTCCTTTTGCCCCCCTTGTGGTTTGTAGCCTTTCTCCAATCCTTCTGTTATAAATTGTAGAATCACTCCAACTGGTTAGGTAATCCGTTTTACTGTTGAACCACTCTGTGAAGTCTGCTAGCAGTCACCCAGATTCAGAACACATGTTTGAGTCGTTAACTGCGTAGCGTGTCATCTTACTGCGGTTTCTAATGTCTCGCACATGAACTCATTTTAGGTAAACTGTCGCTTGAAATATAAGGTACTTGTTTTACACTTTCGATCATTTGCTTATTTAAATTTCACTTAGATTCATTTAGTCAATTTACTTTCTGCTTGTATTTAATCTAATGTTATCGAACATAATGAACATTTAAACTATGTAGTTACTTTTTGTGTGGGAGATGTTTGATTGCACACTGTACTAATCATGAAATCATTACCCTAACAATTTGTGGAACTATTGGTAATTTTTTAAAAACCCAATAAAATGTCTTGATGAGTGCAGTGTTTTTATTTATTAATTTATTTACCTGTGTTGACATATTTCCCATTGAAACACAAATTTAGTGTAGGAAATCTCAAAGGGCTCAATCTTTTTTTAATTTTTTTTAAATTATTTAAATAGCTGAAAATCTTTAGTCTACATCATACAGCCATAAATCATAATTTGCTAATTAAAATAGACTGCAATTAGTCTGGCTCCGGGAGTAAAAATCCCTTATCCATCTTATAAACCTTTAAAGACAAGACCTACTGTGAGCTCTGACTCTGAGGATGTAGTCGATGGTATACGCTTCTGCTGAAGTCACCAGTCTGTTATTTCAACTTCATAAAATAAAAATGTAAAAATTAAAAAAGTGTTTAATAATGTAATTTGTAGGGAATAACTTCACTAGCCATGATCTTACAAAAAAAAAAAAAAAAAAATATTGCGCCAAAATAGCTCTACAGAGACCGGCCACTCCCATTAGACACTTTGAATGACGCAGTCGAGTCGGTCTCCCTACACTCTAAAACTACTTATATATTTGTGTATATCTGAATATTTTGCAATACATAAAACCATGGTGTTGGTATATTTATAATCAACAACTTCAAATCAATAGTTGTATATTTTCCCATTGTTTTTAATTAGATTTTTTTCATTCTGAATGCTTCATAGAACTGTAGTTCTTGCCCTCATGAAAAATCAGTGATTCTTCTTCTTTCTAGATGACAAAAGAAAATTCCCAACCCTTAATCAAACTTGCTTGTGTAAACATTTAAAGACCCCTATACATGAACTTGACTTAAAGATCAGTAAAACAATTTATTATGTTTTCTGGTCTGTATATAAAAAGTATATCATGTTAAATGGTGGAATTTGTCATGAATATTTACAAAATATAGACACTTGTTATTGGATCATGTTAAGTCATCGCTGGAGGGCAAATTAATTTCGCATGTATACGGGTAAGTCAATATTACGGTTTAGTCAGCCTCATCCTGAGCACTGTTAAAATAATTGAAGCACTACTATGGTATGCTGTTTCTATTGTGGTATTGTAACATGGAAAGCCAATTCATAGTACATTTTGAGAACAAATAACCACACTAAAAGTTTCCATAAAAAATTATGTTTATGTATCTCACAGTTTGATGATACCTCCATGAAATAACACTTTTAAGGAAATATCATGTACCCCAAAAGCGTGAAGTTCTATTGAGGGGCCCCTTTAATCCATGTTCATATAAACTGAGAAAAGGGCATTATTAGAGTGTATTCCCAGCCACAGACATAAATAAGCGCACACTTTACACTTTGTTTTTATAAATTGCCTGAATAGCAGCATCTTGACTACAACATTCTGGCTCACACCAGTGCCATTCTGTGCCTGAACCCTGACGCATGTCTATGACGTTTTGTTGTGCTTAATTGGCTTTTCTCAACAATAACAAACATCGATAACACTTTATAAAACATACTTTGAACAAATACTATTCTAATACATCAAATTTGCATGTTACATGGACATTCAAAGTGTCATGAAACAATTTTTTTTAATATATTGTAATTCCAATTATTGTAATTTGCATTTCACACATGTATTACATAAAGAAGCCATTTTGTGTTTGTGTTGCAAGCTACTAATAATATCACTACTATTTAAAATTATATAAAATCCTAAATAATATATTTACAATTTAAATTTGTAATGGAGACAAGATTACCCAATGTTATATACTGTATGAATAAGAAATCTCACCAATGACTGTGTTGCCTTGTTGAACTCAAAGTAGGTGAAAATAAAAGAAGAAGAAAAAAAGATTTAGCCTATTTCAAATTCATAACAAATTTCCATCAAATTGTTTAATCTGTAGCAAAATGAATTTAATAAAACGTCAAATATAATTTAGTCTTTAATAATCTTGAAATTATTCTTTTTGATGAATAATGTCACGTTGGTTCACAGAGAGGATGAGAGGAGACGCAGGAGTAACTTTTAGACTTTTAATGAAGACGTTGAAGACACTGACAAATATCATACAAGGAATTAATCAAGGAAACAACACAACATCACAATACAAGACCTGACCATGGGGGGAAAAAACTGTGGATATTGACACACATAAGGGCTTACATGGAATGGAGAACAGGTGAGAATGATGGGGAACAGATGGTAGTGATGAGGGCAGTGCATTCTGGGAAATGTAGTCCATGTGAAACTGAAGACAGAGGGTGAAAACCACTTCACAATAAGAGTCCTTAGAAACACAAAGGAGACACTGTGACAAGTATAAGAGGGGCTTTTTCTCCAAAGATTTTTTATTACAATATACAACATTTTGAAATAGTATTTTACAAATTGTTATATTAATAATTATTTATAATGTTGCTATTATTTATATGTATTTATATTATACTTATAAATTATATATATTTATATTAGTATTTGTTGTTATATGTATTGATTATATGTAATTATCTATTTACATTTATAATTATTATTTAATGTTTTTATTATTATATTTTTTATAGTCTTAGCACAGGTTGATTTAGGGGAAGCGAGTGATAATGTAATGTCATAATGTAGATAAAAGGTATATAAAATGAAGTGGTATTCTAAACTAAAATGTTCTAAAAATTCTAAACTAATGGCAGGCAAAATTGTTTGGGGATGTTTTGTCCCATCTCTCGAGAATTTTTGGTGTGTTAACGATTTTAAAGTTACTGTTTAGTATCACCATAATTTTTTTTAAACGTTTATTCTACTCTGTCAATGCAAATTTCTGTTTGATCATTGGAAATACATTGTATAAGATGATATAAACTTCAGCTGATTATAAGGGACATTAGTAATGCTGTTAATAAAACTCATAGACTAATCTGGCACATTCTTTTAGACTTCTCTCAGTCCAGATTCTTCTTCCTGTGCCAGTGAACATTTATCTCCTGTGCTTATATATCCAAAACAAAACAGCACTCTCTCTCACTATGCAGTTGCTAAATGTGCTGGAATGAACTTGAATGGGAGATCAGGGGACACGAGAGCTTGATTTATGGCCCACATGTGCACCATCTACGGCACGCTTAAGAGTTTTTGGAGAGGTCACAGTCAGTTCTTCATTGCACTGAGAGCGTACACATGCAAGTGAGATCTGCCACCCTCATGGTACACATTACATCTGGTGTCCACCTTACGACCACATAGCCCTAAAAAAACTCTAAAAAACTGAGAGCTTCTATGAAGAGAATGATCAAGATCTTAGTTTAGTTCCAATCTCAGTCACAGTTTCCTGAAACATTTCTTTGCAAAGCTATTTATTTTTATTTTTTTAGCTTGTCTTGTACTCAGAGGCGTCATGCCGTTCAGAGTGAGGAGGATTTTGAAAGGTTTATTTGAACTTCCAAAAACATATTTGTATGTGTGACAGGGCGGAGGGCGGGGCCGGGCCGTGATGCGTTTGTACACCTCTACTGTTCCTGTATTGTGAGAAATCAGGAGTGAAATTGTGCTTGGATCTTTGAATGTTTATTATAACCGGAGTTTACATTCTCCCCAGCGCTAATGCAGTGGAAGCGCTCTGTGAAATGTATGGTGCTATGAGTGAACTGCAGAATGCTCACCCTGATGGACTATTTATTGTCACCGGAGATTTCAACCTTGCAAATCTCAAGACAGTGCTCCCTAAATTCCATCAGTATGTGGACTTTGCAACAAGAGGGGCGAACACGCTCGATCTTGTTTACACAAACATCCCAGGCGCAGGAGCCCTGCCCCCACCTCAGCTACTCAGACCACATCTCTGTTATGCTAATTCCAGCATACATACTGCTCATCAGACGCACAAAACCGCTCCAGAAGCAGGTGAAAACCTTGCCAGCAGGAGCCATCTCTGCTCTTCAGGACTGTTTTGAGTGTACTGACTGGCACATGTTCAGGGAGGCTGCAACATATGGCGACTCTACCAACTTGGAGGAATACACAGCATCAGTGACCAGCTACATCAGCAAGTGCATTGTTGATGTCACTTTCTCCAAGACCATCACCACACACTCCAACCAGAAGCCGTGGATGACTGCGGAGGTGCGTGCGCTGCTGGGGACCCGAGACTCTGCCTACAGAGCAGGTGACAAGGCAGCCCTAAGAACAGCGAGGGCCAAACTGTCCCGGGCCATCAGAGAGGCAAAACGTGCACACGCCCAGAGAATCCACAGTCACTTCCAGGACAGCGGTGACACGCGACACATGTGGCAGGGTATCCAGGCCATCACCAACTACAGGACAACATCAGTTGCCTGTGACAAAGATGCCTCCCTTCCAGATGCGTTGAACGACTTCTACTCTCGGTTTGAAGTATAGAACGACGTTGTGGCAAGGAAGACCACCCCTCCTCCCAACGACCAGGTGCTCTGTCTTACCACGGCGGATGTGAGAAAAACTCTATGTAGAGTCAACCCACGGAAGGCTGCTGGACCAGACAACATTCCTGGCAGAGTGCTCAGAGGATGTGCAGACCAGCTGGCAGATGTTCTTACCGACATCTTCAACATCTCTCTGAGCAGCGCCGTCGTTCCAACGTGCTTCAAGGCCACCACCATCGTCCTCATGCCAATGAAGTCTTCAGTGTCCTGCCTCAACGACTACCATCCTGTCACAATCACACCCATCGTCATGAAGCGCTTCAAGAGGCTCGTCATGTAGCACATTGAGACCCAGCTGCCCCCCTCACTAGACCCACTGCAGTTTGCTTATCGTCCAAACCGTTCAACATACGATGCCATTGCCACCACCCTCCATCTGGCCCGCACCCACCTACATAAAAAGGACTCATACGTTCGAATGCTGTTCATAGACTTCAGCTCAGCATTCAACACAATAATTCATCAGCACCTGATTGAAAAGCTGAACCTGCTGGGCCTGGACACCTCCCTCTGGAACTGGATCCTAGACTTCCTGACTGGGAGACCTCAGTCAGTCTGGATCGGGAACAGCATCTCCACCACCACCACACTGAGCACTGGGCCCCCCCAGGGCTGTGTGCTCAATCCACTGCTGTTCAATCTGCTGACTCATGACTGTGCAGCAATGCACAGCTCGAATCACATCATCAAGTTCGCTGATGACACGACAGTGGTGGGTCTCATCAGCAAGAACGACGAGTCAGCATACAAAGAGGAGATGCATTGGCTAATGGACTGGTATAGAGCCAACAACCTGTCTCTGAATGTCGACAAAACAAAAGAGATTGTTGTTGACTTTAGGAGAGAACAGAGTGACCACTCTCCGCTGAACATCGATGGCTGCTCTGTAGAGATCGTCAAGAGCACCAAATTCCTTGGTGTTCACCTAGTGGAGAACCTCACCTGGTCCCTCAACACCAGCTTTATTACCAAGAAAGCCCAGCAGCATCTCTACTTTCTTCGAAGGCTGAGGAAAGCACATCTCCCACCCCCCATCCTCACTACATTCTATAGAGGGACTATTGAGAGCATCCTGAGCAGCTGCATCACTGCCTGGTTTGGGACTTGCACCGTTTCGGACCGCAAAGCCCTGCAGAGGATAGTGAGGACAGCTGAGAAATTAATCGGGGTCTCTCTTCCCTCCATCAAAGACATTTACAAAAAACACTGCATCCGCAAAGCCACCAGCATTGTGGATGACCCCACACACCCCTCACACAAACTCTTCACCCTCCTGCCCTCTGGCAAGAGGTACCGAAGCATTCGAGCCCCTACGGCCAGACTGTGTAACAGCTTCTTCCCCCAAGCCATCAGACTCCTCAATACTCAGAGTCCTGAGTTGCACTTTAATTTTTGTCACTTTATAACTGGCTGCTACCTCAATAACTGCTATGTCCATAGAGCACTATCTCATAGTATGTTATGTTTACATTTGGCATTTTTAGAAACTGTCATCTTTTTGCACTACTGTGTTCTGGTCAGTGCTGCACTGTCTCTTACTGTGTCTATTGTCCTGTTCATTGTTAGTAATTTATTGTACTGTCCCGTACTTTTTGCACATGTTTTCAAGTGCACTTTATATAGGTATTTTATTTAGTCTGTGTAGTCTCATGTGGTTCTGGGTTTGTCCTATGTTGTTTTATGTAGCACCATGGTCCTGGAGGAATCGCGGTGTACTGTACTAACTGTATATGGATGAAAAGACAATAAAAACCACTTGACTTGATTTGACTTGACTTGACTTGAGTGCATGATTGTCATTGTATTCCTATAGAGTGTGAGGCCAGAGACTATTTATCAGAGAAAGACGAGTCACTTCTATTTAAATGAATGGGAGAAATTGGAACACCCAACCAAGAAGCTCAAGCACCCAATTCAACTGATGTAGAAAGGAAACCCCACCTTGCAGGTAAAAGAGCCAATCACCTTTTAGATACAGACATAGCCTATCAATCAACTTTATTGACAGGCTATGGCTAACGCTCATGTGCATTTCATGTTTTAAAGTAATATAAGGTCAATATTCAGTTGAGTGAAACAAGATTGTTTCATATGTCAATACACACTGCATTAAAAAACGTAAACAGTAAATGTGTTTAGGCAGAGTTAATATAAGACTAGTCTTCCACTGGTCACAACATGCTACACAGGTTGAATTTCTCGCTCAGTTCACAGACTTTTGCACGGAACAGCTCCGTGTTGCAGCTCCCTCTTACTGGGAGAATGGGATGAGAAAAGCTAACTCTGGATGAGTGAAAAGTTTCTTAAAATATTCTATATTTTAGTTAAAAAAGTAGTTTGATTCATGAAATAAATAGTTTTTATGGCTCAGGTGGTAGAGCGGGTCAGCTGCTAATCGCATGGTTGGTAGTTCGATTCCTGGCCCACACGACTCCACATGCCGAAGTGTCCTTGGGCAAGACACTGAACCCCAAGTTGCTCACAATGCTCTGCTGCCATTAGTGTATGAGTGTGTGTGTGTGTGTGTGTGTGTGTGTGTGTGTGTGTGTGTGTGTGAGAATGGGTGATTCTAAGGTTAAAAAGTGCTATATAAGTGCCGACCATTTACCAATATGCACCTTGTGGTATCTGAATGCACCGTGGATCAACTCAAAACAAGCCTGCACTGAGATGACTTCAGTGAAAAATGTTCTCCTATCCATGTTCACAGGAAAAGCATTTAAATGCTTTCAGCAGAAGACGCAGATGTTGACATGGTGCCTGTGTAGTGCATATCCATGTAATCAGTCTGATTGATTGCTCCCTATTCCCTATAATTAGTTTATTTTACATGTTTTAATTAGGTAGGTAGTAAGAAAAAAAGTGGAATGGAACTACATTATCTTGGAATTACCTAAAATTGGTTTACAAAAAAATAATGTGTCTGTTTTCACTCTTTTTCTCTTCTACTTCTTTTTTCTCTCTCCTAAACCATTATGTTTTTGTCTGTTTGGTTTAGTTGAGATGTTTGCCATAATGTTTTGGTTTTGTTTTATAAAAGAAGCAAAAAAATGTATAGTATAAAACAAATAAAAAATATCCTGTATGCATTGAGTGGCCATATTTAAGACATTTAAGAGCATATTCATGGTTAAAATGTTATGGAGAAATAAAACACTCTTAGAAAAAATGCAAACCAATTTATTTAGTTAATTTTCTTAGTTTTATAAGCCATCGTTTACACTGAACACAGTTTTCAATATGTAAAGGATTTCCTCATTAAGCTATAGGCTGCATGTTTTCACTCTCTATTGAGCTGTAGCAATCGTGGGCATCGTTGTGTTTGTGCTGGTGCCTTTTGCACCACCTCTTGTGTCGGGGACAGTTGGATTAGGGTTGTGGATGCTGACCTTGGTGCCCCCTCAATAGAAATAGGTGCATGACACCCCTGGTAGAACTCACATTTTGTGCATACTGTTTCTTAAAAAAATTCAAGCCTTTGCTGTGATCACAAAAAGTGCCATAAATATCTTTATTATTCTTATTTTAGCATTGTACCTAACCTGCTGACCACGAACCAATTAGAATGGATACCTGATACCTATTTTTGGGTAGCTACCAGTCAGTAACCTACTTTTGTTTTTATTTAAATTATTTAAATTAGTTTCTTCCAGTCGTCCAGTTGTCAATTGTGTTGAAGTAAGTGTTTTCATTAACTTAATGCTAAATTATATCTCCTAATTTTAAAACATTGCAGCAAGGCAGAATTTATTGTGTTACTTTATCTATTTTAACTGTTCACTGCATGCTTAAATGACTACTTTCAGAGGGAAAACACAAAAGTTTTCTTGGGAATAGACTCTAGTAACATAATAAAATAGAAAGAAAAAATACATTTAAAGAACTGTGAGGTCTAGATTTAACTTCAAGTCCTGGCCAGGCTTCTTATATTTTTGTGATAAATCAAAGCTTCTTTGTGGGGATGCATTTAATCCTTTTTCTGGCACATAAAGGATGTACCTTTAAACTTGCTTTCAGTCCAGTGACAACCATGCAAATTTCTGTGAGGTAGGATGCCATCTCATTGACACTGTTTGTTGGAAGAACACAGGGGAGGGGAAAGGTCCCGTCTTTGGCATTCCACTGCTGCCCTCCCCTCTGAGACCAGAGTAGAAGAATTGTCAAAAGCTTGTTATTTACCATTAGTTTCTACCATTCCCGTCCTCCACCACCCCCCTAGCTGCCAAGCTAATTCAATCGTTTGGGGTAATCTCTCCGTCCCCCTGGGAGGTTTCGTGCCTTTTTTTCCTGTTCTTTTTTTTATTTCTTTTCCTTTTTTTTTTTTTTTTTTTTTGCAGGCAGCAAGAGACCTGACCCAGTTTGAATCTAAAATTCCCTCTCTATTTCAGTTCACCAACAAACATACTATAAAGATTCACGTTAAGTGAAACATGCTTCATGAGTTCCAAAGCAAACATTAACAATAGCAAAATTTTAAGAATTTGCCAATGTGTATAGGTATTCAGGCATTTGTTAAAAAATCAATCCAGCCTGATCCCATAAAAATTATGTGACTGTGGTGAGATTTTTGCAAAATTATATCACAAATAATGTTTTGAAGGTTAATCAAGTTTTAAAGCATCCAAAGCTACCCCCCCCCCCCCCCCCCCCCCCCCCCCCAAACCTAAACCTTAACCCTAACCCCAACCGATAGTGTCATAAAAAGCAAATGTGAGAAGGAAAAAGCAATTGCTGAAGCAATCATGTCATTTTGCAGTGCTACCATTTCACTTTTGACTCCTGTGTCGAGTCACATGCTCCCCAGGACTCATTCCTTTTATATCATAAATGCATCGCTCTATCAGTTAAGCTACCATGCAATTTGATCATGCCAGAAAAACATTATAATGTAAATGCTGTTGATGTGGAACACAAACACTAACATGTTGAATTTTTAAGTCATGCACAATATTAAAAGTGTTTAAATGAAATAAGCTAGCAAAGTATGAAGAACAGAGCAAATATAAGTGTTTATGAACTAATCTGCAGTGTTACTTATGGTATGCGTGAAAGATAATAAAAGTTAAACTGTTTATAGCTGCTAAGACACATTATGATCAAAGATATTTTACCTGTGCATTAATGTAGAATTCAACTGATGTGCTTTTACAGGTACTGCATGAATATATTGCCTATTTTACAACAGCATTGAATGTGGCTCATTCAGTTAAAATGTATATAAAATTATTTATCTAAAATTACAAATTCTATAATCTATATTGTAAATTGGATTTTATCTTGGAGTATATATGGAAAAAACAATACATTATATATTGCACATTATATAACATAGAGTTTACTTGAATTGAATCACAATTTAATGTTATGAGAAATAGTAGCAGAACAAATCATTTCATTTTCACTTCCACAGGCAGTCACACCTTTCTCCACTCCACTAATGCTTTACTCAGAGGTGTCTGAAAGCGATAATAAGCAAGAAAAAGACATTGTGAGAGACAGAGAGTGACAGCATTAAGACAATTAACTACAAAGTGTTCATGTCTGCAACTGGAATGGAACCGCATGGTTGTTCGGTTTGACCCAGGATGTTGTGTTCGTTGGAATGTGTCTTTTTATTCCCATCTCGCTCGTCTTTTTTTTATTAGAGGGTCATCCACAGGACGTTTCAGACCTGCATGTTACAAGAAGACTACATGGAGTCTACCATTTGTCACCACTCCTTCTAGACTTATTACGATTGGGAAAGCATCCCAATCGTAATAAGTGATTGCAATTGGCTGGTTTGGTGGGAGGGGTAAAGGGGTGTCAGAGGAAAATACAAATAATGCTGGTGTTGATAGCAAAACAGATGTGGACCATATTTGTGGAGGTCTTATGAGATGTGAGATGAGAAGTCTTATGAGACATAATGACCTCCCTTCAAATTAGTGAGTCTGTATGATTTGAAAAACTTAACCGTATAATTTTCCATCATATGTATTTGGTATAGACCTCTCGTGACCATTTATTAAAGACCCCATAAAATTGTATTTCCTATTGAAGAAAGTGTGGGCTGGACATATCAAAGGGATTGTGAGTTCTATTCAAAAACCAAAAGCCTTGAGCTCACATCATAGCCACGAACCATGATTTGCTTCTTGCTAGTGCAGGTGGTATTAAGATCCCTACATTCTTCTTCTGTAATTGAAGAACAAACAGGTGTGACATAATTTAGGACAAAATCTGTCCCAAAAGAAGTTGTTTTGTGTTCCCCGTCTGTCGCTCACTTCGACGTCGTGTTGAAGAAGCGACACTAGGGGTCTCTCTTGAGCGCCGAAAGATACCTCTGATCTATGAAAAAAGGCCAATGAGAGTTGGCGAAAAGTATTTGCATACTCCGCCTCCTATAAAGGCGAGAGAAATACGCTCGTTCATTCAGTAATTTTCTTCGGAGCCGATGGTCGTGTTTATGCAGTCAGCTGCGAGTAACACAACTGATCCTGCTTCTGATCCTCTGATGCTCTGCTTTGCTGTTGGATTTAAGGTGCACTACAGCGGCTTTTCTCTTCACTGCCGGCGTGCAGTTTGCCCCTGGGCGCTTCGACAGCGCAGAGTTAAAAGAGTTGAAAGAGTGATTTTCTCTGTAAAAGAGTTTATTTCTCTGAAAGAGCATTACACAGCGGCGTTGAACGTCCTTTTCAGGACGCGTCTTTATAAAGATGTAATTTCCGCCCCTGTGTAGTTTCTGGATGCGGTGATTTCTCCCCACCTCTCTCGGTCATAAAACACTGTCTTGTATGCCTGGGCTGCGATCACACGCAGGCAGTGTTTTGTGAATGGTTCATGTTCTCAGTGCGAGAACATAGCCATGGCAACATTGCGGTCGCACGGCTTTCTTTTGTAATGAGAGAAAGCCACTTCAGCCGCCCCCCGCGCTCCGCCTTTTTCCTACGGGATCGGCGCAGGCGCCGCGGGCGATGAAGGCAATTTGGGGAATATGACGGGCTCTGTTCGCCGGGTAAACCCCCTCGAACCGCCCGCCTCCCCGGCACGCTTGCTTGCCTCAGAATTGGATGACATCACCGCTGCATCGGAGAGCGTTACAGCGGCATCAGATGCTGATCGCTCGCCTGGGCCGCCACCTTCGGGTCTGCCGCCCAGCCTGAGCCTGACGCACGGAGATCCGCTATGCTTTCCCGGGCTACTTGATCGGTCCCGCGGGCGGGTGCGCCGCTCACAGCCACGCCCCCCCCCCCCCCCGTTCCTTTCTTCCCGGACGTGCACGACAAGTTGAGTAAAGCCAAGGCTTCTTCGCTCCTCCGCTCTCACTACCCTCGCGGTGGAACGGTCCCAGACCACTTCCACTCTGCACGCCACGGCCCTTCCTGCAACCAACGCCAGGCCAAGGCACTTCAAAACTTGCACCTTGGGTAGTCCTGTTCTTGATGTGCTGCAGGAACTGCGCTGGATGACCAACCTCGCCCCCGGGCCACGGAGGTCAGAAGCGCCGGCACTCGAACAGGCGATGGCCACCCCTTGTGGTCCAGAAACGCACCTGTGGACTGGACCTGGTTGAAATGCGGGAGGCAGACAAGGCACACCTTCTCTCACACCCCCGTCTCCCAGCTCCGTCCATTCGGCGCCACCGTTGATGACTCTGCCCAGCAGTCCTCAGCGGTGAGGCAGACGGAGGCCACTGCACATCCTGCCCCACCGCAAGCCTACCGCCATGGGCCATGCCCCGTCTGCTCACCGACGGGCGTCCTCCTGCGGCTATGAAACACCCTGCTCCGCCACAACGGGCCCAGCTCTCAGCCCCAGCGTCGAGCACTCCGCAGGAAGCGGACGCCCCCGTCTCACGGACCCCCTCGAGGACCCGGAAGGCTCCCAGGCTGTCCGTAGATGTTTGACCCAGGGACCAAGATGTTAGCTCCGGAGGCTGGTAAGACCGCTCCGTCCCCGGTGGAGGGCCGGGAGGAGAATTTTTTCTTGTCGAATTAATTTTCACATTCTCATATTCTCTGTAATGAGCTATTTCCTTTTGTCTCTGGGTCACCTGGCCCGCAAATGCCGTTCTCACGGCACTTTGCCCCCAGATATCAACAGTCCTGGCTTCCTGGACACGGACCACCCGTCTTCAGCCCCACGACTGTCCCCCGGCCGGCCGGTTCCGACGAGTCTAGAGGACGCCTACCCAGGACCTCCTCCTCAGTCGCTAACCCGCCCCCTGCCGGGTGTGCGGAGCAAGGTAAGTGCTTTGAGTCTTTTCTCAGCACCTCAGCCGCGGGTCGCCTCGTCGCCGCCCAACGCTGCCCTACCTGCTCCGCCCCGCTGCGAAGCCCCGCCGGGTACGTCAAAATTAATCGTCCCTTTGGTGCCCCTAGCGCAGAGGTTGGACGCGTGGCTTTCACTTCCCAACCCGTCTCGCTGGCTGGCCCGGACCATCCGACTCGGTTACGCAATTCAGTTTGCCAGGCTCCCGCCCCCCTTCATGGGCGTCCGCTTTTCCGCAGTACACGGCGAACACGCCCACTCCCTGCGCGTGGAAATCGCGACTCTTCTGGCCAAAGACGCGATAGAGCCTGTCCCTCCAACCGAGATGAAGAAGGGTTTCTACAGCCCTTACATCATCGTACCCAAGAAAAGCGGCGGCTTACAACCAATCTTGGACCTGCGAGTTCTCAACCGAGCGTTGCACAAACTCCCGTTCAAAATGCTCACGCTTAACCTGCGTCCGGCATCTAGATTGGTTCGCAGCGGTAGACCTGAAGGACGCGTACTTCCACGTCTCCATCCTGCCCCGACACCGCCCCTACCTGCGGTTTGCGTTCGGGGGCCAGATGTATCAGTACAAAGTCCTCCCCTTCGGCTTGTCTCTGTCCTCTCGCAAGAGTTACTATGCACCCACAGAGACCAGGTGCTCAGGCACCTCAGCCGTCTGGGGCTTCAGGTCAACTGGGAAAAGAGCCAGCTCACTCCAGTTCAGAGCATCTCTTTTCTTGGGATGGAGTTAGACTCGGTCTCAATGTCAGCACGTCTCACCAACGAGCGTGCCCAGTCAGTGTTGAACTGCCTCACCGCCTTCAGGCCAGGCACAGCGGTCCCCTTAAAACTTTTCCAGAGGCTCCTGGGGCATATGGCATCCTCCGCGGCGGTCGCGCCGCTGGGGTTGATGCATATGAGACCGCTCCAACACTGGCTCCAGACCCGAGTCCCGAGACGAGCATGGCGCCACGGCACGCACCGGGTAACAATCACCCCCGCCTGCCGTCAGACATTCAACCCCTGGACAGACCCCTGTTTTCTTACGGGCTGGAGTGCCCCTACAGAAGGTGTCCAGACGCGTCCTGGTCATGACCGACGCCTCCAGATTGGGTTGGAGTGCCTTTTGCAACGGGCACACAGCCTCAGGCCGTTGGAAAGGGGCCCAGCTGCGTTGGCACATCAACTGCCTCGAGTTGTTGACCGTCCTTTTGGCCCTGCGGAAGTTTCTCCCGTTAATTCGGGACGAACATATCCTAGTCAGGTCGGACAGCACCACTGCGGTCGCGTACATAAATCGCCAAGGCTGCGTACGCTCCCGTCACATGTCACAACTCGCCCGTCGTCTCCTCCTTTGGAGCCAGCACCGACTCAAGTCGCTGCGTGCCACTCACATCCCCAGCAACCTCAATGTGATAGCGGACGCACTGTCATGACAACGCTTGCCTGGCGGAGAATGGAGGCTTCACCCCCACTCGGTTCAGCTGATTTGGGAACGGTTCGGCAAGGCCCAGGTAGACCACTCTGCCTCCCGAGAGACCTCCCACTGCCCGCTCTGGTACGCCCGTTCAGAGGCTCCCCTCGGGGCAGATGCACTGGCACACAGCTGGCCGGCTGGGCTGCGCAAGTACGCATTCCCCCAGTGAGCCTTCTTGCACAGGTGCTGTGCAAAGTCAGGGGGGACGAGGAGCAAGTCACTCTCGTGGCTCCTTACTGGCCCACTCGGGCCTGGTTCTTGGACCTTGTACTCCTCATGACAGCCCCTCCCTGGCGAATTCCCCTGAGGAAGGACCTTCTTTCTCAGGGACGGGGCACGCTCTGGCATCCGCACCCAGACCTTTGGAACCTCCACGTCTGGCCCCCGAACGGGATGCGGAAGATCTAGCTGGTCTACCACCCACGGTCATAGCCACATTCAACCAAGCCAGAGCCTGTTCGTAAATTGGTGTTCTTCCCGGGCAGAAGACCCACAGAGGTGCGCAGTTAGGTCTGTGCTCCTGTTCCTACAGGAGAGGTTGGGGGGGAGGCTGTCCCCATCCACCTTGAAGGTGTACGTTGCCACTATCGCAGCTCACCACGACCCAGTAGACAGCAAGTCTCTGGGTAAGCACGACTTAACCGTCAGGTTCCCAAGAGGTGCCCGGAGGTTAAAGCCCTCCCGGCCAAACCTGTTCCCCTCCTGGGATCTCTCGGTGGTCCTCGCCGGTCTTCAGAGATCCCCCCCCGAGTCGCTAGAATCAGTTGGCTCAGGGCCCTCTCCTGAAAAGACGGCCCTGCTGATCACGCTCACTTCCATCAAGAGGGTCCGGGACCTGCAAGCGTTCCCTACTAACGACACTTGCCTGGAGCTCGGTCCGGCAGATACTCATGTGATCCTAAGACCTCGACTGGGCTATGTGCCCATGGTTCCTACCACACCCTCTGGAGATCAGGTAGTGAACCTACAAGCGCTGCCCCGGGAGGAGGCAGACCCAGCCCTCTCACTGTCGTGTCCGGTACGTGCCTTCCGTGCCTACCTGGAACGCACCCAGAGCTTCAGGCGCTCTGAGCAGCTCTTTGTCTGCTTTGGAGGACAGCAGAAAGGGAACACTGTCTCCAAACAGAGGTGTCTCACTGGGTGGTGGATGCCATTCAGTTGGCCTATCACACCCAGGCCATGCCCCCCCCTTACGGGTTCGAGCCCACTCCACTAGGAGCGTGGCATCCTCATGGGCACTGGCGAGGGGCACCTCCCTAGCAGACATTTGTAGAGCTGCGGGCTGGGCAGCACCTAACACCCTTACGATCTCAGGGTTGAGTCAGTCTCGTCCCGTGTTCTCTCAGGTCCGAGCCCGTAGAACTCGGTACACGTCGACGATCTGACCGGGTGAACCGCTTGTTCCAGCGCCGTTTCCCTCTGCCAAGGCAAAACAGTGCGCTTTTGTCCCAGAGGACCTAGGTCCCTGGTTGATTCCTCCCTAGCCCTTCGGGCCCGCAGCAGTTCAGCGGAGGAATGTGCTGGTCCAGTCCACTATGGGTACCTCCGGCTACCCCTACTGGAATAGGTGCTCCACAGATCAGGCCTCCTATGGGACTCCTCCTGTGTGTATTTCCGTGGTACGGTCACCTCACGAGCTGACCCGCGTCTCCCTTAGGCAGTCCTTCGCTGCCCTCCGGTCGCCGTGTTGTAGCAACTCCCCCCTCCTCGAGGTTGGATCTACCACCGCGCCATTTCCTCCCACATGCCTAAAGTGGCCATGTGATGTATTTTGCCACCTTTACCTCCCCTGCTGGGCGGGTGTGGCCTCCGCAGGGTCTTTTCCCCCTGAAAGAATAGGAATAAGACCCCCTTCCCTCGATGCGGTAAGGGCCCCGGCTGCTCTTGCTCTATGCCGAGAAAACATAGAGAGAAAAGAGGCCCAGCCAGGCTTGGCCCGTTCCCTAGTTGGGAGCGTCACCTTGTTCCCCCCTGGGTAACCAAAAGGATGCTGACGCTTTTTCGGGGCATTGGGGAAGAGTACGTGCAGCCTGAACACAGTTGGTCGCTTGTGCACGTGCAAATACCTGCCCGCTTCTGTGTCAGCAGTACACGTACACGGCTCAGCGCATGGCGAGTTTTGAAGTGGACCCCTAGTGTCGCTTCTTCGAAACGACGTTGAAGTGAGCGACAGACGGGGAACGTCTCGGTTACGTATGTAACCTCCGTTCCCTGATGGAGGGAACGAGACGTCGTGTCTTCCCGGCCACGTCGCTGAGCCGAGCCGCTGAGGTGCCCGGAACACTCCCGGCTCCTCAGAAAAATCCTGAATGAACGAGCGTATTTCTCTCGCCTTTATATCCGTATCCGGAGGCGGAGTATGCAAATACTGTTCGCCAACTCTCATTGGCCTTTTTTCATAGATCAGAGGTATCTTTCGGCGCTCAAGAGAGACCCCTAGTGTCGCTTCTTCGACACGACGTCTCGTTCCCTCCATCAGGGAACGGAGGTTGCATACGTAACCAAGACGTTTGTTTTGGTGATTTGTAGCAGCTCGCTTGGGCGAACTTTCAGAAAAATCTTCTTATCGGCTGCAAAACACTTTCTTATTGCCATTTGTCCATGTCATCGTCAGTTGTGACCTAGAGCTCCACCTACTTTGAGTCTGCTATTTCCCGATCAGTCAACAGGAACACATCAACATGCAGTTTTTATCTAGCTGGTGGAAATTTAACAACATCTATATGAACGTTCACATAGTAGGCACATTTTCCAAGACCATATCATGCATTTTTATACTATTAGTTTAATTAATTAGTCTACAAATGGAATCAAATCTACTCAAATATTTGTAAATGTCCATTCACTCTTTTGTTTGATATGCTGCTTCACTCACGTGCCTTCTGCAGAAAAAGCCGTTCATACTCCCAGCCATTCATCTGCCCAAAGTATGATA
This sequence comes from Moxostoma hubbsi, assembly GCA_032164185.1. NCBI lineage: Eukaryota > Metazoa > Chordata > Actinopteri > Cypriniformes > Catostomidae > Moxostoma > Moxostoma hubbsi. Next base: position 9,442,712 of record JAVLUX010000015.1, on the reverse strand, counting down.
TATGCCTTTCTTTTCATCATTAATTTGTCTGAATTCTGACCATTCACACTCTTTTATAAACCCATCTTTGAAGTAGTATCAATGGCATCATATATTACAATAACAGAGTGCAATTGACATTTATTATGACCACATATAGTTTGTTAGCGTATAAGCTCAATCAATTCAGAATATAAACAAGACAATTTACACATTATCTACTGCATATATTACTTTAAATCATCGAGTAGTTAAAACACTAATCTTGTGTGAATTCTACGCATAGAATGAGGCATGACGTCATTGATAACACCTTTTAATATCATATTAGTACATTTTTTACATGTAGTCTTCTGTGACCTCATATTTAAGTGTACCTCTAAACTCCTCCCACTGCGGTATGGCCAGTGCCTGAATGTTCCCAAACTATGTCGTAGCTCAGCCCTTTAGAACCTTTTTTTTTTTTTTTTTACCTCTCAATGAAGACCGCACTGCTCCATAAGTGTGCTGCAGAGCCTTTAGGCAGAGAAGAAAAATAGTGTTTTATTTTGGGATCTGAGCAAAAGAAGCACAATTTATGATGTGATTGTTGTCAGGTTTTACTGCTGATGTGAAATATCCCTGCTGAAAAGACCAGCATTTCTGGTCAGCAGCTTATTTTGTGTTTTAGGTGCTGGTCTCCCAGAAGGTAATACTGGTTTGCTGGTGTCCCTACCAGGAAAGACCATGCTGGACCAGCTTTACCAGCTTGGTTTTCCTGGTGAAAAGCATAGCCATACTGACCATCCTCCAGCTAGAACAGCACCAAACCAGAACTAATCAGAGACTTGCATGCTGGCTGTGCTGGTCTTTGTAGCATAGATGTTATTTGATCGTAATCTTGACCACCATTTTGGAGATTTCGGTCTTTCCCCATTTAAGTACAGCAGATAGGAACTTTACTTGTATGCCACTTGTATGCATAGAACATACTGTATCTGCCTGGGAGCATTCCCACAATTGCTGCAGAATGAACTGATTTGCCTTGAAAGAGACTTTTGGTATTAGGGCATTAATTAATTGGACAAAACATTGTATGAACAAGAAGGGTTTGGAAGTTAAAAGCTAAATTTTTAATGTGTATGCCTGCAAAAAATATACTTATTAATTTTTTTAGGAATACACTAGCATGAAGATACCCTAAAGCCAACAGATATGGATTTAAAGCCTCTCAAAGCCATTTCATGGGTTCTTTAAAACTGGAATACAAATTAAAATTTCATCCCATCTGACAGTTGCCCCAATAGTTCTGTTTTGTTTAACTTTGTCATTTTAAGCTGTTCTGCACAAATGATTGGATTTTTAGATGCAAAAATTGTGTTAGCAAAATCTTTTAAATATATATTGTATCGATTTGAAATTGCATTTTTGTTGATTATGTGAATTGATTATGTGAATAAAAGTGAATAAATGTCACCTACAGTCATATTTTCACAGGAAGCAAGCCATACAATATTGCATGATTTCTCAAATGTCGTACAAATTATTATAAATTGTGATGAGACTGTGTTGCTTTGCTAGTTTGTCAGAATTCTTTAAATCATAGTATAGACAAGAAACATCTTCAGCTTGCTTCACACAGTAATAGAAAATTGTAAAAATATCAAAATCATCCAATCCAAACAATGCCATTCAACAGTGTTGTAGTACTTAAGACCGGACTCGATTTTCATGGTCTTGGTCTAGGTCTTGTCATGGACACATGAGCAATTTGACTCGGCCTCGACTCAAACTAAAACAAGTGTGGACTCTGACTTAACCCCGAGTCCAGTCGAGTCCCTTTTAAAAAAAATACAATGAAAGCTTAGACTTCTCTGACAAATATTTTAGACTGACAATATCAATATCAGCGATCGTGAGGTTTGCCCTGCATTTCAGTATTTTGCATAAAATCAGAACTAGTGATGCCCAATTCACAAATAAATAATTCTATTGAATCGGTTCTTTTCAGCAAACTGGCTTGAATCGATTGGTCTGATTAGATTCGTTTTTGAAAACGGAAAACAAACAAATCGATAAAATGGATATTTACCTAGAATCAACAAAAGACTGCTTTTTTGAGAGTTAAATTTGAGAAACTTTCATTGGTGCTGTGTCTTGTTAATAAGCTGTTCACTCCAAATGCGATGTTGTGTCCATCCATGACGTTTTTCAGTTGTTTTTCTATGTAAATGGAGCCGGTCCTACTTGCCCTGCTCCGAACGGGACTCGAACCGACGTCTCTGGCGTTTACACACTGCACAGCTATTTACCAGCTAGCTCCCATTACATAAACATGTTTAATAGATGTCTTGGACCATTGCATTATGCATCGCTGTGTTTTTTGCCTTTTTTGTGCAGGAGCACCACAATTATTTTAAGATCTTTTGTCAAGTAAAAAAGAACATCAACAGTTAAAAATGTGTCTCAAGACACTTGTGTTATACTCTATTGCCTGATAGCACACGCACAACACCCAAACATCTATTTGTGTGTTTACATCTGGAAGACATCTATTTTATGTTATTTGCTATAAGACGTATGTCAAAAAGTATGTCTCAGGTGTCAATATGACATTCAACAAATGTCTATGAGACATTTATTATTTAGAATGATTGTAAATCTGATCTTTGTAAGATGTTTTGCAGATGTTAGATACTTTCCAGATGAAAAGATCTAAAACAGACATCTTAGAGATGTACATGTGCTTTCTGGGTTCTTTGCACTGCCTTGGTCTGAAGTCTTTTAGAAAACATACTGTACTGAAGAAAATGTTCAAATATTTCTTTCAGTGTCATAATTTCTGAAAACAAAAAACAACCAAAAAAACAACTGTTTCTGTGCGTACCTCAAGATGAAATCTTGCAGGTAAAAGTAAAAAGAAATGCCTGCTTAACTTGCAGTGAATGAAATATAGTAGCGTGATTGAGGAAATTGTTAACATATTGAATGTTTATATTCACTTTCTACCTTAATATTGTCATATTTAATACATTATTGTTTGCTTTTTAGGACCATTTAGTTATAGTACAGTAATACTGTATTTTGTAAAGCAGAAATGTTTACTTGACTTGAATGGAATATCATAGTATACAGAAGCTGGCAGTAAGCCACATAGTCAATTTAAACCTTTCATTTGAGTTTTCCACTGACATTTTTTTAACACTGACATGTTGTAATTGTAATACCAATTTGTTCACTTAACCTAGGACATGCCATTTATTTATTATTTTTTACTCTCAACTGGTAGTATTGTTTAACCAACATAAGGTTAAGCAAATAATAAATGAGGTTTATTTAAATGTGTATAGTCAATAGTCCTTTAAACTGTAAATTTAATACATTCATAAAAAACTCTTGTCTTAGACTCAGCCTTTACTTTACTTGACTCGAACTCAGCCCTCTCCGGTCTTGGTCTTGGTCTTGTCTCGAACTCGACCCTCTTCTGGTCTCTGTCTTGAATCTAATTTGACCTACTCTGCTCTTGGACTGGACTTGGACTCGGATGAGCTGGTCTCGACTACAACACTGCCATTCAGACTCACCTTTACAGCAAGACTGACCTAACTACCTTACCTTTGTATGCAAGTAAAGTTATGTATGAGAGAGTCTCAAAGAGGGAAACTGGCAAGGCTGACACTGTGTTCAAAGTGCTGAAGGATCAAAAGAGTGTCACAGATAAGGCTTGAAGGACAGTACACAGGTTTCCATTTGAGTCATCTCAGCAAAGAATGTCGCTGTTCAGAGCATGTTGCAAAATCTAGCAAGTCCTTCTGTTCCTAAAGCTCTTTATGACTGAGTCGCTCCAACCTGTCAAAAAATTTGGTAAAATCAAAGACTTAAAGACAAGTTCTGTGGCATGGATCCATAATGCACTACAAAAGTGGCGATTTTGTTATAGAAATGGAAAGAAAGACACTGATGAAAAGAAAGAAACACCAAAAGATCAACACTGAAGTCCAAAGTAGACCCTGCAGAAACTGACCAAAAGGAAACAATGCAAGATATCAAGCTCAGCCCAGTGGTCACCATCAGATAATTTTTTGCCATTTAACGGCAAAACGAGGAGGCAAAGTGGGCCAAAAAACCTGTCCTGAGAGTTTATAACAGTTTCTGTTACGCTGCCGAAGAATTTGCCTGCAAGCTCAGCTTGACAGATTAGCTGGGTACACAGACAAAGCAGGGTGATGGTGAAACAAGAGCTACTTTTATGAGATATGTAACACAAACCCCAACGTGAGGGTTGGAAAATGATCCCTTGATGAAAGTGAGGGTACTGCTCCAACTCATGTCTCTATAGGTCTTACTTTGGCCGACCACAGCCGGGTCTGCAGACAAAAATGACAGACAATTAAGATTTCACAAAGGCAAGGGAAATTCAGTATCAGGCTACATGACCCCAGCCGGCCCGGCGGTATTTCAATGCGCACGACCACCTTTTGTCCAAAAATTCCAAGGAAACCCAAAGCACAAAAAAAGAATGACATGTTGAAGGGGACAGTTATGCACACAAGTTTAAACACTTTACCAAGTGCATCCCAATGTGGACGCAATGAAATTTGGCCTGACACTGAAACAAATGTTTGGCTCCCATGTAACAAAGAACATATGCAAATTTTCAATTTCGTTGAGCACTGTTTGGACAAACAGCTAACCCCACTGAAAACTAATGTAATTTGTTGAGCTAACGTTGTTGTGTTAAGCTGATCAAGATACTTTTGATTGTATTACACTTGGTTGTGCTCTCCCTAACTCAGATGGCTCAGATGCATGTTGTTACCATGGTAAGATAGAGCCCACAAATTCTGCTTAACAAGCTATTTCAGCCAAATACCACTACTATCTGAAAATATTACTACAGCGGTAATTACAAAACTACTGTTTAAAAAATACTGTTGTACCAATGATATTGTGAAGCTTGAGTTCCTAGTTAGTACCTTGACACTGGAAGACCATGCAACAGTAGCATATAGTTGTCTCCGCATATTAGGAGAACGTTTTTTTTTTTCTACTTTACTGTACATTTTTAAATTTTTGCTTTTTTTAAATAGTCACATAAGAGCACTTGTGATGGCTGATGTTTTTCAGAGGAATGATAGCTCCGACAATAACAGTTCTCACAAACAATCCATCAGAATGTAGAAGTAGGTGGGAAAACAAATATAAATTAACCTTTCTATACCCATAAGGCTGAAACTCCCTGGAATGTTAACACTTAAAATTATTCCATTCAGGCTTAGGGTTTGGCACACAGCAATTTAGGATGGAGCCCTATGTTTTAACCTGTGAGGTAGAAGCTAGAATATGATTGTAGGCTATTTTATGAATAATAGCAAGGACACACAGGTAAAGGGTTTTTGCAAATCTCTGTCTCTCACCTCACTGTCATCTGTGCACGGTCTGAAGAGAATTGTGGCATATATCAACTGAACAACCCAGTATTTGATCAGCATTGTCATTTCAAAGATTTGCCTTATCATAAACAGATAACGTTATGCATATCTGTAAGATTTATGTTGTATAATGTTTCAAAAGGTTGAGATAGGCAAGGCAAGGCAATTTATTAGTTGACCAATGTGCTGAACAATTCTTATAAAATAGGCAAAAATCAAAAAAAACAGTACACACCGATATTATACAACACAGACGTCTAACTACTCAACATAAAACAACAAGATTTGAACATGTCATTAAAAAGCGTTCGATAAAAAAGCCAGGGGGAAAAAAATAGTTTTTAAAAGAGCTTTAAATGGCACCAGTGTGGAGGCAATTCTAATCTGCAAAGGCAAACTGTTCCAGAGCTTCGGGGCCAACACTGCAAAGGTGCGGTCCCCACATAATTCACGTCTAGACCTAGGAACTATCAACAATTTCTGGACAGAGGACCTAAGTGATCTGGACGGTGAGTAAAATTGTAGCAAATCTGAAATCTGAAATGGTGCAAGGCCATTTAAAAATTTAAAAACAATCAATACATTTTTAAAATCAATCCTATAATGGACCAGCAACCAATGTAAAGAAAACAAAATGTGAGTAATTTGGTCCCGTTTCCACGAACCTGTCAACAAACTAGCAGCAGCTAGAGATAGTGAGAGTAAATATTAGAGATGCACCGATACCAATTTTTCTCTTCCACCCGAGAACAAGGCGCTTTTTAATAAAAACATAAAACAAAAAACTCTGAACAAACACGTCGATGATCACAATAAATATGTCTGAATAAGTTTGTATCTTACATCAGTTTCAGTGAACATGTTACATTCAGCTAATCTGTTTGCTGATGAGGTTTGTGAGAGGTGGAAACTGTTTGATATAGATACACATAACTCGCTAATTTTTTCAAGAAACAGGAAAAATTCCAGACTTTAAATAAATAAATAATTACATGTGTAGGATGTTTACTTTGTAGGGAAGTACGTGCAGATTGCAGACATAATATATATATATTAGTGGTTGTAAACCCTTAAATTTGATGATCCTAACACGCCACGAAGTACTTTAAGTGTCAGTATGTTGGGCTAATTCACAGTAGTTTAATTAGCTTCTAATTTAAATTCTGGTAAAATGCTCCTCCGGTGCCATTCTAAATGCATATTATAAATGAACCAAACTATTGAGTATTTACATTTGGGATGTTATTCGTAAGTAGCACTCATGAATCACATAACTCACATATGAATAGCCACAAGCTCTAAAGGCTGGAAATAGCTGCAACCGCCTCACCAACCTGTGCGTTATGTTTGTGTGTCAGCAGATCAGTGTCATTCACTAACGTGCTGCACATGCATACTACCTGTGTATATTTACTTATAAAACACAGACTTTTGCGATTCATAAAGCTATTGCATGTCTTCGGGTGGCTTTAAATAAAATTAATAAAATGGTGCTTTTATGGTTGTTTTATGTCAATTTTGGAGCTTGACAGTAACGAACATGACTAACACATAATATTGGATTTGGATCGGGCTCGTCGGACCGGTACCCAATCTGTCTAAAAATGTCAGTATTGTACCAATCCAGGTATCGGATTGGTGCGTCCCTAGTAAACAATGGCAAGACAGAGTTGGTGGAATAATCTATCCCTGCCCCTTATTTTTGTTGATAATCAAAGCAAGATTTTACCAGTTAGCTTTAACATTAAAGTATCCCCACACTCTTGATGTAAGAGTTGCATAGGCCTACATTTGGCAGCAATACTCAAAATGTTGCACTTGTTTGTGTAATTAGCTGACAATCAAACAGCAAGCCAGTGCTATCTGCCAGCAGCCATTTCATCAGCTCTTGCCTGGTTGCCCACTAGCTAAGCAGGGTTTAGCCTGGCCAGTACCTGGATGGGAGACCTCCTGGGGAAAACTAAGTTTGCTGCTGGAAGAGGTGTTAGGGAGGCCAGCTGGGTTTTGTGTTGGTCCTAATGTCCCAGTATAGTGACAGGGACACTATACTGTAAAAAGGCACAATCTTTCGAATGAGATGTTAAACCGAGGTCCTGACATTTTGTGGATTCCAGAATGCTTCTTGTAAAGAGTAGGGGTGTAACCCTGGTGTCCTGGCCAAATTCCCCCATTGGCCCTTCTCAATCACGGCCTCATAATAATCCCCATCATTTAACTGGCTCAATAACTCTACTCTCTCCTCTCAAACAATATCTGGTGTGTGGTAAATGTACTGGTGCACTATGGCTGCTGTTGCATCATCCAGGTGGATGCTGCGCACTGGTGGTGGTTGAGAAGATTCCTCCTTTACTATGTAAAGTGCTTTGAGTGCCTAGAAAAGTGCTATATAAATGTAAGGAATTATTATTAATTACTAATTATCATAAGTCTGAATCTGGTGAATATTGCCTGAGATCACAAAAGATATGCCACTATAGGCATGACTTCATCACAGTATTACCCTGTCTCATATGACAAGTAATTCTCAGCTGTAGTTCTAAGTGATCTCCATCCTGCCATGACTTAATTACTTAATGGAGCCTTGTCTTATTCCACCCTTGAGATTCTGTGGGATTGTGTTTTTAATGAAGAGCTAAAACAGCTTATTTTCCCATCTGCGCATGTGACTATTCACACCAACACAATGAAAGTGTTTGTCGCAGGAAATGCCGTATATTAATAAAATTCTTAAAAATCATACTAAAGTATTGGAGTTTAATTGTAGCATTGATCTGGCTGACTAATTGACATCAACACCTTTATTCAAACATAACATTAATTAAAGGAATATTTCACCCTATACATTTTTTTTTAAATCTGCCATTATTACCCTCATCTCATTCCAAACCTATATGAACTTCTTTCTTCTGCAGAACACGAAAGGATATATTTTGAAGGATGTCCCGATCACTGATTTCCATGCAATAGTAGTGGATAGCACACCCCAAAAAAATCTCATTATAAATTGTAATTTTCAAGCTCAAATCAAATCAATGATGAGCTCATGTATGCAGAGCCCAAATCAAATATGGTGTATCATACTTCATATCAGATGTCCTTGATTCTTGCATGCCTTGTCACCAAATGCCCTGAGGTCATGAGACATCACAAGACCCAGTGAGGTTTGATGTTATTGACATGTTGCCATATTTATTTTAGACTCTGTATAAACTAACCCCAAGTCCAAATATACATAATTCCCATCTATAATGTACAGTATGCCAAAAGCAGTATTTCAATTGTGTAATATGTCCGAAACCCCAGGATTCATAAAACAGTAGGCAAGAAATACCTGGATGACAAAACTCAGAGAAACAAGAATTGGGCAGCTCTTTTCAACTGTAAGTGCTATATGTACCAAGAAAGTTGTTCATTGTGTTAACGAATGCAGAGGCAGGACCCAATTGCAGAGTTCAAAAAGCAGGAATTTATTAAATACTAAAATAAAGGGGAAAAACTCAACCAAAACTCCCACAAGGGGGAAAGCAAACATAAACTACCTTGTAGGGGAAAAAGGTGTCCAGGCTGAGGCAGAGGGAAACGGAAATGGGCTGTACTGGAAATCGGGGCAAACACACAGGACCGACTGGATGGGGAACAGGACTGACTGGAACAAGACCAAAAATCAGGACCAACTAGAATACAAACTAGACAAACTGGCACTGGACAGCACACACAAGGAGACTAAAATTGGTAGAGAAATCAACAGGTTAACAATACAGGTCAGGTGTGACTAATAAATTAATAATTGGCAAACAAAGAGGTGGGGTATCATGTATGACAGTGATACATGCAGCGATACAGAAACAAAACAAAGTCACGCAATGCACGCAATAGCTGACAAAAACAAGACGGGTCACCTGTGTGAGAGTTTTGCCACACACACACCCGACACCTTAGACCGAAGTGACCGAACCTCAGCACAACATGAAAACAGTTTGCGAGTCGGGCGCACAAGGTAAGCACAAAGCGGGGCACATCCATTTTTGTGAGAGACAGACCTAAACTATTGATGTGAGTGCATGCTGCCAAGAAGATAGAAGCGCGATCCACCCAGGTCAAAAACAGACAGACATGGAGCATGAGTGTCAAAACAAAAGTGATGAAACACAAGCCAGAAATGGGACGCTTATGCCACAGTCCTGTCAGACAAAAACCCCGACTGACAGAGAGACAGCAACGTGACACCTTGTGGTTAAATTGTCCTTGTTAAAAAAACATATTACATTATTTCCGCAGTTGTTGTTACATCATATATTCAGGTCACAGCCTTTACAAAAAATCTAGAGTTCTAGCAAGCTAGCTGCAAACTTGCCGCAAATTCACCATTCAATATTTTTACATGTGAATGAGCTTACTATTTGCCACAAATGTTTGCCAGAAGTTTGCAGCGCTTCACCGGTAGTGGTGAATCTGCAGTAAACCTCTGGCGACAATGAAGTGTTTGCAGGAAAGCTAATTTGCATGTGAAAATAACGAGTGGGAAATTTGCAGCAAGTTTGCGGCATCTCTTTTTGTAAGGATGGTCAATGCCCTTGTTCTCATATGAAGTATTTACAGGAATGTATTTTTACTACTCACCTGAAGAACACACTTTATTAACAGCAGAGATGGACGTCAGTATATACACTTGACAATACGCAAATTAAGACGCATCTTAACTATCATAATCCAAACTCTGATTCTCAGTCCCTCACTGGCTAAATCTAGCTCTTTACTTCCATCTAGTTAGGTATTATATTATTTGAATGTTCTGCATAAAAAGAAAGACCTGATTGGTGTTTAGCGCCATGCAGAACAAGATTTAACATAAAAAATTTTAACACGCCCCTAAACATACTGTATCTATCCAGCTAGCTCCAATAGACTCAAGCCCGAATTCATTGACACTCCAGTCTGACATTTCCATTTGCCATATTAATTTCCTTGTTTTTGTCTATATCCTAAGCAGTAAATCTGTTTTGCAATTAATAGTCTCTTGTAATGTGTTTTGCAATTGCATTCAGGCCAGGATAAATTCTCTAGCTCAGTTTCAAGAGTTAATGTAGCATTTAAGAGTCATCTCACTAAAGCAACCACATGTACCTGACAAAATAAGACAAGTCACCACTACATTATACTGTATGGCGATTGGATTTTGTGACCATGTTCCCATATTGTTAAGATATGTAGGCTATGCTTCTTAAGTCACAGCAGTGAAAAATTTATAGGGACTATTCAACAAGTTATGTTGATTTATGACACTTATAATATGGGCCAGTGTGTATTATATTTTACATGAATACAAGTACTAGATTCAATAATGATGAGAGATAATTTTTTTTTTGTTAAGTTCGGTCTCTATGAATTTAAATTGGACTGTAAGAGCGTCCAGAGATTTGTGGCACACATTACAGGCAGAGCTGTGCTCAATATTTATTTCCCACAAAGACATTTGAGATCTGAGCAGGAATGGGATCACTGTGCTTTTAATATGGCACAGAGCTCATCCAGCTATGAATAGAAAGTACAAAAGGTCATATCGAAAGAGTTTCCCAGCTGATCAAATGCTATAGTCGACGTTTAGTGATTGTGGCGGCAGTGCAAAAGCCAGATGGAGCACATTTACTTAACAATCACTTTAAAGTACTGGAGACAGTACTGTTATTCTACTCACTGTACTCAAACATAAAAAAAACTGTGATATGACTTCTGTTTTCATTTATTTGAATCATGCATTTTTTAGAGATTTGGTGAAGCACGCTATAAAATGACTCTGGACAAACATTGGTCTTTTCATTATAATGCTGGCAGGTTTGTTTTATTCAATATAAAACAATTAATTGCACTGTATGCTAAAGCAGATCGGGGACTATGCACTATAATCTCTCTGAACTCCAGAGCCCTTGAAGTGGGTACTCTGAAGGAAACATGCCATTAATGACCCCTTGCGGAAAAAGTCTTGTGGAAAGGCCCTTCAAGAAACAAGCTTTTTATGAACAAGCTTTCGAGTACCATCTCCTCCCACTGCAGAGCCCTTCAAGGAAGCAAAAAATACAGCTTTGAATTCACCCCAGAATACCGAAGTACTGTTACCTCACACGAGTAACAAGACTGATAAAAAGTCGACTGCATGTATTGTGTTGTAAGTTCATCAAAAGAATAATTCTCGATTGCAACCACGTTTCTGACATTGCATACCACTAGTGTAGACAGATTTATTAATTATAATGGGACCGGTCACAATGCTTAAGTGATATAAATAAAATTAATCTTTTATAGAAAATTGACAAACTGAAGAAGCAGCCTGGTTCAGCCAAAGCCAGTTTGGTTTTGTTGAAACTAATAAGCCGTTAGACTAAAGACTTTCAGAAAAACACTATTAGGCTACCACAGTACCGCAGCTCCCTACATGCATATTACGCAGTCTGCGTAGGGCACCAACTCCCTCATACCTTAGAGGGGAACCAGAAACTCCGCTGGCTGCCCTTACTCACATGTTATATGTTATTCAAGGACCCGGTAGCACATATATATATATATATATACTATAACACACACTGGTGGCCAAAAGTTTGGAATAATGTACAGATTTTGCTCTTATGGAAAGAAACTGGTACTTTTACTCACGAAAGGGGCATTCAACTAATCACAATGTATAGTCAGGACATTAATAACATGAAAAATGACTATTGCAATTTTTTTTTCCTTAAACTACTTCAGAGTTCTTATCAAAAAATCCTCCACGTGCAGCAATGACAGCTTTGCAGATTCTTGGCATTCCAGCTGTCCGTTTTTCCAGATACTCAGGTGACATTTGACCCCACACTTCCTGTAGCACTTGTCATAGACAATTGTCCGACAATTTTCATGCACCTTACAGTCTAGCTGATCCCACAAAAGCTCAATGGGGTTAAGATCTATAACACTCTTTTCCAATTATCTGTTGTCCAATGTTTGTGTTTCAAACATTGGGGGGGGGGGGGGGGGGGGGGGTTACGTAACCTGGACGTAACCTGACACACATTGTATATTCACCCAATGATCTGGGGCTGACATAAATGCCCTGCCAGTCACTATCCTCTGCTGCCATCATATCAAGATGAGAAATTCAGCCACTGTTATCATGCTGATGTTTATTGATTTCATGTCTATGGATGTTTTCCAGCAGAATATACACAGCGTGAGCTCTTGTGCAGGAATTAATTTATGACTATTGGTATTCAGACATCTGTAAATCCGTGTGTCCAAAATAAAGTGCTTATTGTACAGGAGATTCCTGATCTATTTATATTTAAATATATTTTTAATCTAATCTAATTAAAATAGCTACAAAGTTAAATAGTCAAATTGTGAGGTCATATTTAGCATGAACTAGAGAGGATGTTGTAACAAGGTCTTCAGTACTATCTAAGCATTGTAACTTGATAAGGAAACCTTAACAATATAAACTCAGAATTAATTAATAGTTAAATATAAGATCAATTTAAAAGTAACATTTTTATTAAAATCACTTGATTATTATATTATACTATTATTACACCACAGATTTTAAGCAACCTCACATGTATAAATGGGACAGAGTAAATGTTCTTGATGATTTGAAAATAATAGTATACTGTATATTTTAAATTGAAACAGCAACCTAAAAATGATGTTTATAATGTGACGCAACCAAAGTGTGACGACCCATCAGCATCTGTCTGAAACGTGTAGATTGATGTGTCTTAACAAAAGCCCTTATAATAAATCTATCTTAGACAGATTGTCAAATTCAATTGCAAAATAGATTACTGTAGACTGTAGGCTGATGACAGGCTTACGCTCAGTGGAATGGAAATAAACAATATATTGTCTACTAAAGCCACTTTTTTATTGTCTGATCAATGCTTGTCTTCCACAATAATGTAATGTATTTTAACTATTTGATTTATATTTATAATTAACAGGTATAATATATTTTTAATTATTTCAATATAACTTTTCATAATTATTTAATCATCATTATTTATTGAATCATAGTTATTTGAGGGCCTTTCTCAGCAAATATTTATATATTCGATTAATTGCAATTAATACCAAAGAAATGGATATCATTTATTACTAAACTATAGACATTAAATAAACATAAAAATATTATCAAATTTAGAGAGATTTTTTTATATCAAATATCAAAAAACGTCTAGGTTACGTATGTAACCTCCGTTCCCTGATGGAGGGAACGAGACGTTGTGTCGAAGAAGTGACACTAGGGGTCTCTCTTGAGCGCCGAATATGCCTCTGGTTTATGAAAAAAGGCCAATGAGAAGTTGGCAGACAGTATTTGCATACCCCGCCCTCGACATACGGGTATAAAATTGTGGAAATACGTCAAGTTCATTCAAGATTTTTCTGAGGAGCCAGAAATGGTCCGGCCACTGCAGTGGCTCGGCTCAGCGACATGGCCGGGAGGACACAACGTCTCGTTCCCTCCATCAGGGAATGGAGGTTACCGCCTGAAAGCGGCAAGGCACCTCAACACTGACTGCGAATGCTCGTTGGTGAGACGTGCTGACATTGAGACTGAGTCTAACTCCATGCCGAGAAAAGAGATGCTCTGGACCGGGGTGAGCTTGCTCTTTTCCCAGTTGACTTCAGGTCAACCCTAAACAGCTGAGGTGCTCGAGCATCTGGTCTCGTGAGGGGGACAAAATAAGACAGTCGCCGAGGTAATTGAGTATGCGAATGCCGGCTTCTCGGAGCGGGGCAAGGGCTGCCTCTGCGACTTTCGTGAAGACACAAGGGGACAGAGACATGCCGAAGGGGAGGACTTTGTACTGATATGCCTGCCCGTCGAACGCGAACCGTAAGAAGGGTCGGTGTCGAGGCACAATTGAGACGTGGAAGTACACGTCCTTCAGGTCTAACGCTGCAAACCAATCTAGATGCAGAACCAGGTTAGGATGTGTTTCTGCGTGAGCATTTTGAAAACTCGGTCGTAAGATCGGTCGTAAGCCGCCACCTTTCTTGGGTACGATGAAGTAAGGGCTGTAGAGACCTTCTTCTTCTCGGTTGGAGGAACAGGCTCTATCGCACCTTTGAGTAAGTGAGTAGCGATTTCCATGCGCAGGAATTTGGCATGTTCGCTGTGTACTGCGGAGGCCTGGCAAACTAAATTGGGCAAGCCAGCGAGACGGGTTGGGAAGTGAAAGCCATGCATTCAAACTCCGTTCTAGAGGCACCAAGGGGACGATTATTTTTTACGTAACCGGCGGGGCGGAGCAGGTAAAATGGCGTAGGGAGGCGAAGACGCGTCCCGAGGCTCTGGTGCTGAGAAAAGACTCAAAGCACTTACCTTGCTCCGCACACTACACACCAGTAGCGGGTTAGCTACTGAGGAGGAGGTCCAACTTAGGCATCCTCTAGACTCGTCAGAACCGGCTGGCCGAGGAACAGTCGTGGGGCTGAAGGCGGGAGGTCTGCGTCCAGCATGCTGGGATTGTTGAAATCTGGAGGCAGAGTGCCGTGAGAACGGCATTTGCGGGCCAGGTGACCCAGAGACAAAGGAAATAGCTCTTTTACTGAGAATGTGGGTACAAATGAAATAAATCAAACAAAAGATACTCCTCCCAGCCCTCCACCGGGGTACGGAGTGGTCTTACCATCTCCGGAGCTAACGTCTTGGTCCCTGGGTCGGACATCTCAGGAGCGCCTGGGAGCCTTACGGGTCCTCGAGGGGGTCCGTGAGACAGGGGGGTGTCTGCTTGCTGCGGTGTGCTCGACGCTGGGGCTGAGAGCTAGGCCCGGGTTGATGGGGAGCAGGGTGTTTCTTTGCCGCAGGAGGACGCCCTCGGCGGGCAGATGGGGCATGGCCCATGGCGGCAGGCTTGCGGCGGGGCAGGATATGTGAGATGTCCTCCGTCTGCTTCTTCACCCTGGAGAACTGCTGGGCAAAGTCTTCGACGGTGTCGCCGAAAAGGCCGAACTGGAAGACGGGTGCATTGAGGAAGCGAGCCTTGCCGGTCTCACGCATCTCGACCAAGTTCAGCCACAGATGACATTCCTGGACCACAAGCGTGGCCATCGCCTGCCTGAGTGACTGCGCTGTGACTTTCGTGGCCCTGAGGACGAGGTCGGTCGCTGAGCGCAGTTCCTGCAACACTTCAGGGTCAGGGCTACCCTCTTGCAGATCTTTGAGCGCCTTGGCCTGGTGGACTTGCAGGATGGCCATGGCGTGCAGGGTGGAAGCGGCCTGTCCAGCGGCGCTGTAGGCTTTGGCAGAAAACGATGATGTCATCCTGCAGGCCTAAGAAGGGAGCACAGGGCGACCCCGCCAGGTGGTAGGGTTTCCGGGGGATATATGGAGCGCAACAGCCCTATCCACCTGGGGAATTGCCGTATATCCATGGGCCGCTCCGCCGTCGAGGGTAGCGAGAGCGGATGAGCAGTCCTTGTGACGAGTGGAAAGGTGTGCTCTCCACCAAGACGTCAGCTCATCGTGCACCTCCGGGAAAAACGGGACCGGGGGCGGGGGCGGGGGCAGGGGGGGGTGAGGTTGTGAGTGGCGTGCAGACCCCAGGAACCAGTCATCCAACCGCGATGGCTGTGGGGAGTACAGAGGGTTCCAGTCCAAACCCACGCTGGCGGCGGCCCGTGCAAGCATGTCGGGCATCTGCGCGTCAGCCTCAGTCTGGGCGTGCTAGCCCAAAGGCGGCAGCCCAGGGGAGGCATCAGCGTCAGACACCGCGCTCTCCGATGCAGCGGCAATCTCATCCACCTCAAGCTCTAGAGGATAGGCAGGCTGGCCGTGAGGAGAGCCGCTGTTGCCTCGAGCACGGACGGGAGTCAACGAGCGTGCTGGAGGGCGGGTGGTCCGAGGGGGCGTACCCGGCGGAGCTGCACCGGTTGCCGTCCTCAGATCACCTCCAGCACCAGCCGCATCATCCTCAATACCGTGGGAAGAAGGAGCGACGCGGGGGGCAGCTGGAGTGGTGTGCTTTCTATTGAAAAAAAGTCGCGACCGCAACGTTGCCATGGTCATGCCCTCACAGTGAGAACATGAACCATCCACAAACGCTGCCTCGGTGTGATTGCTGCCCAGACACACATTGCTGCCCTGTTGCCGTCTGAAGCGGAGAGCATTCTACTGCTTCCAGGAACTACACAGGGGCGGAATGGCATCTTTAAAAAGACGCGTCCTGAAAAGTACGTTCAACGCCACTGTGTAAAGCTCTTTTAGAGGAAAATACTCTTTTATAGAGAAAATCACTCTTTTAAATATAACTCTTAACTCTCTGCGCTGTCGAAGCGCCCAGGGGCAAGCTGCACTGCCGTGCAGAGAAGGAGAAAGCCGCTGAAGTGCGCCTTAGATCCAAAAGCAAACAAAGCGTCAGAGGAACAGGGCAGGAACTGGTGTGTGACTCGCAGCTGGCTGCATACACGACCATCCGCTCCGAAGAAAATTTCTGAATGCACTCGACGTATTTCCCCGCTTTAATACCCGTATGTCAGAGGCGGGGTATGCAAATACTGTCTGCCAACTTCTCATTGGCCTTTTTTCATAGACCAGAGGCATATTCGGCACTCAAGAGAGACCCCAAGTGTCGCTTCTTCGACACGACGTCGAAGTGAGCGACAGACAGGGAATCACAAACATATAATGCAACACTATTACATATCTCAGGTCACTAACGACCCTCTGTACATTTAGTAATTTAAGCAATTGTAAAAAAAAAATTCTTGTTTTTTTTTTTGTTTTAGATTTACACTTTTCATAAGAGGTTGATGAATTCTAAAGAGGTGGGGTAACTCCAAAAAATGTGGACAATATTCTTTAAAGACCCAATGTATGCTTTTAAAGGTTAAAATAGAACTGGCAAGTGTTCAGACACTTTTATACAAAACTGGATGAAATAAAATATTGTTCAACCATATACAGTTAGTACAGTTCACAGTGAAACGAAACGTTTCTCCAGGACCATGGTGCTACGTAAAACAACATAGGACAAAACCAGAACCACACGAGATTACACAGACTAAATAAAATACCTATATAAAGTGCACGTGCAAACGTGTGCAAAAAGTACGGGGCAGTACAGTAAATTAAAAAAAATTAACAGGACAATAGGCACAGTGAGAGACAGTGTAGCGCCGACCAGTACACAGTAGTGCAAAAAGATGACAGTTTCAAAAAATGCCAAATGTAAACATAACATACTATGAGATAGTGTTCTATGCACATAGCAGTTATTGAGGTAGCAGCCAGGTATAAAGTGACAATAATTAAAGTGCAACTCAGGACACGTATTGAGGAGTCTGATGGCTTGGGGGAAGAAGCTGTTACACAGTCTGGCCATGAGGGCCCGAATGCTTTGGTACATCTTGCCAGATGGCAGGAGGGTGAAGAGTTTGTGTGAGGGGTGTGTGGGGTCATCCACAATACTGTTTGCTTTGCAGATGCAGTGTTTTTTTGTAAATGTCTTTGATGGAGGAAAGAGAGACCCTGATGATCTTCTCAGCAGTCCTCACTATACTCTTCAGGGCTTTGCGGTCTGAAATGGTGCAAGTCCCAAACCAGGCAGTGATGCAGCTGCTTAGGATGCTCTCAGTAGTCCCTCTATAGAATGTAGTGAGGATGGGGGGTGGGAGATGTGCTTTCCTCAGCCTTCGAAGAAAGTAGAGATGCTGCTGGGCTTTCATGGTAATAGAGCTGGTGTTGTGGGACCAGGTGAGGTTCTCCGCCAGGTGAACACCAAGGAATTTGGTGCTCTTGATGATCTCCACAGAGGAGCCATCAATGTTCAGCGGAGAGTGGTCACTCTGTGCTCTCCTAAAGTCAACAACCATATCTTTTGTTTTGTCCACATTCAGAGACAGGTTGTTGGCTCTACACCAGTCCGTTAGCCGCTGCACCTCCTCTCAGTATGCTGACTCGTCATTCTTGCTGATGAGACTCATCACGGTCATGTTATCAGCGATCTTAATGATGTGGTTCGAGCTGTGCATTGCTGCACCGCCATGAGTCAGCAGAGTGAACCGCAGTGGATTGAGCACACAGACCTGGGGGGCCCCAGTGCTCAGTGTGGTGGTGGTGGTGGAGATGCTGTTCCCGATCCAAACTGACTAAGGTCCCCCAGTCAGGAAGTCTAGGATCCAGTTCCAGAGGGAGGTGTCCAGGCCCAGCAGGTTCAGCTTTCCAATCAGGTGCTGAGGAATTATTGTGTTGAATGCTGAATTGAACTCTCAGCATTGGAACGTATGAGTCCTTTTTTTCTAGGTGGGTGAGGGCCAGATGGAGGGTGGTGGCGATGGCGTCATCTGTTGAACAGTTTGGACAATACACGAATTGCAGTGGGTCTAGTGAGGGGGCAGTTGGGTCTTAATGTGCCTCATAACGAGCCTCTCGAAGCACTTCATGATGATTGGTGTGAGTGCAATGGGATGGTAGTCATTGAGGCAGGACACTGAAGACTTCTTTGACATGGGGAAGATGGTAGTGGTGATGCATTTTGGAATGACAGCGCTGCTCAGAGAGATGTTGAAGATGACGGTAAGAACATCTGCCAGCTGGTCTGCACATCCTCTGAGCACTCTGCCAGGAATGTTGTCTGGTCCAGCAGCCTTCCGTGGGTTGACTCTATGTAGAGTTTTCTTCACATCAGCCGTGGTAAGACAGAGCACCTGGTCGTTGGGAGGAGGGGTGGTCTACCTCGCCACCACATCGTTCTGTGCTTCAAACCTAGCATAGAAGTCATTCAGCGCATCTGGAAGGGAGGCATCTTTGTCACAGGCAACTGATGTTGTCCTGCAGTTGGTGATGGCCTGGATGCCCTGCCACATGCACAGTCTGTCGCCGCTGTCCTGGAAGTGACTGTGGATTCTCTGGGCGTGTGCGCGCTTTGCCTCTCTGATGGCCTGGGACAGTTTGGCCCTCACTGTTCTTAGGGTTCTTTTGGAGCATGTGGTGATGGTCTTGGAGAAGGTGACATCATCAATGCACTTGCTGATGCTGTGTATTCCTCCAAGTTGGTAGAGTCACCATATTTTGCAGCCTCCCTGAACATATGACAGTAAGTACACTCAAAACATTCCTGTAGAGCAGAGATGGCTCCTGCTGGCCAGGTTTTCACCTGCTTCTGGAGTGGTTTATGCTGGAATTAGCATAACAGAGATGTGGTCTGAGTAGCTGATGTGGGGGCGGGGCTCCGCCCGGTACACACCTGGGATGTTTGTGTAAACAAGATCAAGCGTGTTCACCCCTCTTGTTGCAAAGTCCACATACTGATGGAATTTAGGGAGCACTGTCTTGAGATTTGCATGGTTGAAATCTCCGGCGACAATAAACAGTCCGTCAGAGTGAGTGTTCTGCAGTTCCCTCATAGCCCCATACAGTTCACAGAGCGCTTCCTCATCGTTAGCGCTGGGGGGAATGTAAACTCCGGTTATAACGCCGCCATCTTGGATCAACTATATGTGCATTCCATTCCAGACACTGTCATTCCCAGTCATGTAGTAGTATTGGAAGTTCTTTCAGGCAAAATGAATACATTACCACAATAAATTATCATTTTGATGGTCCTTCATCAAGCCTATAGGCCTACTGATTTACCTTTGTTTTTTGCACAAAAAAACATTTGCGAGACACACAAGAGGGGAACAAGTCATTTTCATGCAACATCTGTTCCACAGAAAGTGAATTATGTTGATCAGGATGGGAATTGTATATTGGACATGGCTGGTTGGGGTCCGTTGATATTTTCTGCAATGAGCATGAGCTGCACTATTATTTAGTTCCAGTAAACTTGGCTACAGCGCTTGGCTCTTGTTTGTTTCTCTCTTCAGCATGTAGATAGATATTTAACTGCTCATCTGGCCTAAGGATTAGAACGATAGCAAGTTTACATTCTTTCCACAGCTTTTGAAATGTTTCAATTTTCCTAATCTTGTTTAGCTTTAGAGTATGCCACTTTGAGCCTCAGAGACATCCTTTTTCAATCGTCCATCTTTTTGAGGATATCTGCATATCTACATTTGGACTCCAATTCAGGACAGCATGCTTTCTTTTTTTTTTTTTTGCCTCCGGTGTCAAGCCAGAGGCTCAGCATATATTTAATGTATTTTTGATAACCACCTGTTTTTCTCAATCTCCAAAGTAGAGAGAGAAATGCTAAACTGGCATCATACATCTGATTTTAAGGACAAGAGATGCCGATCATGTCATTTCAGCCAGACTCATCCAGACCAATGGACTACGGTGAGCTCATTCAAAAACTTGTGCATAAAATGTGCATGTACATTAGAATACATATGAATAGGAACCGAAACGTACAAAATCAATGTATTATTTATCTTTAGATATATAAATCTGGACGAATCCTCTAAAAACTGGTCAAGACTGAAATTGCTGGGACCTTTGCTGGTGAGAACTTGAGTTGTTTAGTGATAATTGTCACTGTGAACAAGCTTCTTTTATAGCGCTCATGAACGTGCAACAGACGTCAAGATTCACACTGAAAATAATATTACATTTCAGGTTGTTTCTCACCAAATATTATGTCTTCATATTACTTGGAATATGATCCATGAGTTGCTTTGACAACTTTTAAAGCTTTAAAGTCTCTGCCATTGTATTCAAAAGACATATCCTTTTATGTTCTGCATAAGAAAGAAAGTCATAAGGGTTTGAAACAACATAAGGGTGAGTAAATTATTACAGAATTTTAATTTTTTAATGATCTATTCTTAAAAAATATACATATATTTTAAATAAAATGGATTTAATTTCAATAAATATTAACGTCAACCTTTGGATTACATGAATTCATTATTCTAGGAAATCCAAAGGATTTGTATTTTTTTATTTGTAATTATACCTTGATTTCATAGATGCTGTCAATATGTTGACAATGTACATTTATGTGCCAAAAAGTGGGAAATGTAGGAAAATGTACATGTGCTAAAGTCACAATTTACATACAAATACGAATGAATGAGATTAAATTGCCTGGTCACAAGGAGCTAATAGTTGCACATTTACAAAACTGTGTGTTTTTCCATATTTTATTAGATTATGCTGTAAAAGCGTTTGCCTTCAACAGATGTTTGTGATAGAACAAATGAAAGAGTGGATTCCATTTGAGTGAATTAGATTTGCATAAATAATGGAGGATTACATTAAAAGCAAATCAGCAAATCAATGCTTTATATATTTTGCTGATTTTTTTTATTTTTATTCTAGACTTAAGTGTTAAAGTTATTAGTGTTAAAAAAAATATATATACGTATATATATATATATATATATATATATATAATATGAAAACTGGTCAAAAAACAAAAATAATGCAGTGTTTTCAGACCTTGAATAATGCAAAGAAAACAAGTACATATGCCTTTTTAAACAACACAATTCTAATGTTATAACTTAAGAAGGGTTCAGAAATCAATATTTGGTTGAATAACACTGATTTTCAATCACAGCTTTCATGTGACTTGGCATGCGCCCTACCAGTCTTTCACATTGCTGTTAGGTGACTTTATACCTCTCCTGGCATAAGATTTCAAGCATCTTGGCTTTGTTTGATGGCTTGTGGACATCCATCTTCCTCTTGATCACATTCCAGAGGTTTTCAATGGAGTTCAGGTCTGGAGATTGGGCTGGCCATGACAAGGTCTTGACCTGGTGGTCCTCCATCCACACATTGATTGACCTGACTGTGTGGCATGGAGCATTGTCCTACTCGAAAAAAAACAATCCTTAGAGTTGGGGAACATTGTCAGAGCAGAAGGAAGCAAGTTATCTTTCAGGATAACCTTGTATGTGGCTTGATTTATGCGTCCTTCACAAAGACGAATCTGCCCGATTCCAGCCTTGTTGAAGCACCCCCAGATCATCATCGGTCCTTCACCTAATGGTTAGATGGAGACTTGAGGATCGTGATGATCTGGGGGTGCTTTAGCAAATACAGATTGAATACAAATTTGAGCAAAAATAAGTAAATGGAAAAAGTGATTAAATAAACATGATTATATTTATTTTATTTATTTATTAATGTATTTTTTTCAGAACAAATTTACACTGAAAAAGTGGTTACCTGCAATTGTTACCTCAATGGATCTCTACCTTATTGAACCCATAAAAATTACTTCTAAATCTAATTTGTCATGTTGATTTAGTTGGATGCAATAACATTTTTGATTTATATAAAACCAGTTAAATTAGATGACCTATATATATATATATATATATATATATATATATATATATATATATAATTTAATTTTTTTAATATATTATGGTTGATTCAGTGATGATATTTTTGACATACGGGTATAAAAGCGGGGAAATACGTTGAATTCATTCAGAAATTTTCTTCGGGGCGATGGTTGTATTTGCAGCGAGCTGTGAGTCACACACCCTTTCCTGTTCCTCTGATGCTCTGTGCTGTTGGATCTACGGTGCACTACAGCAGCTTTCTCCTTCCCTGCATGGCAGTGCAGCTTGCCCCTGGGCGCTTCGACAGCGCAAGAGCTTAAAAGAGTATTAAAAGAGTGATATTTCTTGTAAAAGAGTATTTTCCTCTATTATTGCAATACACAACGGCGTTGGACGTCCTTTTCAGGACGCATCTTTGTAAAGATGCCATTCCGCCCCTGTGTAGTTCCAGGATGCAATAGAGTGCTCTCCACTTCAGAAGGCCACAGGCGTTGTCTCGTGTGTCTGGGCAGCAATCACACCGAGGCAGCATTTGTGGATGGTTCATGCTCTCACTGCGAGGTCATGACCATGGCAACGTTGCGGTCGTGGCTCGCTTTCAATAGAAAGCACGGCACTCCAGCTGCACCCCGCATTGCTGCTTCTTCCCACGGGATTGAGGACAATGCGGCTGGCGAAGGAGGCGATCTGGGGATGGAGGTGGAAGCAGCTCCACCGGGTACGCCCCCTCGGACCACCCACCCCCCCAGCACGCTCGTTGACTCCCGTCCATTCTCGAGGCAACAGCGGCTCG
This sequence comes from Moxostoma hubbsi, assembly GCA_032164185.1. Lineage (NCBI taxonomy): Eukaryota > Metazoa > Chordata > Actinopteri > Cypriniformes > Catostomidae > Moxostoma > Moxostoma hubbsi. Next base: position 9,419,318 of record JAVLUX010000015.1, on the reverse strand, counting down.
CCTCACAGCCAGCCTGCTTATCCTCTAGAGCTTGAAGTGGATGAGCTCGCCGCTGCATTGGAGAGCATGGTGTCAGACGAGGATGACTCCCCTGGGCGTGCTGGCCCGAAGGCGGCAGCCCAGGGGAGTAATCCTGGTCAGACACCATGCTCTCCGATGCAGCAGCAAGCTCATCCACTTTGCCCAGATGGCTGACATGCTTTGCCGGGCCACCACCAGCGTGGGCTTGGACTGGAACCCTCCGTCCTCCCCACAGCCATCGCGGTTGGATGACTGGTTCCTGGGGTCTGGGCGCCACTCACAGCCTCATCCCTCCTGGTCCCGCTTTTCCCGGAGGTACATGATGAGCTAACGTCATTGTGGAGAGCACCCCTCTCCACCTGTCACAAAGCAACTCGCTCATCCACTCTCGCTACCCTCGACGGCGGAGCAGCCCACGGGTACACGGCGATTAACCAGGTGGCTAGGTCTGTTGCGCTCCACCTGTGTCCCAGAAACCCTGCCACCTGGCAGAGTTGCCCTGTGCTCCCCTCCAAGACCTGTAGGACAACGTCCTCGCTGACCGCAAAAGCCTACAGCGCGGCTGGACATGCCGCTTCCGGCCTGCACGCCATGGCCCTCCTGCAAGTCCAGCAGGCCAAGGCGCTTAAAGATCTGCACAGGGGTAGCCCTGATCCTGATGTGCTGCAGGAACTGCGCTCAGTGACCGACCTCACTCTTAGAGCCACGAAGGTCACAGCGCAGTCACTCGGGCAGGCGATGGCCACGCTCGTGGTCCAGGAACGTCATCTGTAGCTGAACGTGGTCTAGATTCGTGAGACCAACAAGGCTCGCTTCCTCAACTCCCCTGTCTCCCAGTTTGGCCTCTTCAGCGACACCGTCGAGGACTTCGCCCAGCAGTTTTCCGCAGTGTAGAAGCAGATGGAGGCCATATCTCACATCCTGCCCCGCCGCAAGCCTGCCGCCATGGGCCATGCCCCATTTGCTCACTGAGCGCGTCCACCTGTGGCTAAGAAGCACCCTGCTCCGCCTCAACCCGGGCCCAGCTCTCAGCCCCAGCATCGAACACCCCGCAGGAAGCAGACTCCCCCTGTCTCACGGATCCCCTCGAGGACCCGGAAGGCTCCTAGGCGCTCCTGAGATGCTCGACCCAGAGCCCCAGATGTTAGCTCCGGAGCTGGTAAGACCACTCCATCCCCCGGTGGAGGGCCGGGAGGAGAATCTTTTGTTTAATTTATTTCATTTGCTGCCCCCCCCCCCTACACGGGGCTTCAGTACCCACATTCTAAATAACAGAGCTATTTCCTTTGTCTCTGGGTCACCTGGCCTGCAAATGCTGTTCTCACGGCACCCTGCCGCCAGATCTATACAGTCCCGGCATGCTGGACATGGACCCCCCGCCTTCAGCCCCACGAATCTTCCCCAGCTGGCTGAATCCGACGAGTCTAGAGGACGCCTATATTGGACGTCCTCCTCAGTCACTAACCCGCCCCCTGCCGGGTAAGCGGAGCAAGGTAAGTGCTTTGAGTCTTTTCTCAGCACTAGGGCCTCGGGACGCGTGTTTGCCTTCAGGGCAGGGGTGATCTCCACAGGGTCTTTTCCCCCTGAAAGAATAGGAAACTGGGTAAGACCCCCTTCCCTCGATGCGTGTAAGGGCCCCGGCCATTCTTGCTCTATGCAGAGAAACATAGAGAGAAAAGAGGCCCAGACAGGCTTGGACCATTCCCAGGTTGGCAAGCGTCGCCTTGTTTCCCTGCCTAGGATAACCAGAATGATTCCGATGACTTTTTTTGGGCATTGGGGAAGGGTACGTGCAATCTGACACAGCTGGTCACCTCTGCACAAAATACCTGCCTGCTCCTGTGTCAGCAGAACACATACACGGCTCAGCGCATGGTGTAATTTAAATTGGACCCCTAGTGTTGCTTCTTCGACACAACATCGAAGTGAGCGACAGACGGGGAACGTCTAGGTTATGTATGTAACCTCCATTCCCTGATGGAGGGAACGAGACGTTGTGTCCTCCTGGCCACGTCGCTGAGCCGAGCCACTGTTGTGGCCTGACCATTTCCGGCTCCTCAGAAAAATCCTGAATGAACTCGACGTATTTCCCCGCTTTAATACCCATATGTCCAGGCGTGTGGTATGCAAATACTATCTGCTAACTTCTCATTGGCCTTTTTTCATAGATCAGAGGCATATTCGGCAATCAAGAGAGACCCCTAGTGTCGCTTCTTCGACACATCGTCTCGTTCCCTCCATCAGGAAACGGAGGTTATATATGTAACCTAGACGTTCATTTGAATAAACATCAGTGCACCGGACCATAACTCAACAACTTCTTAATTTGGAACATATTAAATCAAATATTAATTTCAGAATAATACATTAAAACACTATCACGTGTGTCAATATTATTCCCAATTAAATGGATAGATTCCTATTTATAATCACATGATGCGACCATCTCAAAAACATATCACAATGCATGAATATTGTTTCAGAGGCTTCATACATGAGAGGCTGAAATTAATCTTTTTAATCCTAAAAGAACATCTTGATCTGTGAGCTCGGAGGCTTGCTGGGGAAGAAGTTGAAAATATAAAAACATCTACAAACATCTCTTGCTGTGAGATGAGGCCGATAAAGCAAATGTCAGGAAAAAAAATAAAAAATACTAAAGCTGCATGTCAGCGCTGCCGTGACAGTGGGGAGGGAGAAGGTAGAAATGTTCTATCATGTCCAACAAGGTGTTCTTTTTGAGATTTAGAGATCACTGCGCAACTTTTAACATGTTTTGTCACTTTTGCTCTGACTGAAACTATCATAGGATTCACAAGAACTTTATCTGCTCCGCTCCGTCCGAGAGGAGAAGAAGAAAACAGTCCATTTCCATTTATCTTAGCCAGGTTTCCTTCAAAGCCAACAAATAAATTACAGTGTACATTTGATACAAATTGATTTCTGAACTCAAATAACAATGTTGTCCTCCTGGCTGGGCCATGTGTCAGTCAACGGCCAGTCTGACTGAAAGGCTCAATCTGTCTGTGTGATAGAAGCGCCGCTGACACATCTCCACCAAGGAATGCTAATCACGCGGGCCTGGCCTGGCCCTTTGTGGGCAGGCCGTGATAAGGAAAATCAGTTTCCCTCCTGTCAGACGCTGCCTCCGCCTGATCTCTGTCTGCTGGAAACAAGCCGTCACCCGCAACTTACTGTCCTGTCTGGCTTTTTTTTTTTTTTTTTTTTTTTACTCTCTTGATCTCTCTCTTTTTTATTGGGGGGAGGGGGTCATTCGTGTGGAAGAACGTGAGGGAGAGCAAAATGGATGGTGGAAAGACAAAAAGGAAGAATGAGTAAGAAAGAGACCCAGAGAGGTGGTCCCAGACCCCATAGACAGATCTGGTTAAGACTCTGCATCTGTGTGATTGAACTGAAGTGAAACCCATTGAATGTCTTGAGCCGATCTTATCAGTGGAAGGAGAAATGAGATATTGGCAGTGCTGTTGAGTGCTCTCACAGCTGAGCAGGTTAATAGGGTTGGGAGGCAGGCCATGGGCTAATTGGATATTCTGTGGCTTGATAAACAGTGGCAAGCTTTTTTATTTACTTATTTTTGTTGTTGTTGATGTTTTTTGTTTTGTTTTTTGGCTAGCTGAACACATACATTCAAGGCCCCTTTTTTCTCCTTCATCACACAACACACGAAAGAGAGAATGAGAGAGAGAGAGAGGCAGAATGATAGAGGCTATTTTTTTCCCCTCTCTATTCCCACCAGACCAAAGCAACCCTGGGAAAAAGGGTTGTAAATCTTTTGATTTTGATCAAATACCTTTTAACCTGAGTAACCTTTAGGAGACATCTTGTACCACAGATCAGAACAAAAACTGATTCAACTTACATAAATTAAGGTATTTCAGCTATCTAATGTTCGTGTTGAGATAAATAGGGGAAGTGACCCAATTAAGCCCACCCAAATCAAAGTTTTACATGTTTTCTTACAGAAATGTTAACAGCCTTCCACTAAAATGAGTATTAAATTAAAGATTAATCTCTCATCTGAACACTCATGTTTTGTTTTGACAAAATGTAGTTACTTTATTTAACTGTAAACATGGGAAGTCAGGAGTGGGCTTATAAAGAACCTGTGAACCATATAAACCCACATGTTTTCTTAATAAGCCCACTATGATTATTTTTATATAAAACCTAATTTATTACTAAATAAATGCCTCAATTTTTAATATATATATATATATATATATATATATATATATATATATATGTCCAATATAAATACCAGTTAATGAAATATTACATTTTTGAATCCTGCAAGCTTTAATCACATTGGTCTCTGTCTATTAATTATCTCCCTGCAATGAAAATAGATCCAGTATGTAGAACTGAATATGTATTCAGTTAAAAAATTTTTTACATGAGGTTCAATAGCTTATTTGCTCAGTGGGCTTATTAGGAAATAAGCATGTGCCCGAAACCGAATACCTTATTTGAAAAGGCACGAATAATGAAAAGGAATAACAAATTAATCAGAAATATAGCAAAATATTCGGAATACTGATCATCCAATGAGCACAGGTATTAAGCAATATTTTAAATAAACATAATGAAAATGACAAAATAATGAATAGTCTGTGAAGCCAATATTACTAGTGTAAACCATGAATGAAAATGCTCACAGTGTGATTTCAAGTTCATCGGATGACCACGGTCTCGACTCCGTTTCAGTCTACTTTAAGTGTGCGTGTCCCAGAAATCGAATCTTGTTGTGAGTAACGTTAACCATGATACTACATCAAACACATTTTTCACTTTTTGAATTGCCTGTTAATACATAAACATCAAATGTTTCACACAATTCACATGTGAGGATCCATAAACCAACCTCAGCGCGATATTGAATTCCTGACCAGAGAAGTGATGATTTTATAGCAGAGCTTGTCCGTCTCTTAAAGCTGACCACAATTATATCCATATCAATGAAGGTAACTGCATGTTTTAGCCTTTATCCACAAAGAGGTTTAAATACTTGTTAATCTATTCAGAATATTTCTGCACACAGAGAACGGACTATAGGCTTAATTAATTTTTTTCTCATTTCTTCTAATGTTTATATTTGTGTGCAAAATGTAAGAAGCTTCTCAAATATTTTCATTTAATGTGGTTATCAGCAGTTTTTATTCATTTATTTTCTTGTGCGCATCACTCAGGTAGTGTCCTGCACTAGCTCCAGATACTCATTAAATTGTCTTGGTTACATATGTAACCTTGGTTCCCTGAGGGGAATGAGACACTGCGTATGATCGCTGTGGGACACCATCCGAGTGTCACGTGGTCTGAAGCCCTTATACAATCATGGCAATTTATTGGCTGATGGTGCTTAAGCGATGCCCCCAAGGGAGCTATGCCACCGGCAATGAGTCCGATTTTCTGCAAAAGGCTCAAGCCTATGCAGTTGCTAGAGAGTATGGCCAGCTATGCAGCATCTTGTTACCCTAAGGGAACCAATGTTACATTAGTTACCAAGACATTCCCTTTCAGAGAACTCGATCTGTATATGATTGCTGTGGGAATTAATACATTCACACCACACCAACAGCAGCTGACAACTGCCTAAGCCTGTGTGGCAAGCATACTGTATAGCGGCACACAAGTGAGCTAAAGTGTCTTAATTCAAAATAATTATGAACTTACTCCTGTTCCAACAGAGTGAACCTGGGAAGCAGGAGTGAATTCCTTGTCCAAATTATAAAATCGAATAAATGAATGCGGAGAGGAGCACCCTGCCGCCATTCAAATGTCCTCTAAGGATGAACCTCTAGCCAAAGCCCATGAGGATGCCATGCTCCTCATAGAATCAGCTTGAATACCCAAAGGCGAATGTAAACTGCATGCTTCGTAAGCACTCAAAATTGCATCAATAATCCTACGAGACAGTCTTTGCTTGAGCACCAAAACATCCCTGCCACCAAAGCACACAAACAACTGTTCTGACTAACGCCACTAGCTAGTATGGTCAACATAAACTCGCACTGCCCAAACTGGGCAAAGCATATGTCATCTTTCATGCTCCTCCAACTCAAATGGGGAAGGATGGAAATCCTGGAAATTAATGGTCTACAAGCAAAACAATGTAGAAATAACATTGGGCAAATAGCCCAAATGAGGTCTTATCACAACCTTTGAATACCCTGGTGCAAAATCGATACACAAAGGATGGACCGACAGGGCAGAACTTTCTTAAATGATGCCAACTTCACAAGCAATGCCGTCTTGAGTCAAAAACTTATCAGTAACTGTGATCAAGTGCTCGAATGGAACACCCAAGTGTGCCTCTAAAACAACAGATAAATCCCTTAAATGAATGTGGAAGGGAAATACAGGTCTAAGCCTGCATACTCCGCACATAAAGCGAGAGACAAGAGAATGTCTACCAACAGCGATTCTATCGATAAGCGTATGTTCAGCCACTATTGCAGGAACATAGACTAAGTGTTGTTTTGTAAACCCCAGGCCCTGAAATGCTCTTGTAGAAATTCCAGTACTGTACTGACATGGCAGAGAACTGGAATTTAGCTTCATGCTTTACACCAAGGAGCAAAAATACAGCACTTAAACGTACTGTATATAGCCTCCTTGTTGATGGAACTCTAGCATTTAGAATTTCATAAACCACAGCATAAAAGAGCACCCCTTTGAGGGGCCATACCCTCAACTTCTACAAGTCCGGTTGGGGTAGCCAAATTCTGCCCTGTGCCTGAGACAACATGCTCACTCTGGTCTCTCTCCTGGAAAAGGTGTCTTGGGAGATAAACAGTCAGAGTTGAAAACCATACTTGAGATGGCCAATAGGGAGCCACTAACAGAAGCTGAACCCGATCCTCCTGAACCCTCTGCAGAACTGCGTGCAGCAGACTGTTCTCACGTAAAGACACGCACTCAGCCACTGATGTGCTAGAACATCAATTCCCAGTTGTGCCGGGGGCAAGAGATAAAATCAGAAGAGACAGTTCAATGTCTCGAAGCGAAAAGGTCAAATTCTGCTCTGCTGAACCTTCTCCAGATTTGTTCCATAATCGGAGGATTTAATGTCGACTCACTGGGCATCAGACCCCGTCTGGACAGGAGATCCACCCCCAATTTCAACCGGCCCAGAACATGTACGGCTCATAGAGAATTTATATTGTCTCGTGCCCATAGAAGAATATGTCATGCCAGCCTCAGCATGGCATGAGAGTGCACCCCTCCCTGGTGATTGATGTAGGACACCACCGTCCTATTGTCTGACTTGGTGAGGAAATGGCTGTCATGAATCTTCAGAAGGAAAACCTCTCCAGCCAATTTATGTGCAAATATTGATGCTGGCCCGTCCAGATTCCATAAGCTGGACGACCTTTGTGAACAGCGTCCCAACCCGCGGAGGAAGCATCTGTTATTATCACCTTGCGGTGACACACCTGTCCCAACTGAACACCCGACATCAGATGTTTCCATGGCAGGTAGCAAGCTAACTTCACTCTGATGGGACGAACCACATGCGTCAGTGGTTCAAGTCCCTTTGTGGAGTTCATCCAGCACTAAAAATGTCTCGCATGCAACATGCCCAGGGGAATGACAATGGACAGCAGAGCCCCAAAAGCCTGTGAAATGTTCTCGCAGGGAGAACACGTCCCAGTCTGAACATTACTAGACACCAGTGTAATGACAGAACGCAAGCTGGAGACAGGCGCACCTGTATCACCTGTGAGATCAGCTCCACTCCTAGAAACAGAGTCTGTTTTCTTGGCAACAGGATGCTTTTGTCAAGGATTACATGCAGAACTAGATTGCTCAAATGACTGAGAACGACATCTTGATGTTGGCCAGCCAAAATCTCTGAGTGAGCTTACACCAACCAACCATTCATCGAGATAATTAAAAAACGCAGATGCCTTGAAGCCTCAAGGACGTCAGAGCTGCATCCATGCATTTTGTGAATGTGCATGGTACCTGTGCAAGTCCGAATGGAAGGATGAAAAATTGGTACACTTTGCCCCCAAAAGCAAATCTGAGATAACGCCTATGCTTCGCTGCAATCTGAATATGGAAATAAGCATCCTTCAAATGTATTGTCACAAACCAGTCCGCCTGCCATATGACGTCTGACATTATTTGTTTCGGGACCAGAAAATAACATTTGTAAAAGCTGCATTCCCACTGAGAAGGAGGAATCTCCTCTATTGCCCCTTTTTCTAAGAGAGAGTAAATTCCCAAATCAAACAGAAATGTCTCTCGGAACAACCCCATTGAAATCTGGCTCAGCCCGCCCGAATTGAATGACATAACCATGCTCGATCATTCAAAGTACATATTAATGCATGCATGGCTCTTGCCTGTTGCGCGACACGTAACAACTAGATGGAATGCTTGGCTTACTTTTGACGACTGCCCCACAACATGTGGCACAGCGGAGGGAAGCCTTAGTGCCTCTACTGATATGTCTGTTTGAATGGAATTTCATTATGTTTCTGCCTTTATTGTATTCAGGCATAAATTATGTGCATCCTGAAATTCATTTACAGCAGGTATGCTGACAGAATAAAAATGTTCCCTAGTATTTTGAATGGGAAAGAGTGTGATAACATTGGGGGAATGTTTTTTTGAGAAAACTGGTTCACCACAACGGCTCCAGCATTCTTTATGGGGCGAAAATGTGTGGGGCTTATGTTCACTGTGTTCACTTGTGCTTGATGAACATCAAATTATGTTATGCATATCTTGAGACCTTAGGTCATGGAGACAGAGGCTAAATTTTGGATTTTTAAATGATTTTATGTTTTTTTAATGCTCGCTCCCCAGTGCACACTGTGGGAAAAACTGAAACATATTTTGCTGTTGGGCATTCGATACGGGTACAACGGCGATCATATCCCAATACTGTCTGAATGGAAAACAGGAGAGAAATGGATTTGTGTGTACTGTTCAGTTTTGTTCTCTGAATGGAGGCTCGCCCCTTTGTCCCAAGTCTGTCAGGCTCGCTTCTGATGTCCTGCTGGCCATTTAAAATGGGCCAGCCCAACATCCAAATGCCTATGTGGATGCGCCCATGATGGTGGGAACATATGAAAACCCCAATCCCTTTGAGGGGTGCAAAACTTGTGTCCGGCACCTTATGCAGCTCTTTGGTGGGATGTTGCGAAAGAAGCTGAATGTGTGTGCACTATAGCTGTAGCGGGCTTTTCTCTCCACATTCTGCTTTATTCTGACCACAGCACAAGCAATGTGTTGGATAGCTCTCAGTGCCAAATCAGAAGCTCTGTGTAGTTCCATGATGGCCTCAGCATCCAGCCCAGCTCCCTTATCTAAATCCCTCATAAAATGGGCTTGGTAGGCTTGCAAAACTTCCAGTGTGTGCAAAGCTGAAACCACTTAACCTGAAGGCTTCAAGGAAAGTGTAGATCTCGACTTCCATGTGGCCACCGAAGAAGAAGAGAGATATGCTGCCAGCATCTCCTCCATCGCCGGGATCAAAGTATATCCGTGGTTGGAAGTATTAGAAAACTCTGAGGGCGATTGGTTTGTAATTCTGTCCAAGTATGTTTGATCCCAGGACTTCGAAATCTCCTGATGGAGGTCCGGGAAAAAAGGGAGCAACCTATGAGGCATTGTTGCGCATTGCCCCACTAAGAAACAGTTGTCACAGATGAATTTATGATCTACCAACAGAGTTTCCTCCAGCCAGTCCAGGTGCAGTTTCTCCACTGCACGTGTAGCCTGCTGCTCAGCTCCCATCTCCTCGGTGTCTGCAAAAGGGAACCATCTTTTCAAATACAAAGTATTGCTGCTAAATGCAAAGGAAAATAAATAATATCAAGTTTGATTTATTAATCTCTTAATTTAAATTTTTTTATCATTTCTCACACAGTTTATTCACCTGACTCCAGATAAATAGTAAATAAACAGTGAAGTTGTGGAGCAACTTCCAAAATGTCGACCGAACAGTGGTTGCACATGTTCCAAAATACCTCAAGAATGAAACATTTGTTTGGCTCCAAATAAAAAGTACAAATATACCAACAAATATGTGCATTTCCAGAGCAACAACAAATGTTTCACCTACTTTTTGTCTTTTTTATATTTTTAAAATAAAACTTATATGGTACGTGGGCTTAATACGGTCACTTCCGCTAAAGTAATACGATTGTGCGTTACATCGATTTTAATATGGGTTAATCAGTAAAGTAATGAAGTGGAGTGCCTTAAACCCCATTAACTGTGATAAAATCACTGCAATGCATGGCTTCAGGTGGTCTGTTGCTTTTATAAAATGACAACAACAGCACTATGATAAAATACATAAATGCTCAATAATTATATTTAATAATATGTTGTGTTGTGTAAGTTACTCTAAAATAGTAATCAACTACAAATGACTATATATCTATAAAATTTGAATTATATTACTTATTATTCCATTGGAAAAGTAATCACATTACTAATTAATTTTAAGTTACTTCAATTAATTTTCACAGAAAAGTATTTTGTTTTCACTCAACAAATTCAAAATGTCTATATATCACCTCCTGGTTCATTTTCAGTGTTCCATCAGCTGCCACAGAAAAACAGATGTACATATGAGCATAATTCATGTTTTAAATGTATTCTACATAAACAACCTATGAAATGCTCTGAAAAGTAATTAACTTAGATGAAAGTAACTATAATCTAATTACAATAATTTCAATTGTAATGTTGCACTACTTTTAAATCATAAAAAAGCAATTAGATTACAGTAATTTAACACTGTTAATAATAATAGTACTTGAAATAATAATGATAATAATAACAGTAATAATATTAATAATAATATAATAATAAATCATCCTCAAAGTAATACAGTTCAGTAGCTTATCTGCTGGCCGTACAGCTGCAATGCAATGTTTTAACTTGGAACATTGATGTAGTCCTGTGGTAACACTATTTTAGAGATCCGAAATTAAACAGTAATTAATAAATTAACAAGTGATTAGTTTTGGACTTGTTTGGCATTTATTAGGCCTTTGTTGGCTGAATTCTTATTCTTTCATTATTGCCCCTTTATATTATTTTTTACTTACAATAAAATGGTAACACTTTACAAATTGGTTCCATGCGTTAACATGCAATAGGTGTCATGAACAAACAATTAGCAATATTTTGTTTTACAAAATGTTATGTTTTAAACACAGTTGTTTGTTGTGGGTTCATGTTAGTTTATAGTGCACTAACTAAAGTTAACAAATACAACTTTTATTTAAAAAAAAAAAATGTAGTATAGTAAGATTAAGAAATTTTGTAAATGTATTGTTCATTGTTAGTTCATGTTAACTAATGATAATGGGATAGTTCACCCAAAAATTCGAATTCTCTCATGATTTACTCACCAATCTGGCATCCCAGATGTGTATGACTTTCTGTCTTCTGCGGAACAAAAAGTTTGATTTTTAGAAGAATATTTCAGCTCTGTAGGTCCATACAATGCAAGTGAATGGGTGCCAAAATTTTGAAGCTCCAAAATACACATAAGGGAACGGGAACATAAAAGTAATCTGCAAGACTCCAGTGGATGTATCCATATATTCAGAAGTGGTATGATAGGTCTGTGGGAGAAACAGATAAATATTTATGTAATTTTTTGTCATAATTCTCCTCTGTCCAGTAGGGGGGGGGGATATGCACAAAGAATGTGAATCTACAAAAACAGGAGGAGAAAGTGAAAGTGACTTAAATATTTATTTGTTTAGTACGCACACATACCATATCACTTTAGAAGAGTCATCTGGAGTACTTTTATGTTTCACTTATGTGGATTTTGGAGATTCAAAATGTTGGTACCCATTCACTTGCACTGTATACAGTAGACCTACAGAGCTGAAATATTCTTCCAAAAATCTTTGTTTGTGTTGTGCAGATGAAAGAAAGCTATACACATCTGGGATGGCATGAGTGTGAGTAAAAGAAGTGTTCATTTTAATTTTTGGTGAACTAACCCTTTAACAGTTGGAACCTTATTGTAAAGTGTCACCAATATGATTATTTGGTGAAAACATAAGATACCAATAGCTAGTATTTTGCTAATTATATCCTATCTAATTATTTCAACAAAGGCATTCAAAGGAGCTGAAAAGAAAACTCAGCTTCAAGACAATACAAAAGCAGAGATGATGTTTATTCTAGTTGTTTAGTCTTTATATAAGGATCAGTAATAGAAACAAATTATTGATTCTAACAGGTTGTGTTATAAATAATTTGTTGCTTTACTGCTCTATTTATTAAGACTAAACATCTAGAGTACCTTCTCAACTTTTGTATAACAGCACTGTGCCTTTTAGCTCAAATGAATGGCTATTTTGAAATACAAATTATATTAAAAAAGTGTGTATGTGTATTTCAACATAGCCTATATACAGTACAGTATACAACATACAGTATACCTGTAAGCTGTACATTCACACAATATATTGAGAACCTATAAAGGATGAACCTGTAATTTGGAAAATACTAGCTATTGGTATTGGTTCATTTGCTGAGTGGTTGTGAGGATTTGACAGTACAGTACTTAAACTGGATTAAATAAAACTAAGTGTCATAGAAGAATGCTCAGCAAACCATAATGATGACACTGCAACATGATTGATTATTCAGCATTGCACGTTTCATTATGTCTGAGTGTATTGATTGAGGTGGAAAAGATCTTGATGGCAGGTGTATTAGCAGGGTAATGCTCCACGAGGGCAGTTAGTATTTGAAAGACTGCATTGACCCCTAATGATTTACTCGAACTTAGACCTGACCCATTTCTCTTTTTATGATTGCGCATTCATGCATTTCTAATCTGAATCGAACCCTTCAGAAAAAAATAATAAATACAATAAATAAATATGTATTTAAAATGTAAACTACCCACTGGATCACTCCTTGTTGGCTGCACTCTTTTTACTAGACCACATCTTCAAGCACTTGTCTAAACTATCAATTGGTCTCTTTAACCACCATCTCTTCTCCTGTGGTTCTCAAATTTGGTCAGATAGAACCTTTTTACCCCAAGGTGCTACTTTCCTTCTGTCCTTTCCTCTATCTATTAAGTCAGCCCTGCACAAGTTTATGCTATTTAGCTCATGTGTTTGTTTACCCTCCCAAACTCCCACCCAGCAGGGAATCTTATCAAAGACCCCATCCGACACTCCCTCTGGCCAAATTACGTAAAACAATAAGCTATGCAACCGACACTGGGACAATATATGTATATAGTAAGGGTGGGATGGTATGACCAAAATCTTATAACATTGTATAACTATTTTTATATCATGGTTACAGAATATATCACAATATAGTTTTTGTTGGCTGGAAATGAACTCAATTATTTTTATTAAATAACCATTAAATAATAGCTTTTTTTTTTTTTTTTTAATAATCAAGGGTTAGGGTTACAAATTAAAGGTACTTTATCTCAATTGATTATTTTGCAACATGAAACAAATAAATGGTGCCCATTATAATCGACAAAGCTTTCTAATGGAAGAACCCACACATAAAGTATGTGTCATCATTTAAAGGAATTTTCCAGGTTCAACAGAAATTAAGCTTACACATTTTGAGTAATAGTGGCATAATGTTGATTTCCACAAAAATAATTTCAACCCCCAAACAAAAAATTTCAGTTATAGCAATGCATTTACAATTAAAATATACAATCGCTAACTAACCTTATCTGTGTAAAGTTATTTTTATATTTTTTCTATATTGTAAAGACACAGATTTTCCAATGGAAGGGAGTATGCGACTGCATCAGGGTGGGCTCATTTAGTAACATGGTGATGGACCAGGGGAGTTTGTCTTGCTAAAGACACATGGCCTGCTGCAGTTTTTGAAGTGGCGGCACTAACTGTGAAATGGCCTGGGGTGTTCCTGTTTCCCCGATTACCCACCCAGCTGGTGAATGCCTCCTCTGCGTGGTGAGGACTATCCAGATCAGCTTTGTGACAGAGTGCTGGAACCTCCAACAAAGAGCCAGAAGAGCCCACCTCATAGAGACATCTATTTACAGAGCAAACAAAGTGGAGTTTGCTAAGTTGGAAAGCAGGCCTTGGAAAAGAATGATGGGCAGCACAGACCAGTCTTAATCCAGCCCTCCATCTCCTTGTGCAAATTCTCCAGAATACTTCAAAGGCTGGGATTCCCAGTGTGGGAGGGATCAGCAGTGGGCATCAGTGCTAACGGCACTCACATTCAACCCCCATGGCCCAGCTGAGACAATATCATACACATGGGATTAAGGTCCAAAAAAAGATGCCAATAAGAGTCTCTGAATTCTTGTCGGAATCTGAGCTATGCGTTATGTCGACATCATATTTTGCTGGTTGGCTTTTTCCTCTAAATAAGCCAAATTGTGATTTTTTCTTGAGAAAGTTGGGAAAAATGTATACATTGATAGTGAAGATGCAACAGAGAGTGTGACAAGAGTTATATTAATGAATAATATTAGTTATATTAATCAATAAGGGGAAAATACATGAGGAGAAGCCAGCCAACCATTAAAAAGCCAGTATTTAATGTGCATTTTGCTCATCTATCTGCCATTGTGATGGGTGATCTTTAAGACATCTTGGAGAGACATTTGACTAAAAAATGCTGTTAGACACAAAGATGCACATTTTAAAAAATACACTTGATTATATTCTGAAGAAAAGATGAAAGATTTATTCATGAAATATTAATTTACCTAAGCTCCAAATGTACACTCTAATGGAAAAATCACTGGGGCGGGGGGTAACCTAACATTTGCTCCATGTGGAAATATCTAAATTAACAGATTTTATTGAAGTATAAAATATGGTTTAGCATTGCTGAGTAATTAAGTTACACCAAAAAAATTAAGGACTATGTCAGGTAGAGTTTAGTGTAGTCTTGTCCAAACAGGCAATAGAATAGATACCTGGGGCTTTATATTTAGTTTATAACTGAAGGTTTGATAAATCATTTCATCTTGGCCCTGTCCTGAGCACCCACTAGAATAAAAGCAAGCTTATATGGACTTAAGAATTTACCCATAAGCACAAAGATACACACTGAATTCATCAGAGCTTCTCCTGCTTCTTCTGAAGACTAGATGAATTATAGTTAATAATCAGCTGCATCCATGTCCTGCAGAAGAAAGGGACCCCAGCTCTGCAAAACAGACTAAAGGAAGTGCCATCGCATCCCACTAGACTGTGGCACAGGATGAGCATGTGTGCGTGAGTGCTGGTGTATATATGCGAACATCTGTATATGTGTGTGTATGTGTTTGCTTAATGTTCAAACAGATAACACTAACCCAATCTGTATCACACTCATATAGATGTTCTACACCTGAAAGTAAAACAGAGCACATTATGGGGTGTCTGACACAATAAAAAAACATTGGTTTTCTCAAGTCTTGAAAATCACACGCCAGTTTAAATAGACATTTTGCCTTTCTGCTTTCTCTGTTTTTGAGGCAGTAAATGACCTAAAGGTTCAAAAAACTGTCCAAGGGGAATATGTCATGGGTTCCCCCATAAATATAAAATATTTTCCATGTCCAAGCCTATTAAATTGCACATAATTAACACCTTAAGCACTCTTAAGCACTGGTCCACATTCAAGGTTGTACAAAATAAAGTCATTTTTGGCTTAGACATTGTTTATACAGCTGACCATTTCTTACCAATCTGAACAGTTAACATGCATTTTCAAATAAAATGTCCACAGAGTTTTGCACCAGTAATGCAATGGTTATATGGATTCAATATAGGTGGGGTGGGATTAAAAGAGTGACTGTTCTAATAATCGTGACATAAACGGCTGTGCATGAAGTTTTGCTTTCGGAACTCTAGAGACTAATGTGGTTTGTGATGCTCTTGAGTAAGATACAGTCATAGTAATATGTAATACAACACAGCCAGAGTTGCCACCCTGCTGTTAATACCAGTAACTGGAGATGCAGTACATATTTATCGTTCCACCTCCGCTGTGACCTATTAAATCTCACTAAATCCACTATTAAACCAAGAAGAACATGTGTCATGCAACAAGATGTTAAAGTAAGCCTTCATTCAGAGTTATAAGGAGGACAGTATTTTGTTTCACCTCCCTCTTTTAATACTTGCATGCATTCACACCCCTTTCTGAGAAATTTCGAGAATGAGTCCTTCAAATCAAATTAAAGTGATTTTCTGCAGATGCTGAAGAAAATTAATTTGCATTATTGCACATCTAAATGTCTTCAAGTAATAGTCCTGAGGATATTACTTTATGAAGAGAAGAATATCATAACATATCAATTGCTCATGCAGCAAAGCGAAGAGAAAATCCAACCCAATCTCATGAGAAGTCGTAAGCAGTACTGTCACTCCCTATATGCATATTACGCAATCTGCGTAGGGCACCAACTCTCTAGGGGAGCATCATCTTACCCTAGAGGGGCACCAGAAACTCTACCAGCTGCAGTTCCTCACACATTATTCGTGAAGGACCACGATAGCAGTCGCTAAACTAGACCATCGCCTAGCATGTGCATTATATGTTTTGACAGAAGGGTGTAATTCCCTTATTTTTTTACGCAGGAGTGTCAGGAACTAAATCTATGTGCCTGCACCATGTGAAGTTTGAAAGGACATGTATTGGTTATATTAGTCATGTGAAGTTTGAAAGGACATGTATTGGTTATATTAGTCTAACAACTTTTGTTTATTTATTTTTATTTTTTTGTGTAGTTATTATGGTGGACATACTTTCTGAGAAGTACTGCAAGGATCATTTATGAAATGGGTTCATAACAATTAAAATAATTACGATTTCTCACTACAACCCCACTTTTCACATACTCAATAAATGCACTTGCATGCTAATTCCATGCATGTTCATGAGGTTCAACCATACAGTGCATGTTGACTTTAAACTGGCTAGGTAGGGTATTTATGATAGATGGCATGTACAATTTAGATTCATGACACTTCGGGTTGGAGAGAGTCCCAAAAGGGATGAAATCACACAAGGGTACTTTGACCTATTATGGATTTATCTAGTACTAACAGTAGGTAACGGAAATCTGTGAACTTAGACCCATAGATGAAATATGTCTCACAGAGAAGAGTTTGACAACACTTTATGGAAACTGAGAGGCAGCAGCTACTCGTGTAACTAAAAATAGTATTTCTCCTCATTCAGAAACAGCTTTCAAAGTTTAGACTTGTTCACTCAGAATCTTTGGTGCAAGAAATCTCAAGATTTAAGACTAAAAAATTAAATAACTAACAAAAAAAAATCACATCTACGAACGTCCTTTATTAATTTGCATTTTGGGTTGACTTTCTTCATTGTTGTCAAGCAACAATTTATCTAGAACATTTTATTGCGTGTTATGTTGTTTACCATTGCTTAGGCCATACTCTTCCAACTCTTGCGTTGCCACAGTGTGTGCATGAGTTTGTGTGTGAAGATAAAGGTGCATTCAGTAGTTTGGAGTCAATGTAAAAAGTTTGTACATTAACAAATGTGTTTTTGTGAAGAGTGATCTGAATGATGTACACTCAGTTGAGATGAAGACTACTCATACTAATCCTCTATAAAAAAAAAAGTGTTTATTCTGCATGGTGCAGGTCAACCCTTCAATGTGTTTCACCATGTTGAAATCACATGACCTGTGGTGGTTCACTAAACGATGAAGAAGAGAATCCTCCTGCGCATTGGCTGATGATTCTATGCTTAGAACATTGATGTTTGGTGACGTGAAGAGTGAAAAGAATCAGAATGAGCTTTATTGCCAAGTATTCTTACACTCACATGGAATTTGTCATGGTGACAGAACATAATGGAACATAATAATTTATCGTGCTTTAGCTGCGGAGACAACAGGAGATCCAGTAGCTGTACTGCTGAAGAAGCAAAACAAGGTCTGAACCTGAACTTGTTTCAAGCATGAAGAGAGAAAGACGGTCAAAGGCAGAAAACTAAGTAAACATTGGTAAAGGTAAGGCATCTACGTCTTCATTAATTTAGTGTAAAATAGCTTGGTTCAGCAATTGTTGTGGATTTTGTGTAAACCATGACATTGGTTGCTTGGAAATAAAACAAATTCTTCTAAATTTGATCATCAAAAACAATTCAAATTTTTCCTTTACCATAACATTCTGTACGAGTGACAATAATAATCCATCCTTAACAGTAGAAGCATGTTCACTTGATTTCTGACGTGCGTTTTTCGGCAAAGAAATTATATTTTAGGAATAATAAAACTTTAGAAATTACCTCAAATTCTGACAATTTCCTGATGCAAATGGTATTCCAGAGCTGGCGGGGGGGCAGCATAGACAATCATGCTGATCTGTGTAAAAAGATGGCAGTACAGCGTCTAACACCACTGTCACATCGGTACTTAAAATACACGAAGATGAGCAATGATAATGCTAGCTAGAGAACTACTGAATGCCCCTTTAATTTCAAAATCTAACTACATTTACAATTGGGGAGGAGAAGGATCTTGCAATGAATCCACCTGTTCTGTGATTAGATGTGTAAATAACACTATTCAACACTATAGAAAACGATGTTTAAAACATAACACTCAAACACATCCCCTCTAAAGCCTTCTGAATGACTTGTACAAGACATAGTTTTGTACAAGACGTTTAGTTTTACAAGACGTTTTGCAAGTATGTCTTTAACCCGGACTCTGGTTGAAAGATCTAATCATCCATTGCTGTGAATCTGAAACTCTTCCCAGGGAGAACTGATCTTGAATATGAATGCTAGCTGTCAGAGCAGCTCTGCTAAGACCAGTAGAGAGCTTCAAAGAAGAAAGAGCTTTAACCATGGTAATGTGTAAAAATAGCCTTTCATGTCCCAGAGCAAGATTAGAATTGCTGTGAGCATGTTTGTCTAGTCATTCTATTGCCTGGGGAACATCTCCAGGCTAAATCCACTGTCTCAACTCTGATGTTTTCAAAACCCTTCAGAGGAAATTACTCTGTTTTGGAGGGAACAAGAGGAGAAAAAAGTGATGTGAAACATCAAGTGATCATAGAAAAGTTACACCTATTTGCACCTTTGCAGCGAACTGTCACAAGTTAGCAAGTGATTAAATATGTAACTGTCCCTCCTCATAACCTTTTGTCTGAAATCAGGGGTGTTTTTTATGTAATTGTGTAATGTAACACTGTTAAGTCTACGTTAATCTATGTTTTTATAAAGGGGCTCATTGATGACTAATAAGTAATTTACAAATGCATTACAAATCATTGTTATGCATTTATCATATGCAATAAAAAAAACATAAAATGCACTAAATCATGATTTATGTCACAATGCAGCAACAATGAGAATGTTATTTACTCCAGTCCATTTTATGTTAATTTTAATTACTGTAATGCCTCAATGCTCATTTACATTATATATTATATAAAGAAGCCTGATGACCATTACACCATAGTGAACTTGCAGAGGTTTCTAATCTTGAGAATTCCCTAATAAATTAATCAAATGTGTCCACTTTACATTAAGGTACATTTTCATAGGTTACTAATGTTGAATATGTGTAATAAAGCATTTATAACATGAGAGGTAAAATGGCTCACTGTTTTGGTAGGTATTGCATGAAAGCATTTTGTTATAGCCACATAATTTATAATGCATTTGTAAATTAATTATTAGTACTAATGAACCCCTTTATAAACCCTTAACATTTGAGACATTCGCGTAAAGTGTTACCTTTAAACTATAAGATCAATGGCAAAATTTTTGCAAAACTATGGGAGCTTCAAATTCCAGATATGTCACAGAGGTGTCCATGAAAGAGTATATCATCTAGAAAGTACTGTGTTTTGTTTTAAACATTTCGTATTAATACTAACTTCTTAACATTTTGAAAGAGTGCTGCAAAATGCAATTCTAATATCCACCTGATATTTTTTAATTGTAAAAAAATATCTTTCCAAATAACATGACAAACTATGTAGAGATGAATCTGCAACAATGGTACACTATTGAACAATTTACTTAACATCATTGAATTTAAGTATATAAATGCAATATTCATTAATATATCATTCAATTGTATCATTCACAACATTTAATCGAAATGGCAACTAGGCACTAGTCCCGTTTCCATGGTAACAGTGATTTTTCTGATTGATTGATTGATGCCTCATATTTCAGGATGGGGGGTATGGGCCCTTACAGTTTAGGATTATGAAAGGGGTCCTTGGTTTTTAGAAAATCATATATAGACATTATGCTGACGTATGCTATATGGTAATGTATCCATACATTAGTTGACTTTACGGTGCTGGAAAACAATGGCATAACTGTTAGCAAAAGAATTAGGACAAGAAGGCAAGTAAATTAGCATTGTGTCATTCAAAGTGTTTTAAACATGTTAAAAGTTCAATCTTTAAAATTGTAATTTGTTTTATCAATCTTAAAGGCACTGAGAGGAACTCGGCTGAGTCAAAACCACAGGGAATTACTGTTTTCAATTCTGAAAGAAATTGAAAACAAACAACAAAGTTGTGGTAAAACTGGCTCTGCAGTTCCTCGTGAGTGAAGATGACAGAGGAACATGAATGGCTGTTTCATTAAGCCAGTCATTAAGACCATAACTGTCAAAGCTGTTTATCTTTAGTGACTTTGAACAATCCCAGAGCTTTGAAAGCTCATTGTGTACAACCGTACCTCACCATAATTTTAGGGTGAACTATCTCTTTAAATTAAAGTCAATGATTATTTGTCACACATCTCCTTCACTCTAACTTAAAAATGTGATCGAGTAAGAATTACAATTAAGCTTAATGGTGTAACTGGACTGTACCTAGATTTCCCAGTTCCTTGACCAGCTGGATCAGGCTTTTCTGTTAGTATTTGAGGGCATAATTCAAGTCTTGTGTGAAAGCTGTTGAAATAAGTTGATTAGCAGACACAGGTCCAGCATTTCCATTTTGTAAAATGGACCTCAATCTATTTGTACTGCCACAAATCTATCATAGCTGGCAATCTAGAGAAAGAAAATGTTTATTTCATTTCAGACGGGGCTCCATTCACAATGGGCAGCCATCCAAGGAGAATGGAATGATTGATTTTCCTCCTCCAGAATGAGAATGAATGAATGAGCGGACATAGCTTTAGATGAGACTCTTTCACTTTCTGTCCAGGTTCGGTATAACTTAAATCTGCGAAAAACAACTGGGAGCGTCTTGGGTTACCTAATGTAATATTGATGAAAGATGAGGAGTGAGGGAGGTGGAGATGAGGTAGCAGCTTCCTGTCGTCTGGGACGTCTCTGTCATACTGGTCTCAATGAGATGTTTTTAGCATGATTTAATGTGACTATGAATGAGGCACTATCAGAGTGAAAAAAGTGAACATAGTTATTGCCAGTGCCAAAGAAAATGCTTGTAATTACACTCCTCATCAATGTTTAAAAGAATAGTTTATTCAAAACTGATTTTTTTATTCCATTTGATATCTGTTTAGCTATAAATACACCATAAATGCACCCAGTCTGATCTCGTTTTTATTTGTATGTAAACTTTACACTTACATTTTTGGGTAGAGGCTGAAATGTAGCACATATATTGGCATAATCTAAAATGTAGACGTTTTTACATATTTACAGATTTAGAAATGCAAACCTATATGAATACTTTTAATTTTGAATATATTTGTGTAGTTACTAATAATTTATCGTTACTTGAATTAATACTAATAATTGAATGGATAATTGTTGGTGCCAGATGGGCTGGTTTGAGTATTTCTGTATCTGCTGATCTCCTGGGATTTTCACACACAACAGGCTCTAGAATTTTCTCAGAATGGTGTCAAAAACAAAAAACATCCAGTGAGTGGCAGTTGTGTGGACGGAAACACCTTGTTGATGAGAGAGGTCAACAGAGAATGGCCAGATTGGTTCGAACTAACAAAGTCTAAATTAACTCAGATAACTCTTCTGTACAATTGTGGTGAGAAGAATATAATCTAAGAATGCTGTTCTGATATGCAGGATGGAGCTGTTTTGGCGGCACGAGGGGGACATACACAACATTAGGCAGGTGGTATTAATGTTGTGGCTGATTGGTGTAAATTTTGATCTGTTCTTCACACATAGATAATGAATGACTTCAGAAGACTTTAAATACCGGGCCTTGTTACACCTTAGTATACTGAAAAAAGACCCCTTTAGAAATTTCTCCTTTTATGTTAATTTGAAATAATAATAATAAATAAATAAAAACAACAGGTTTGGAACAACATGGGAATTAGTAAATGATGACTTAATTATCAACTGTTCCTTTAACAATACCTGTCAAGCATATCTAACACATCATTTTAAATGTCTCCAAGCAGCATTTGAATGTAAGCATAGTGGGTCATTTGCATATCTTACCATAAATGCATCTTTAAATACCCTATTACCAGGGTAGAGTACGCCATCATATAATCTGAAAATTTTCCATACACTGCAGATGCACCTGATCCTCTATTGTGAAATAAACATATCTGACAGTTTAGCTGCACAGAGGCATAAAAAATTGTCCCTCCGCCCATGATGTCTTTTGTACGACCATAAAACGTCTTGTTATTGTGCACCACAGCAGAGACACCACTGCATAAGTGGACGTGAGCATTGATGTGCTACTGCTTATCTGCTTCCCACAGATCATCATCATCATCATCACCATGACAATATGTTTAATTAGCGATGTTCCCCACTATTGACGAAAGGACCTTCCCAGCCTCCATACATGAAAATATGAGACACTCCTCTGGCGTTGCTAATTCAAAACCCTTTTATTATTCGCCTGTCACATAGGCAGGGGAAGATCAACCAGTCAGATAACACACATCAAGCTATTCCTGTCTGCACATTGTCCTCACAATCTATTTATTATGAGTTTATCCATGTTGTTTTGAAAGCTTGTGTACTTAGGTGGTCTCGATATATTCCTCTCAGTGAAGTAATTCTCACTACTCAAGAGCTCTATGCAGGTGAAGAGTATGCTGTCATTTGTAGCCATACCAATCTAAAACAAAACAAAAAAGACGAGAAAAGTAGCTTAATCCAGCCTGTGCTGGTTTGCTGGTTTTAGCTGGTCTCTCAGCATTGTCTTTGCTGGTTTAGAAGGGCTGATCAGCAAGCTTATGGCTAGGCAAGCTTCAGTTTTTAAATAGCTTCCCAACACTGGATATTGCACCTGTAATTGGACTATTAATGTCATCTCCATAAGTGTTTTTTTTATGAGGGCGCAACCTCTGGCTTTGTGCCAGAGTTTCATTTAGCACACAATGCCGTGAAATCCATGAGCACTATTTTTCTGAGTGTAGGGGATCTGTCAAAGTATATTTGTCAGAAATAATAAAGAGTTCTTTAATGTGTTTGTGTTGGAGAAGAGAGCTGTCTGCTTTCATCATATCCCTAGTTCACCTTTGCAGCAGACGCTCTCTTAACAAGTGCACTGCTAAACAAACTTTGACAAGCTGCAAATGTATGCATTATTGTAACCTCTGCATTCCCACAACTGGCCTTTTGTAGATTCTTTCTGATGTAGTTCAGCTTTTTAAGTAAAATTGACTTCATTGTAAAATGATCACAAAATAGAAGCATTAAAACACAGAATGACCTAAGAAGATTCATCAATCGAAGCATACAGCAATCTGACCTTTGGCATTCATAAAACCCCATTCTTTCTTCAGGAAAGTTATTGTTGGTTTAATTTTAAAGGTGAAGCGTTTCATTTTTATGCCACTAGCATCATTAAACGAATTATATACTGTAATGTTATGAAAATCAATAATAACTGCAGGTTTTTAGAATACTCCCCCCACCTGCCACTGGACAGTCTGCCTCCAAACTCATGCCACTGGTTCAGATAATGGTGCTACTTCGGGCTTTACCTGTTTAGCTGTTGTTAGTTTATTTAATTAAGAAAAATAAATAATACAATGATGCATGTGTGAATGTGGTTATTTGGTGAAGCTCAGGAAGTAAACAAAAAGTATTAAATCTCATAATGGGAATGATATAAAGAGGCAAGACGACGACAAAAAAAAAAAAAAAAGGGTTAAGGGAATGTTCCTGATTCAATACAAGTTCAGCTCAATCGACAGCATTTGTAGCATAATGTTAAATACTCTTCTGTACTTTTCTTTGAAAAATAAATAAAATAGACACAGTGAGGCACTTACAATGGAAGTGAATGTAGCCAATTTTTGGATGGTTTAAAGTCAGAAATGTAATACTTATTATTTTATAAAAACACTTAAATTAATTCTGTTAAAGCTCATGTATTATTTGAGCTGTAAGGTCATTTAGATCATAATTGTTACAGTCATTTTAGGGTTTTAGGATTTGTTGACATTACATCATCATGGCAATGAAGTTGTAAAATTGGCTATAACTTTCCACAAACACTGTGTTTATATGCAGAATGTTTATGTCTTGTGGCTATATTTTGTGAAAAATTGTCCCCATTCAAGTCCATATTTTTTCTTCGCTTAAAGAAAAGGAGGGGCAAGTTGAAATAACTTTATTTTTGAATAGTTTTTGTTTCCACAAATCCTGTCAATTGAGCTTAATTTTTTTTAACACTATACAATACTTAAAAAAAAAAAGAAAAATACTGTAAACATAATGTTGAATGTTGATACTGTAAAAATCACGTTGTCTTCATTAAACATTACTTGAAATGTCTGTCCAGATGTTGCAGGATATTCTGCAATCCCATGTTGACTGCATCCTCACAGACCTGTTTGCTGGATAAGCATCAGATATTATAGTATATAGTATAACTACTTCTATAGTTTTATTTATTTATCTGTTTGTCATTTGACTCAATAAATTATATTGACTGTAGATTTGTCTGCTTTTTACATCTTTTGTATCGTTGCTTGTTATATTATTTGTTAGGTTTTGGCGTAGGGGTAGAGTTATGTGTTCAAAAATATCTATATTATTGTGTAATGCAAATCAAATTATTGTTACTATATATTTACCTACATGTTACATGATTATTTTGTTCATTAACAGTTAAGGGATCTAATTGTTTAAATTATTTTAAAAATGGCATGATAGTATAATGTAACTAAATTAATATATGCATAAGTGTACATATAAAAGAAAATATATTTATATAATATAATGAAATATATCGTGGTTAAATGCGCACTAAGCTTGTGATGGAATCGTACGCACTGAGGCATCTTTGTCATGAGACTGCCCTGCCATGAAACTTGTGCTCTGTATTCCAAGTCTTCTTATAGCTTTGCCTGAAGATTATGACTTTGTATAAGTCCTTGCTCCTTGAAATTTTTCATAGTGATATCCATGTTACAGCTGACAGTGTTTGACACACACAAAAATATTTTCATTCCTCAGAAATGTACCAAGCAATATATACCATTCTTCATCTCAAATGTTATGAATGTGCATTTGTCTGTTTCTCTGCATACTTGTATTTCATCGTGTAGAAGTAATGCCATTCTTTTTACAACTCTCTGTAATGCACTTATCTGCATGCTGCATCAGTTTCACGTTTTAATTATACCAGTGACCTGGCCTAATGTTGTGGAATGTTCTTAGCCCATGACAATGCGCTATACAGATGCATTTAACTGTTGCACACCGTCTCCTTGTTTGCATCATCTTTATTTTTTTTACTTGTGTGGGCCCGCTGGTGGCCTGGCCCCCTGAGCACATGCCAGGGGCAGACTGGCCCAGAGCAACCGTCCAAACCCGGTCCGCAACACACCATGCCATAACTCAACGGTTCATTGATTTCATTTTACAGCTCAATTTAAAATTTTTGTGTTGAAAAAAAAATATATAGAAATAAATTTTTATTGACTACTAGTCATGACAAAAATTGTTCTAACTTTAAAACACAGAAAACCACTGTAAATGTGATTAATTGATTTTTTGAGAAAGCACTAAATAATAAGCACGTTGTAGCTCTGACATATAACATCTGAAAACCGATGTTAGGTCAAAATGTATATGAAAGTACAAGGGAATGTGTGTCTTTTAGGTGCTGTGACAAGTCAGCATTTCTTCAAAGTTTTTAAAGATCTTAATCACTTTTTTCCACAAGTTCAAATAAACTATAGTCTTAGTTTATATGAGGTTGGGTATTACGTGAGGTACAGAATTAATGCGCATATGAGGATGTTAATCACTCCAATGTGTAAGACATTTAAAAACAAAAGACATTGTATTGGCTTGACTTTACATAATTAATTTAACATTCGCTCTTTAATGGGTTCTGCGCTGGCATGTTGGAGCCCAAGGGGCCTCATATATCGCCTGTAGGATGGGCGGGTACTTGCGCAGCAGCGAGCCTGCCCAAATTACCCAGCGGCCCACTGAGAAAACACTTGGTGCTCCTGGTGGCCAGTCCACCCTGGCACACGCCCATAAAACCCATTGGATTATCAGCCCCGATCCTAATTATTCAGACTTTTCTGCAATGCTGTTGTAATCCATGTGGCTGGATCTAATGGCCTGATCATAATTTTTTATTTATGTTCAGATACATTATTTTTGATCGATACTGCAGAGAGAATTATGTGGTTATGGTCTCAGTACGTTCAGAGAAAATTCAGTACCGAGTGATGGAATTGGCTAAAAAGGCCTCTTCTGTGGTGGTGTGGCTGAGTCTATGTCACTCCTGCATTCTGAGCATCTGGTTCTGGGTGAGTGGAGAGATCATGTGCTATCAGAACTGGGCTCTAGGGAACAGAGAGGCAGAGGTCGACTGTCACCTCACAGGAGCTGTTCAATCTGATCAGCTCTTGATCAGCCTTCCTAAAACAGAGACTCAACTTCATCTGCACCAGCTCTACAGGTATGTGTGTGTGTATACACATGGTAATATGGAAATAGATCAAATATTTCATTTCATTATTGCTAAATCAATTTACTTTGTGCTTTTCCATTGTCAGTGTACCTACATTTTCTGTCTTGTAAAAACTGTTGTACAATAAGGTGATATATGTCAAAAGTTTATAACTAGTACTTTTATTCATGTTGGTGTCAGGATCCTGTCACTTTGTCAGTCATGTTTTTATTGGTGACAGGATCCTGACACTTATGTTCTGTGTTTGTGTTTAATGTTCGGAGCGTGGTGTCTGGGTCCTGACTCAGCCTTGTTCTGTTTCTGTTCTGGTTTGGGATCCGGACACTCATGCTCCATGTCTCGTCTTTTGTGAGCACATGACTTCGGGTTCAGTCCTCTTGCCATGTACTTTTCAGTCAGTCTTGTGTGTTGTGTCAGCACATGGCTTTATGTTTGTCTGCCGTTCGCTTCTCCGACTCCACCTCCTCGTTATCCTCATCACTTTCCCTCCATTTGTCGTTGTTATGTTAATTGTCTTCACCTGTTCCTCGTGTGCCTACCTGTATATATTTCATCTTGTGTTTGTAAGATTGTTTTGTTCTCCTGTTCATTTGGTGATTTGTTGTTCTGTCTCCAGTTAAGTTTGTAGTTTGTTTTTCAGCTTAAAGCTCTTAGTTGTTTGTACTCTTTAGTCATTTTCTCCCTTGTTTTGTTTTCAATGTTTGTATTACTTATTTAATAAATATTTGTTTGTCCTAATCCTGCCCCCACCCTAATCCTAATCATATATGGCACCTGTAGATGAGTAGCCTGCCAAGAACAACACGAGACTCCCTTGTCCTATCAAATGAAGTTTCAGGAATTCAAAAAAAAAAATTACAGAAACTGTAATTGCATTGCATTTTTTTTTTGCATTGCATTTTTTTACCTATTATCTAAAAATTATTAATCACAGAAATGAACACGTTAACATTAAGCCCTAACTTCTATCAATAAAAGTGTCAAAAAAGGCAGGAAAAATTTTAATAAAAAAAGGGGGAGAAAATAATATTCACCTTGGTTCACTTGTTTTGTGAATTGAAAATCCAGATAATTTCTATTTCAATCTCTTTTTTTGTATGTTTGTTTGCAATTACATATTACATGTGAAATATTCAAGATAGACAGATAGATAGATACCATAGCAGTTAAGGTAAAAGTTACAAAGAAAAGTTTCTATCTTTTTTGTATTCTTTTAAATGCATTAAATTATATTAAAAGTGTAAGCTCCAAATTATTCTTGGTAATGCAGTATGAATGCACCAGTCTTTCTTCCCAGTCAAAAACAGATCCAGACGCAACCTCCTAACACAGGTGAACATTTGAAAGCATATCTCTCAGTCTAGCTGACATATTTCTTAGACACTATTTCATATGGTCAACACACACAAAAATTAGGTAATGGTCTCTATTATCACCCCTCCCTTCCTCAACGAAGCATACTCCACAACGGTAAACCCTGTCTTTTTTCCGTTATCTTCCTCAACATGATGATGGTTAGTCTCCACTAATCTGGTAAAGCCAACCTTTAGAGAGGCAACCATATAAGGGGGTGATGAGGTACAGTGTTGGGGATTGCAGTCTTGCTGGTTGCTGCCCCTGTCCACATCTAATGTAAGGTTATAACAATATCTTAATCCCTTCTCAAAACCCCTTTGCGCAGAAGATGATGACTAAATTTTCAGTGTCTTATCACACACTCCCAGGCTGGAACTAGTACAAGGTGTTCTGAGGAAAACACAGCATGAAAAGTGGGGATGAGATGATCAGATTAGCCCTCTATTGGATTTTGTTTATGGCACTGTGCAATCGGAGTTGAGCAGGCATTGGGGAAAATGCCCATGGAGATTCAAAGCCTCTACTGATTCTTTTCACCCATTTTTGACTCTTCTTCATGGGGTTCGCTGAAGCTCCAGGGGAGAGAAGGTTGGAGAGAGGGAGGAAGGAAACAAATTTAGCACTTTAGGGGTTTTTGTGTAGGTGGGTGGAAGCTGGACTGCACCATAGAGGGAGACAAGTGCTACTGACAGGGGGGATATTCAACAGGATGGTATAAGTGTTTGCTGTCATATGGGCGATGTCTGGGAAGATGACCTGAGGCAAAGCTATTGTCATTTCACAAGGCTGTTCCTCCTCACACATGGGAAGAAACAAACTGAGACCAAAAGAAGGAAGGATGAAGCAGTTTAAAAAATGGTTTAATGGAATTAAGTAAACCAACCACCTCAACATCAAAAGATACCACACCACACTGAAAGTTAAGAAATGGCCCATCTGGAACTTAATCTAGCTGTGGATGGATAACCTCTGCAAAAATAAATACATTTAAATATATACATAAACCAGCCTAGGCTGGTTTGATAGGGGTTTGTTGTATGTGTCAGCTGGTTAGGATTGGTTAGGTTGAACCGCTAAATTAGCTGAACATCAAATTGGCGAGACTGAAAGACTACCTAGAGCAACTGAAGACCAGTTTGACAAGGCCGGGAGCAGGGTCGGTTCAAGGTTAATGGTTCCCGCTGTTAAAGCAAAAGTGGAAATATCAGTGACTTTAAAAATTGTGTTTTCCAAGTTTGGAAATGTCATGGGAATTCATAAAATATTAAGAGTCCGTTGAAAAGAAAATTGATCATATAAGTGAATTAGTAAATAAAAAAAGTGATTCATTAGCAAATGGTCTGAATACACACACACACACACACACACACACACACACACACACACACATATATATAGCCTATATAAATATATTGGAAGCCTGTAGGGTCAGTAAATATTGGGGACTTTGCCTAGACATATGGGTACATATGGGACCATCTTTTTCATGAAATATTGTAATATAGTGTACATTCTGATAAATATTTAAATGTTACAATTGCGAGGTGTTATTTGCATAAAGTAAACTGTTAAATGTTACTGGACCTAAAACTAAAAAGTCCCACTAACTTTTGCCTCAGCCTCAGATATGCTTAAAACTAAGAAGTTGTGTGTTTTTAACAATATGCACTTAAAACATGATTAAAAAACACTCCTTTTGTCCCTTTCAGCTTTCCTAAGTTCAACACACATTGTGTAATACGGCTATTGATAGGCTAAAATAGGTGCTAAAAAAAGTAGTTTTCCTCCAAATTTGGTGAGGTTCACAGCATTGTGTAAATAATAATTAAAAAAGTTTAGCAAAAAAACTAAAATGTT
Source organism: Moxostoma hubbsi (assembly GCA_032164185.1). Lineage (NCBI taxonomy): Eukaryota > Metazoa > Chordata > Actinopteri > Cypriniformes > Catostomidae > Moxostoma > Moxostoma hubbsi. Next base: position 9,389,205 of record JAVLUX010000015.1, on the reverse strand, counting down.
CTGGCTCATGTCTTCCTAACGTATATCTGTATATCACTTATATTTGTTTTCAGGGTTACACATCTAAACATTTGGGACTTATTGCATATGAATAGACCAATGCATGCGCAACGATGCGTGTCCCCGCTGTTCTTGCTCTATGTGGAGAAACATAGAGAGAAAAGAGGCCCAGCCAGGCTTGGCCCGTTTCCAGGCTGGCAAGCGTCGCCTTGTTCCCCTCTAGGGTAACCAGAAGGATTCCGACGACTTTTTTGGGGCATTGGGGAAGGATACGTGCAGTCTCAAACACAGTTGGTCGCTTATGCACATGAAATACCTGCCCGCTCCTGTGTCAGCAATACATGTACATGGCTCAGCGCATGCGTGATTTGAAGTGTCCTCCCGGCCACGTCGCTGAGCCGAGCCACTGTTGTGGCCGGACCATTTCCGGCTCCTCAAAAAAATCCTGAATGAATTTGACATATTTTCCCACTTTTATACCCATATGTCCGGGCCGGGGTATGCAAATACTGTCTGCCAACTTCATTTTTTCATAGACCAGAGGCATATTCGGTGCTCAAGAGAGACCCCTGTGACCCCTAGTATCGCTTCTTCGACACGACGTCTCGTTCCCTCCATCAGGGAACGGAGGTTACATACGTAACCTAGACGTTTCATGTCACATTTGCTTTTATGACACAATCGGTTAGATTTAAGTTTAAGGCTTAGGTTAGAGAGGTAAGTTTTGTTGATTTTTAAACTCAATAGATCATTAAAAACCTCATCTGTTTGCAAGAACAATGAACTCTGTTTTAGCGTCACTCAATGGACATTTCATCTCGGAACTGCCGCAATATGTTTAAAGAGCCACACAATACCATTTTGCAAAAAGTGTTGCATGCTGCTTTTAAGATCTCCACATGATAATAGCATTCTGGGATTTTTAAAAAGCATTTGGGGCTTAAGCCCCAGTAGCCCACCCTATGAACCATTCATGGTTAAGAGACCAGCTTAAACCAGGAAAATCTAACAAGCCAGCTTAAATTGTTTTATTTTTTTATGTAGGGATAGCTTTGATTGGGACAGTGTTGCCATTCATCTCTGGGAAAGTTGTGTCTGAAACACCAATAGATGTTTCAGTACACATGAAATGTTTTAATTTTGAACTCCAACAGAACTGATGAATGACCAGAAGTTGTCTTGGAATCATTGTGATGCTCACAAGACTCCCCATAGACTGCTGTATCACTGAGAGGCCCATCTGGGAACAACAGATTAATTTTTGTTATAAAGGCAAAATGGTGTAAAAAAAATTGGGTTGCAGTTTTAACTTATTAACATTGCCTCAGCTTGGCATGAGATACTATTGCAAAAGAAAGCCACATATCTATATATTTATATCTATCTATCTATATTTATGAAGTATATCATATAAGTGAAGGATTCTAGAAGAATCACTGTAAAATGTAATAGTATTGTAACGAAGGCAGACAAGGAGTGAGGATCTAAATGCAGTTTTTTAATGGAAACACAAAAGATGAACAGGGCAACTAAAAAACACAGGGAACAAATGAAAGATCCACGATGGGAAAACCAAAATATAAACAAGAGAAACCTCCACAAAGGGCACAGGCAGGAACACAGTCAAGAACATACATTACATTTAACAACTGACAAAGACTGATAAAACAACAGGGCTTTAAATACACAAGGGATGATGACTAAATGAACCACAGGTGAGGACAATGAAGGAACAGCTGACAGTGATGATGGCAGGGAATTATGGGAAGTGTAGTCCGGGACAGATGGCAAGGGTGAAACACAGGGCAGACAACAGGGAATCGTGACAAGTATTCCTTTCTTAAAAAAATATTAGTATGTTTACTTGAATTTAACCAAAATGTTGAGTTTACTAGAAAATTGTAATTGTTACTGACATTTTCAAACACATAGCTCCCATAAATAATGTAATTATTTACATTATTTATGGGACAGCCATTTCCCCTCCCATACTGGAGGAAGCACATGGACTGAGGATTCAACATTTTTTTCGGTAAATATAAGGTAATATCTTTTAATTTAAACCTAATTTTCTGCTTTATTTGTTTGATACTCTTAATAATCGTTAAGAGTTTTTTTTGCGCTTTGTTGTTTTCATGCCATTTTGTGTGACATATTAGCTCATGTTAAGAACGTACACAAACACGTTATTCACTACTCTTTATTTGAAGGTATTTCTGTTAAAACTAGTCTTTGCCTGCTTCATAGCTGTAAAATTAGCTGACCGGTTGCATATTAAATATTTTAGAAATGTATATTTTTTTTGATGGGCACGAGTACTGGAGTAGTTTGAACTGATGACTATTCATGATTATGCGATACATGACTTCTTACAGAATTTTAAATTTGTTGATAACTCTGTAAAATGGGGAACTTTTTTACATTAGTGACTGTTATGGAAAGTTTTCAGCATCACTCATCATATACTCAGGAGTGCTGGGTGCGCCACTTTTTAGAACGAGGCAGCGCAGACAGACATGTATGCATTCACTCTAGAGAGAGCGCAATCCAGACAAATTACAATTGGATGTAACAGACCACGATATCTTGAACCTAGTTCTTTTAAAGTAACTCTTTTTAATTTGATCATTTTGTTTTATTGTTGTTAAAAAAGCCTAACCAGGGACAGAGGCTGCAAATTGGCCATCGGCTAGAAGCCTGTATGTGGAGCATCGGTTGCTTGAAATTGTAGCACTGTATCTGCATTGTCCCTGTTAAATAAACTAAGAAATAAATAAATAAATTTAAAAACGCAACGATGTGTGGTGAACTCCAGTCAAACCCGTTGCTGCAAAAATAGTATGAGTGCTTATTATGATTATTACTGTAGTCTGCAGGCACCAAAATAAAAGGGGTGGTTTATTCTGAGGTGCTTTTCAAGTGAGTTTATCAGTGAGTCTTCAGCAGACCCCATCGCCACCACCTCTTCACCTATTATCATTATAGTATTTTTCTATCTTATTTAAATATACTGTAAATCAGCACAGAAACTTCAACAGGCTTAGTTTTTTATACACGTTTCCATTGTCCATTTCCAAGTCATTGTCCAACATTGTAAGTGGCCCAAAATTTTAAGAAACGTATGAATCTGATTTTGTTTCTTTTACTTTTGGATTAATAAATAATGGATTATTTTTTATTTATTTTTATAGTACCAGTTGATGACCTACTATGCAGTGGAAATGTAATTTCTGCACATCTGAAAAGAGGGCACAACTTCTTAAGCGCTATCGCATAAACCATTGTTCCAGTACCATGTCTCCATTTGGTGTGTCCATGTACTTTTTAAAGTACATTTATCAAAAATCCATTTCCAACCAAAACTTTAGTAATGTATGGGCCGTTAAACGAATCTATGGACAATCAGATTTGAGGGGAAACATAAGTTCTTCAAGAAAGTGATCCGTGATGCACAAAATTTCAAAAATCACATGGATGCCATTTTTCAAGCCATGAGTACAAATGGACAGAGTGTGTAGTTCACTTTTTACAGCTTTTCCTGACAATGTTCAGGATTATCTGCAGCTGCGGAGTCCTAATTGTAGTACCGTGCTCGTTCCATCCAGTGTTTACATTGATGGCATTAAGTACTGCTCAGACATGGTGGTTTCAGTTGGATCTTGTTCAGGTTTGCCCAAATTCATGCAGATTGAGAAAATCTTGGCAATCACTGACATAATGTTCCTCTGCAAACAACAGACTGCATGGTTGAGCATTTGCTCTCTTATGAGTTGTGCCGTTTGCATTCACTGCCTTCTGAAATCAATGACCCCTTCCCTTTGGCAGCTTATAATATCCGAGGACAGTTCTTTGTCACATTGAAGTATTATATCTGCTTCTAAATGACATTGTATTATATTAATGGTGTTATATTTGACTTCTGCTTTTTTCTTTGTTTTGTAATTTCAGTTTGCCATGTCGATTATACTTCACGTTCTTGTGCATGACTGTGACATGTCTGTGAGATCTTGGAAAAGTGGCCAGCACTTTTCAAAGCAAGCCAGGTTTTTGTCCTCCTCTTCAAAACCCACAGTCAATTTTTTTCTATGAATTGTGTATTTGAATGTTAATAACCACATCATATTTTTGCATGAACATTTTCTGAAAAAAGGAGGAAATCAGGGAAGAAATTGATGAAATTTTGCATCATGTTGACTCAAGGTATTCCTTTGTGATTATTGTCATCTTTAATTCATGATTTGGCTATGATTGTTACCCTCACATCTACCTGTCTCTCTACTTTTTCATAGTCATCTGATGTAATCTGATGTAGGGTCTTCCAATCCTCCTGTGGGATGACCCAGAATAATTGAATTCCTTAAATTGTTGCAATGAAATATACTGTAAATTCAATTCTGTGTTCTTAAAGGGTTAGTTCACCCAAAAATAATTTACTCGGCCTCAATACATCCTAGTTGTGTATGACTTTCTTATTTCAGCCAAACACAGTCGGCATTATATTAAAAAAATATCCTGGCTCTTCCAAAGTTTATGTAAGAGGCTACCGCTGTGTTGTACACCCGCACCAAGACATGGCAGCCTCTGGAGGAGTTATTTCAGGGCCAGAAATGCAGCCGTCAACTCAAGACAGTTGATGTAACAATTGAGCTGATGACCCTCCCATTCCCCTTGAGCTGGACGACCACTTAAGACCACTCCCCAGCCCATCAGGGAGGTGTCTGTCATTAGCAACCTGTGACGGCAAGACGCACTTAGAGTGGAACCCAAAGTGAGGAACCGGGGTCTGAACCACATAGAAAGGGTATGTAGCATGCAACGCATAACCCTTATCAGCCTTAGGGGACTGGGCCTTGGATGAAATCCCCTGGCTTTGAGCCACAACTGAAACGGTCTCATGTGCGAAAGGCCCAAGGGGATCACCGAGGATGTAGTTGTCATGAGACCTAGGAATCATTGATACTGACGAACAGTGGAACCTTGGCCCAGCCTGACTTTGCTCAGGGTGTCCTGAATGGACTCGATTTTAGTGGGAGACAATTGTGCCCACATTGTGATTGAATTTCATGAGTGGGACAGAGGACGCTTTTCTTGGCATTGAGCCTCAACCCCAGAGAAACCAGATGAGCTAGGATGATTTCTCTGTGCTGTAATGCCAGTTCTTGTGATTTTGCTTGTATCAGCCAGTCATCTAAGTAATTCAGAATGCGGATGCCCCGGAGTCATAAAGGAACCAGTGCTGTATCCATGCATTCCGTGAATGTGCGGAGTAATAAGGCTAGACCGAATGGAAGAACCCGATATTGGAAAGCTTCGCCCCCGAAAGCAAACCTCAGGAACTTCCTGTGTTGTGGCATACTTTCTATATGAAAGTGCTCATCCATGATATTAATCATGACCAACCAAACGCGATGTTGGATTTGAGACACGACCGTCTTGATGGTTAGCATCTTGTAATTGAACGCCCACTGAGCGATTCAAGCCTCGAAGGTCTAAAATCGGACGCAACTCTCCATCCTTCTAGGGGACCAGGAATTATCACTGTAGTAATCTGACACACTCTCTGAAAGGGGAACATGTTCTATGGCCCCTTTGACCAAGAGATTTGCAGTTATTCCCACAGTAGACATGCTTGTTCCGGTTTCACGGTAGTGGGAACCACACCGCTGAAAGGCAGAGGACGGTGAATAAATTGAATTCTATAGCCTTTTTCTACTATTCTTAGGGCCCTCATAGAAACACCTGGCTGTAGTTTCCATGCTGCCAGGTTCTCTGAGATGGGTTTTGCCCTTTTTTTTAGTTTTTTATTCTGACACTTCCCGTTGAGAGGATGTCTAGTGTCCCACATCCTGGGCTATGGCAGGAAGCAACGGAACACCCAATGGTTCGCTGGAAACCGCTAACTTCCAAAACGCCAGAGGCGGCGGGAATGGAGCTGTTTCGTTGGGGGTATCGGGATGGTATAGGTGGAAGTTTTACATGACCTGTCCCAAGGGGGGGGCTACCCCCACGGCTGGATGCAAGACCATAAGGGCTTTCTCTTCTTAGAGATGACGGTCCTGATGTCTTGCTTTGGGGGCTGCAGAGGGTGACGAGCCAGTACCAGTCTCTGCGAGGGGGAACGTGATTCGTCAAGCTCTGTTTTTGAGCCTCCCTTCTAGAAGGACCGTGGCAGGGCTGGGTAGCCAGCGGCCCCTCCCCCTGAGTGCAGCGAGGGAGGAATTGCCCGAAGGCTTCCTCGTGGCTTTTTCCCTCCCGGAACCTGGTGATAACCGTGTTCATGGTGTCACCAAATAGGCCAGAAGGTGAATCCGGGGCATCAATAGCAATAGGGACGGACCCTTCTCTCACTCCTCAGCCAGATCCATGCGAGAGCCCCATGATGAAAGAGTGGGCGCTGGCTCTTGGAAGTAAGCGAGACGAGTGCAAAGCATTTTGGCTGTAAACCGATCGCAATGCTTGCACCCACCTCACCCCAACGCAAGAGCAGCATGCTCTTCCCCAAACACACAAAACAAAACTGGTGCGTGACCGTTTCAGCCATAAAGCATAAACACAGGATCACACACTGCTTGCTTTGCTTCATACTCATTCTTGGTAAGGAGAAAAGGTTTTCTGCACACTGACTAACAAATTCTAACTCCTAACAGAGGAAAAGAAAAGTTCTGACAGCTTGAGAACCGCAATGCACACAGAGAGGTCTGAAGACAAAAGACCTGACGATGCACCTGTAATTCATCTATTTATAGACTGCTACAGGTGCATCCTATGATGTCACCAGCAGAGGCTATAAATTCTAGTAAATTTAATTGACGTGTTGCACACATATTCACAGCTGGTCACTCCTAGACGTTCCCAAAGTGCTAAATCAGTGCAGCATCAAAGTGTAGCTTTTTGATAGGGAACTGTACACCTGCTGTGGTTATCAAAATGAAACGAGCATTGTAAAAGACTGAAGTTATTTCCAGTACTGTTGCAATGAATAAGAAATTCACACTTCCTATATTTCTTTATCTTATAGGATTCAGATGTAGATGCAGACTTCAGTGAAGTAGATGTTGGACTTTTCACAGTTTTACCTGAAGGCATGCCTGCCAAAAGTCCACATGCCCTCAATTGTCATGGATGATGTCCCAATACACATGCTGTATGTCTTCTCTATGCTTTGATCTATGCTCTAAATTTAGACTATCCAAAGACAATGAGGAACACATTTTATTTTATTCAGTGGGTATTTCTGTCTTTGGGAGGAAAGAATCTCAAACCCAAACTCCAAACCCTTAAAAATCAGCTTTTAAACTGAACTTGTTTCTGGCATATTTGCTGTAATTGCAGTTCAGCTTAAGAATCTTTCCAAAGCCACATGCAGGTTTTTCCAAATTGTAAAGGTTTTATATATATATTAGGGCTGTCAAAAATAGCGCGTTAACAACGTTAATTAGTTGTTTGTTGTTAATTACGTCAATTTTTTTTAACGCATTTCACGCATGCGCAGTGTGACAAATTATTCAGGTCAGGAAAGTCAGGAAAGTGGTTGGGAGCTAGAGGCGAGATGGAGCAAGGTGAGCAAAGTGGGCCTATTGACGGATTCAAATATAAAAAGAATGATGATGGTACAGTTAACAAGTACAAGGTTATTTGCAAGATTTGTAACAAGGAGTTTCAATTTCACCGGAGCTGTTCAAGCTTGAGGTACCATGTCAATGCCAAACATGTGTTTGCTGGGCTGTCAGGTTCAGCAAGTGGTTTGCGCCAGACCACGCTGAATGTTCGCAGGCCATTAACAAAATCAACCTCAGATAATTTGACCAACACAATAGCAAAATGGATTGCAAAGGATTGTAGACCCATTAGCATTGTAGAAGACTCCGGTTTCCTTGATGTTTTGCAAGTGGCGTCTCAAGACTCATCCTATAAGCCACCGTCAAGAGCCACAGTTATGACGAAAATCCACGAGCTCTATGAAAACGAAAAAGAAAAAAGGAAAGAGGTCTTGGCTCAAGTAAATCATATCGCCCTGACAGGAGACCATTGGACATCAGTGAGTAACAACAATTACCTCGGAGTAACTGCACATTTCATCAGTGACACGTGGGAACTGAAGTCTTTTGCGCTGACTATATTAAAAACTGAGGAGCGTCATTTTGCGGAGGCTTGTAAAGAACAGTTCCTGTCTGTTGCACGTAAGTGGGACATTGAGGGCAAGACGACAACCATTGGGACTGACAGTGCACGCAACATGGTTGCCGCAATTCGACTTACACGCTATGAACACATGAACTGTGTCGCTCACATGGTGCAGAGAAGTGTCACAGTGAGTCTTGCTGACAGCGGCTTTGTAAATGCTTTGGCCAAGGCTCGCAAAGTTGTCGGTCATTTTAAGCACAGCCCAGCAAATGCTGCGGAGCTTCAAGCACAACAAGTCAGCCTGGGAAAGAAGCAAGAGCCATTGATCCAGGATGTTCCAACACGTTGGAATTCGACGCTGGAAATGGTCAAGCGCGTGAGCAGAAATAAAGAGGCTGTCATCGCAGCCCTGGACAATCAGGAGCACAAACTCGTTTTGCCGACCGCAGCAGAGTGGGATAAACTGCAGAGGCTTCTAGAGCCATGCAGGTAAATCAGTCTGTAACTTATCAAATAACATTGCTTTGATTATTTTCTGGAATGAATTAAACCAAGTCAAATATCAATAACATGTATGTAAAAAATAACAATAATAATAATAATAATAATAATAATAATAATAATATGTTGATAACCACTGTTCTAATAATACACTGTCTCTGTGTGCATGTGTGTGTTTGTGTGCGTAGGTATGTAACTGAGCTCCTGGGTGGAGAGGCCTATGTCTCCTGTTCTGTGGTACTACCTTCTCTCTGCCACTTGCGTCTCAAGATGGAAGCCTGTGATGAGGACCCTGCATATGTGGTGAGATTCAAGACCAAGTTCAAGGAGGACCTAGCATCCCGTCAAGAACAGCTCAACAATGCATGGCTCCAGATTGCTACAGTTTTGGATCCTCGTTTCAAAGACTTGAAATGCCTGCCTAAGACAGACAGGGAAGAGGTGTGGACCACACTTGAAGGGATGCTGCAACAAGAATCACCCAGAAGGTCTTCACAGACACATGATGATGGGCCACCCAGGAAGAAAATCAGCCTTCTGCAAATGGGCTCAGATTCAGAATCAGAAGATGAAGAGGTCCAACCTGCCATACAGAGGTACAGAGCAGAGCCCACCATTAAATTGGAGGACTGCCCCTTGAGGTGGTGGGCATCTCATTCAGGAGCCCATGAGAAGCTGGCCTCACTAGCTCACAAATATCTAGCCACTCCTGCAACCACTGTTCCCTGTGAACGACTTTTCTCAGTTGCAGGTCACATTGTGAACAAGAAAAGGTCAGCTTTACTTTCAGAAAATGTGAACAAGTTAGTTTGCCTCAGCAACTGGCTGAAAGATGATGAAGCTCAGTAGATTTGAAAGGTGATGTTCAAACAAAAAGACCAGTTTCAGTGCAACATGTTATAGTAGTTAGCAACTGGATTTTTGAGCAACTGGATTAAAGAATGGAGGAAAAGGTAAAAGATTGTTCTTTTGGTTTGATTTAAAAGTTTTATTGAAAATGTTTTTTTCCACATAAAAACGCAACAGATGACTCAAATTGTGCAAAAATGTGGTAGGCCACTGTTATGATTTGACTACATTTATTGCTTTCTGTTCAATTGAATACTGTAAATTGTACATCCTGGTTAAGAGGAATGCCAAAGAGGAAGCGATGGGACATTACAAAGACAAATGTTATGGTGTGTAGTATGTTTCAGCTTGATTTAAACCACCATTATTTGGCTGTGTTAATAAACAGACATAATATGAAAATTATGTATCTGTGTCCTGTTATTTATCTTTTGGTATGCATTTCAGAAAAAAAAATGGTTAGGATTCAGGTGTAATTGCAAATAGTGATTAATCCACTGAAAATTCTGATTAATTTGATTAAAAATTTTAATCATTTGACAGCCCTAAAATATATATATATATATATATTACACACTACTTTTTTGGAGTTTGCACAGTCATTGTTCTGTAAATTCTCTATACCTTGTTTTAGGTCCAGCTCTAATGTTTTCAAGCAGCAGAGTGCTGCAAGAAGTCTAAGTCTTAAGAACAGATGAGCAGAAACTCTTTTTAAAGAGTTTCTGCTGTTTATTACACAAAATTATGTTCAGTTTACTTGCACGTAGTATTTTAAGTGTACACAACTTAAAGTGATACAGTAAAGTCATTTTAAAGTAAATTAAAATTTAATTGACTTAATAGAGTAATCTTACTAATAAATAATTAGTAAGGTTACTAATTAATTTATAGTAAATTAACAAAAACATTTAAGTTAACTTAAAATTTACTATTAAGTTTAATTAAGAATAACAAGTTCACATTACTTACATAGGAACATTAATATAACTTAATTTTAGTTAGTAAGTTTACTTTGCAAAAATAAAGCAATCGGTGTCCTTATTTTTTTCTAAGTAAACTGAACGTCAAATTTTCCAGTGAAAGTATTATGAACCATGAGAACCAAATTCAGTCAATGTCATACATTTCAAATTAATTTCAAACAACGCTCATATATCTAAAGTCTGGAGCCTTCAGCCATGGAAAAGACAGCGTTAACCCTGTTGATAAGGTAATGGCACAAATCAATGGCAAAGATTTGGGTCAGATCTTTATTAAAATAAACAACTGCTGATACAAATGATGTTTCCAATGTATTGATATTACAGAGCAGAGCAGTTGAGCATTGAAGAGCATTGATCAATGTACTTAACATTTGCATCCCCTTTCATCTTCATGGGACATCACTTAAGGGTCTTCCTTTCCTCAGCATCCTGCAAGGTGAACTGAAGGTCTACAAGGTTGTTCCTTCATTTGATGCAATTCTTTCTGTGCTAAAAGACAGAAAGAATCAAAGAGCTCATTAAAATCAACAACAGGAGCCTTGCATCTACCTTATGAAAATCAATGCACGTTCAGAAGAGACATACATTTCAGAATTTCAATTACTAACATGCTAATCCAAGGGGAAGAGCCAGCAAATTTGAAATCTTCTGCTTCTAGGTTAATGTTTTAACCTTCTGTCCTGCTTGTGCTGAGACTCTGCATGGAACCAAGTCTTTCCTTTTATTGGCATCTTATATTCACTGTGATTCTTGCTTTGATTTTCTGAGGTCGAACTTTCAAAGCAGGGGCTTGTCAAAGCTTAGACAAAAGAACAAACTATCCTCAAAGAGCAGAGAAGAAAGATCTTAATGCAGGGACTTAAACAACTGCGCTGTCTCGACACAACTGAAGGGGCTTCAAACTCCTCCAGTCTCGATGGAACAGTAAAACAATAATTATTAAAAGGGAAACTGAATTGATGGATCCCATTAAATGCAACCAAAAGTCTCTGGAGGCTCGGCTGCACAAACACCCAAAGTCAATAGCACGATTCCCAGGGTAGCTCGGACCAGGGACCTAGTTTAAAGAGACATCAATCTGGCATGGCAGTTTCCAGGTAATGAAGCTACACCAGATCAATATTCAAGATTTCTTTCCTTAAATAAGGTAATAATGTTTGTGTTTCTCCACATGCAGGACTCTTTCAAGGCTTGCTCCAGTTACAACACTGAGAGTTGACTGGCATCTAGACTTAACCAGCCAAACTGAAGTGAGACTTCTGAAATGTTGTGCAATTCCCTGATTAATTCCCGATATGCCTGTATGCTTCTTTTGGACTTTTATTAATTTGCAAATTGTCTTTACTTGATCTAATTTTTCTGCAAATTCAATATGCACTGTTTGAAAATCATTACAACATCATGTTGATTGATCACATCTAGTCAATTAGGATCACCCAGGCCTTTGATTTTGACAAGGCCAGAGCCAGACAAGCGTGTTTTGGAGTCTCTAATACCATAATGAATTTAGATAATCGGGCCTGTCAAACTGGAGACGGATGATTTTTTTATGTTTATATGTTACTTCATTCGTATGAGTTGTTTATTATCTTGGATACATGTTATCACTTCAACAGATTGATTTAAATCTTAAAAAAAGGAAAGGGAAAAAAAACTAATAATTTCCTGTTAAAACCACCCTGAGTTGGTTTGCTGATTTTAACTGGTATACCACTGTTTTCTTGTTTTAGAGTTTGTTTGTTTTTTCTCACCTGGTCCAGCAAGGAGACAAACTGAAACCAGTTAAGACGAGCAATACAATACAAGCAATACAATAAAATGACATTAATGTCAATGACTGAGCCACCATATTTGTGAACAAAACGTCTCGGTTATGAATGTAACCTTGGTTCCCTGACTGGGAACGAGAGGCTGCATAGGAACACTATGGGACACCGTCCAAGTGTCACGTGGTCTGAAGCACGTGACACAATCACGGCAATTTATTGGCTGATGGCGCTTAAGCGGCACCCCTTGGGAGCTACATCACAGGCTCCATAAAGGCGCTCGCTTTCATGCCATCAAGTCAGATTTTCTGTAAGAGACTTGAGCTACTGGAGATTATGGCCTGCTACGCAGTGTCACTTTCCCACTCAGAGAACCAAGGTTACGTACATAACCGAGACATTCCCTCTCATAGAAACTCTATGCTATGTAAGAATGCTATGGGAAAGATATATATTCACGCAATGTGAACTGTAGCTGCCAACTGTCTAAGCCCATGTGGCAAGCATACAGCAGCGCACAAGTGAGTAATGCATCTGAATAAAATAAATTATGGATTTACTCCTGTTCCAACAGGAACCTGGGAAGAAGGAGTCAAACCCTCATCTAGATTTTGAAATCTAACAAATAAATGTGGAGAGGACCACCTTGCCACCACACAAAAGTCCATTAAGGGCACACCTCCAAATTCCATGAGGAGCCATGCCCCTCATAGAATGGGCTTGAATACCAGAAGGAGAAGGAAAACTGTGCGCTTCAAAAACTAAAAATTGCATTAATAAGCCAGTGAGACACCTCTGTTTCAGCCACAAAAGCACACAAATTACTTATGTCATTGGCTAGTACTGTCAACATAAACTCGGAGCACCCGAATTGGGCAAATCTTATGTAACCTTTCATGCTCCTCCAACTCAAATGAGGGAGGAAAGTTGGACTGTAAATTAATGTTCTGCAAGCAAAATGTCGTAGAAATAACCTTGAGCAAATAGTCCAAACAAGGTCTTAACACAACCTTTGTATACCCTGGTGCAAAATCCATACACATGACTGATTGATCGACAGAAAATGCAAATCACAGACTCTCTTATCCGATGATAATGCCACTAACAGGGTCATTTTAAGGGTCTAAAACTTACCAATAACTGTTGTCAAGGGCTCGAATGGGGCACTTATGATTTATCTGTTGCACAACAGATAATCCCATAAAGGGACACGGACAGGACAAAAAGGTCTAACCTGCGTACCCCATAAATAAAATGAGAGACTAGAGAATGTCGACCAACAGAGCATTGACATGTTCAGCTGCTATAGCGGCAAAATTGATTTTAAGCATTGCCGTGGTAACCCGGGCCCTGAAACGCTCCTTCAAAACAATTACAGTATTGTACAAGGTGGTGAACTAGATTTTCACTGTACGCTGTACACCAACAAGCAAAAAAATTGTTGATGGAGATCTAGCAATTAGAAAGGTATCAGCCACAGCGGGGGATAAACCATCATTCAAAAGAGCATCCCATTGAGGGGCCACACCCACAACTTCCATAAATGTGCATTGGGGACAGAGGTACATTTCGCTTGAAGCAAACAGATCCACTTTCGCTCTGCCGAACCCAAAAGGTCCAAAATTCAACCAACAAAAATGTATTGTATTCCCTCACTCCCCTAATGTAGCCTATGACAAATTTAATAGAGCTGAAGTAGTAATATGGCAATATGTATAATCAATCTATTTCCGCCTAAAGTACAGTTAGTGTTACTATAGTAAATTCAAGGGTAGTGATGTAGAATTCTGTGCTGAATTCAAATGTTTTCCACTTCTCGTGCCATGCATTACACTGATTCTCATAAAGCTGTGAGTTTAAGACCTCAAGCTTTAAAAGTTTTGTGCTCGAGCTGCTCTGTTTCCCTCTCTTTTAAATTGTACAGTGTTTTTTTTTTTTTTTTTTTTGTTGGGGGTACTACACTGTTACAGGAAGTACCCCCGATTTTACATTAAAATATTATTTATATTGTCAAGCCGGTCCTCGCCTCCTTTCCATTAATCCCTTTACACCAGATACTTCAGATGCATCACTAGACTTCAAAGTCAGATGAACTGCGGTACATATGCGTACCAACCCTGGGAACCAAGTTCCTCTTTGCATTAAAATGGTTATCAAGACATGGAGTATATCAGTTGGTTCTCAGGGTTGGTACATATGCGTACCAACCCTGAGAACCAATTGATATACTCCATGTCTTGATAACCATTTTAATGCAAAGAGGAACTTGACGATAGATTTGATTATTATGACTGATAAACGCCCCCATTTGTAACCTAACACCCCCCTTTCTACTAATTTGCTCTCAGCATCACCTGGCATCCTTTGAATGCCTCCTAGGAGGGGCGATACCACCCCTGTTGAGAACCCCTGCCCTAGGTCATAGAGACAGAGGCTGAATTTGGGATGCGATCTCTAGAGTTGGAGTCTGAGTCATGGGCTTGTAACTGACTCAGATACATTTTACTCTGACTAGACTCTGTCAAATATTTTCTCCAACGTAGTACTAAATACACTTTTATGATACCTCTTAATTTTTTTTAAACAATAACACATAGACGCATAAGGATTTTAGGTGCACAAGCAGTGTGTAGAACTGCCCCAAGTTCTGTGAATTAACATTCATGTCTGTGTTAAATGGCTCTAATATTAGCAGTGGGCTTTACCAGTGTTTTCAGATGTAGTATTTGCAGTCAAGTGGTGAGATGTAACTTCTCATCAAGCGCTAATTACTACTGTGTTGAATCATTATTTTCCCAAACCAGTTGGCAGATTGAGACAAAAAAGAAATCTCAGTGTATATATTATTTCTTTTGATTGGGATCATTTTAGATGAAACTAATCTAAATTTAAATTGAAAATGAAGTATAAATAAAAAAACTAAATAAAAATGCAAAATAACATTAACTCGGTTAACTCTGAAAGTGCAGCTTGCACTTTCTTTAGTCTTTGTTTGATTGGAGGGGAAAAAGCAAAAAATAACTGAAGTGTCAACAGAGAAGAAGTGTGTTGAAGGACAGTTTTGTCTTCATACACCTAAAGCATATGCTTTCATTCCAAAGCCACTTTGAAATTTGTTCAGTAGGAAACTAATCATAAAATATAGTGGTTTTCAAGCTGAAAATGCAGTGCTTGTTCACCAGCGCAAATTACGTGGTAAACTGAGCTAAATAGGTGTACTGAAAAATGGGTTACACACTAAATTGGTCCCAGCATATACAATGGGGGAACAACCTGTAGTACTTGAGACAAAGTGCTTTTGCAGACTGGATAGAGAATTTAGTTGAGAATACTCAACATGAATTCACAACGTTATTCACAGGGGCAGATAGACACAAATTCAAGTGTTCAAAGCTTGAAGAATGACGAACTTGACTCGATAAAGTACAGAAAATCTGACTCGATGGCACGAGATCAAGCGCCTTCATGTAGCCTGTGACGTTGCTCTCTAGGAGCGTCATTTAAGCGCCATCAGACAATAAAATTGGTGTGATTGTATAAGGGCTTCTGACCACGTGACACTGATGGTGTCCCATAACATTCATATGCAGCATAGAGTTCCTACGAGAGGGAAACCCATATACATTCAATATACTGCGCTGTGGGATGCAACATATCCAGGCAACACTTTTGTTTCTATTTATAAAACTTGATGAATTGATATTTACTTACCAGAGCCAAAATGTTATTTTTAACCAATAAATTACACATACATACATATATATCATTCACACATCAGACTTGCCATCATATGGAGATGAATCATGGATAAAATATATGTAAAAGTCCACAAAAGTCAAATTTGGCCATATTTGTTCTGTCTTCAGATTTTTTCCTAAGACTTGGTATGGATCAAAAGCAAAAATAGTTTTTTTCTTGATATCATTTGACAGGTGTTTTTCCATTCACTGACATTGCTTACTCCCGCTTTGTGATTCCAAGCCATATGTGTCAATCTCTGAAACAGGTCATTACAATAACATTCAGGTTTCATAGTATGCCTTTAATATTAAGGAAGATGTCATCATAAGTCAAGCAATGGTGTCCATCTTTGCACTGATTTATTTTCTTTTCCCCATTTTATTCAGCCTGAATAACCATTAATTTCAAATGCACCCAATGTGCATAGACAGCAAGTTTTCCCTTAAATGGACCAGGTCTCTAGTCTGATAAACATATCAATAATGCATTTAAGCTGGATAGAATATTTTCATTATCCATGCATGTTCCTAAAGAAGCATAGAGGAAACTTTTTTCTCAAAAGATTTTAGTGCTTTTCCTTTGCATTTTATGCATCAAATGGTAATGCCTCTGAAAGTTTTATTATCTGTCTCCATTATCCTAATGCATCTGATTCGCAAAAACTCTGAATCATGTATTAGGCTATTGTGCTATGTAAAACAGCTCTGAAATTATACTATTTTAGGGACAGCATAAGGAAGCCTCTTTGTTTAGCAAAAGGAGCTACAAAGACAGACAGGAAACGAAGAAAATCTGGTGAGCCAGATGTATGGCAGTTTATTTTTAATTCTGCTTTTAGTTTGTGAATTTGAATGGAAACATTTTTGGTGTTGCTGTCAATGGAGTGTTCACCAGAAATAAGTCAGAATACTAAAATGATACAAAACTACTGTGACAAGACAAATTAAAAGTATCTGAAGTGAATATCTTGTGATACAGTAAATGTAAGAGATGTATGCAGCACTTCCAGATGTCATTTTGATCATATCTAAATTGATTTACATTTAAATAAAATTTGATTGTCTTTCCATGTGATCTGTAGAAAGCCTTTGGATCTTTTCTACTCATAAACAATTAAATGGCACGTATATCATACTGGTTCTTTACATTGTTTAAAGGGCAAAAGTAAAATTAAAATATTCAAATAGAAAAAATCAGTCTAGAGGTATGTATATATAATACAATAATATATGCACACTATACGGAGACAGGTAAGCGTGTGAAATTGTTAATAAAGCAGGCAGGCAAGATTGACTGGCATTGGATAAACTCAATAATTTCCTCTTTTCAAAGCTCAGCCACACATTCCAGGTCTCAGAGAGATCACATCAAAGAAAAGCAATGAAATTACTTTTTTACGTATTTAAACATACTGTGATTGCGATTGTTCCAGCTACAATATTTTCACCGTGTATAATGTGATGTAGTGATACAACTTAATTTCCCAAGATGTGGACGACCACATCAAACATTTAATCTGATCAACAGAAAATAAACATACAGACCGAAATCCAATGAATGAGGCATAAATGATTGGACAATAGATTAGCTGAATGTAAATTAGTGCATAAAATGTGTATGTGTATGCTTTTCTGAAAGAATAACTGCCTGCTTTCATATGTCACAGTGGCACTATGACAGTATTTAATATATCAATGTTTGCTGGGAAACAATGAAAATTAAAACTGGGTTACATTGAAGATTTAATGGCAAAATAAATAAATAAGTAAATTATTTTAAAATAACAATGAGTAGGGGAAACATATCTTCTCATCTTCCATCAAGAAACATAAAACCTGTCCTGGTTAATCAAAATGACCATCTAAACATTTGACAGGCAGTATGTAAATCATTGCATTTGTGATTTTATCCTATGCAGAGCAATATGGTAAGAGAATCTCAAAGCTAATATTACACTAGCTGAGGACCTCTGAGACTAAATCAGGAATAAAGAGTTGGGGTTAAGCTCAACTCTTGGTTTATTTTTCTTGTAGTCAATCAAGGCTTCCTGTAGTTGGTCAACATAAACAAGTGGGATGCGCTTGTCCCTGCCCTGTGGCTTTGCCCACCCCTCCTTCAGCAGCTCTGCCGCTTGACCGAGTCCCTGCCCTCTAGCCGACTTCCAGGCCTTCTGACCCAGTCCCGGCCCTGTGGCTGTCTACCTTGCCTCCTGACCCAGTCCCGGTCCTGTGGCCACCCCCAAGGCCTCCTGACCCAGTCCCGGCCCTGTGGCCACCCCCAAGGCCTCCTGACCCAGTCCCGGACCAGTGGTCACCTCCCAGGCCTCCTGACCGAGTCCTGGCCCTGTGGCTGCCCCCCAGGTCTCCTGACCCATTCCCGGCCTTGTCGCCACCTCCTTATCCAGTCCCAGCCCTGTGACCACCTCCTGACCCAGTCCCAGACCTGTGGCTGCCTTCCAGGCCTCCTGACCCAGTCCAGGCCCTGTGGCCGCCTCTCAGGCCTCCTGACCCCCTCCCAGGCCTCCTGACCCAGTCCCGGTCCTGTGGCCATCTCCCAGGCCTCCTGACCCCCTCCCAGGCCTCCTGACCCAGTCCTGGCCCTGTGGCAACCTCCCAGGCATCCTGACCCCCTCCCACACCTCCGGAACCAATCCTTACCCTGGGGTCTCCTCCCTGACCACCTGGTCATCTTCTGGGTCCCCTTCCTTACCTGTATCTTAGTGCCCTCCTCAGCCATCTTTGGGGCACCAGGAATTGCCCCTTAATTGGGGGGGTTATGGCACAGTCTGTCTCCCTTGTGTTTCCTGGGACTCTTATTTTGAAGTGTTTCCCCTGGACTACATTTCCCATCATGCACTGCCCTCATCACTGCCATCTGTTCCCCGTTGTCCTCGCCTGTTTTCCATTCCCTCCAGCGGTTCCACCCCTTGTTCCAGAGACTACTCCTACAGCGGCTTTGCCCCACCCCTCCTTCAGCGGCTCTGCCGCTTGACCCAGTCCCTGCCCTCTAGCCGACTTCCAGGCCTTCTGACACAGTCCCGGCCCTGTGGCCGCCCCCAAGGCCTCCTGACCCAGTCCCAGCCATGTGGCCACCTCCTGACCCAGTCCTGGACCTGTGGCTGCCTCCTATGCCTCCTGACCCCCTCCCAGGCCTTCTGACCTAGTCCTGGCCCTGTGGCTGACTCCCAGGCCTCCTGACCCAGTCCCGGTCCTGTGGCCACCTCCCAGGCTTCCTGACTCTCTCCCAGCCCTGTGGCCACCTCCCAGACCTCCAGACCTAATCCTTACACTGGGGTCTCCTCCCTGACCACCTGGTCATCTTCTGGGTCCCCTTCCTTACCTGTATTTTCCTGCCTCCTCAGCCATCTTTTGGGCACCAGGAATTGCCCCTTAATGGGGGTTTTTTGTCACAGTCTGTCTCCCTTATGTTTCCTAGGACTCTTATTTTGAAGTGTATCCCCTGGACTACATTTCCCATCCTGCACTGCCCTCATCACTGCCATCTGTTCCCCATTGTTCTCACCTGTTTTCCATTCCCTTGTTAGCCCTTGAGTGTGTGTAAACAGTATATATACCCTCTAGTTTTGCATTTCTTTGTCAGTTCTTGTTTCTTGCTTTATGAGTTCATGTCTGCTTGTTTCACTATTATTATCTTCATTAAAATCCTGCTTTTAGATTCAGTGTCTCCCATCTCATCTCAGCAACCATCCGTTACAAACGCACAGTTGTTGTAGCGTCTCTAGTGTTCATTTCAGCAAGAAACTACAATGAAAAATTTATTTTGGCACATAAAATCAGTTTGCAAAAATGTATTTTTAGTAATGTTCATTCTTGAGACTAAGTTGCAGCTTTTGTGTTCTGCAGAAGAAAGAAAGGTAAGACATAAGGGTGAGTAAATAAAATTTTCATTTTTGGGAGAACTATTCCTTGAAGTCATTCTTGTTATTTCATTACTTTTTTTTTTTTGTCTGCTTTGTATCCTTTATTAATTGTAGCCGGTGGGTTATGAATAAACAACACAGGATACAAAAATATAGTCTGGAGGTTTAATCGGATGGCTTTAAAAAAAAAAAAAAACAGCAGTTGATGGGGCTGTATATATAAGTGTATATAATGATGATTAATCTTAGCAAAATGAAACACTTTATCCTGAACAACTTTAAGTTGTTTCCTGTGCCATCTATGCCAATAGTGGCCAGATTAGTGAGTAGGATATCTATAACATGCATTCAGTGGATGCCTTTAACCACAGGACTCCTTTCCGTTGACATCACCTGTTTTCCAGTTCATTGAGAGTCATGAAACCCTCAAAGAGATTAAAAAACATAATGGAGTTTGAAGGTCTTTTGTGTGGCCGATATTGTCTCGTGGTCTGCTGTTTGCCTTGAGGAAGAGGAGCTTCTTGTGGGTAATAATATACACCAAATAAAGAACTGAATTTCAAAGGAATCGGGACAACAGCAATAACAGCACAATGGAGCACAATAGAGCACAATAGCAGCTATTTAACTGCCCCGCAGATGACGGATGGGTTTACATCCAGGGCATGAGTATCGCTCTCCGACCAGGCCGAAGAAAAGCCAACACAAAAAAGGTTCTCCTTGCTTTTGAGGCCAGTGTCAATTTATTATTTTTCCTGAAGCTTTAACCACAGATTCATGACCATAGTTTATACCATCTAATTAGTCAATGTCCTTCTCTGGGTTTTTTATTCTCAGGTTGATACATGAGGTGACCGTGACATACCTGCCCCAGGTGGGGACTTGACAGAGTTCAAAGCAGTCTTGTTAAAGCCACAATGTGGTGCCACAAGGCCAAAAGTATCAGGACACCCATTATGTCAGGACCATCTCATCTCAGGTTCTTCAATCTACCTGAATGACGCCAGCACTAGTCTGACCCTTTAGAGGTGCTTGACTCAAAGGATATTTTGAACAATCAGGTATCTGGAAAATGCTGATAAACCAAGTTAATCCCTTTTATTGTAAGAGCACAGCTCGTGTTAAACAGTCAATGCTACATGTGTTGATGTGTGTCTTCCCATTCAGGTTGACTAATCAGAGGGATATCAAACTACTTGGAGAAATCACAAATTCAGCCTGCAAACATTTCTAAATGCAGAACCCATTGGTGGACAGTTTCATTGGTCAGGTGTATTTAATATAAGTAAGTTGTTTTTCCAAAGTTAGATATTTATTAAAAGTTAGTCATGCATAACATTAACACACATATTTTTGTACATTTGGATTGACACAGAAAGGTTTTTACCTATTTACAGCTTTGGTAATGTAAAATATTTCTAAATTGTTTATATTTTAAATAAATGTGTACAGTTATTATTTTTGTTATATTATAATAAACATAATGGGCCAATGAGCATTTGACATAACTGATGGAAAAACTTAAGAAATAAAGAAGAATTACATTTTTAATGTTTCAGTGAGAGCAGGACTTGACTGTTAATGTCACTAAGGTGAATGGTTGAATTTGGATCAGTTCCACAAAAATTCAATAATTGAGTATTTTTAATTGAGTATGTTGAGTATATTAATTATTACTGAAAAATGTTAAAGTTTAGTGATATAATCCTTGGAAACGACACCAGAAATAACAGAGAACAGAATGAAACCGTTATAATGTCTAATTGGATAAATGTGTCAATTGCGTTAAATAAATGTAATTGCATTAATCATTTAGTTTAACTTATTGATCATAAATATAATACAATCAACCGATAAAACAATTCAATATCCATTGCTCCAGTAAGGATTTGCAAACATATGAACATCTCTCAAACTGTTAATGTGTAAAATAATTTACATTTTAGATGCTGTTAATATGTCAGTATTGTACGCTTCAGTGTCTATGCAAACGTAATTAAATGTAGTTTGCTAGAACCACACATTACATGAGAATCCCTACAGGTGAGATCACGCTGATATTTCTTCTAACTGAAAATATCTTCTGAAGATATTCCACTCCACCTCAGCTCTGAAATCTCATTCACATATGCACTGAGTTTTAAAGAGTTAAGAGAAGTAATTTCCTCACACTAACTATCTTATGGTTTCAGAATATTGGGAATGTAGATTAGAACTCATATGAACTACTCTTATGCTACTTTTAATGGGAAAAGAAAAGGAAACATAGGTTTGTAAACTATTCCTTTTAAAATGTTTCATAACTGAAAACCCCAATAAATGGACTGTACTCAATTGATTTAGTAAATGTGTTCCCTCAATTGATGTGAGTAATGCTGTCTCAAATCTTGTGTAACTAACTCTAAAGTTCACTGAACTTGGTGTCCATATAGAATAAATAGAGTGTAACTATTTACAGTAACTAGATGCAAGAAGACTTAACTTTGATTTGCTATTTAAATATTGTTGTTTTTACTATTTTTTGTTGAATTGACTAAAATGTAGATTGTACAATTACACAGCTCAAATAATGAAGATTATCGCTGAATCTAGGCCATTCATTACACATACGGAATTCTGCACAGAAATGCACATGGTGAACTGAAATACAGTTAACAGGGTCCAACTTGACCAAAGGGGACATGGATAACCCTAATGGGGTCATTACATGAAACAACTATTTGCAACAAAACAAAACAAAAAAATAAAAAATACTACAAAAGAGCTAAAAGCTCTATGATTTTTTTTACTAATAATTATTTAAATGACCCCATAAGTTCCCTTTGAGCAAGAAAACATAATTAAATAATTAATGTGCAAGGGTATTCCTCATATCCTCAGTTTTAGTTGTTAACGCTGAAAATCTTAAGTCTATAGATTTTTAAGATAATTAAGTTCAAGGAACTTCAAATAGTGTTTCATTAAAACATCTTTATTTATCCAGTATTGACAACATTAGGGTTTACAGTGTTGCTAAACTTAAACAAAGAAGCCCCTCAAACTTGTATTACCCCAAATGCCATTCATGTGGTTTTGGATTATGCCATTGTTTGTCAGTTCAGTATTGTGTACTGAGAGAAAAATCTTCTGTCTTTGTAATTCCATGACATGCAGACTGAAAAATGACATTGTGACTGCATATTCAGACCCTAACAACCAAAAAGAAACCTTACGAGACTCACCAGCCCCAGTCACTGTGACCTCCAGTAGCTCCAAAAAGGCATAGCTATGGTAATACACTTGATTCAGGGATGAAATAGGGTGAATACATATCTGAATTGCAGGAAGTAACTACAGGCATGGTACTACTTGTGAAGTTGCTCCACATTTAAATGCACTTACTGTTGATAGCTTTAACCCGGTGTAACAGAGAAATGTACTCTATTATAATTAATGTTTGTATTTCTTAGAAACACTTTCTGGCCCTTTTGCACTCTAGTATGGGTGGGCATTTACTAAGAATAAATTGCACTATTTGATAGTGTTGTTTATTTACAACTATTTATGCCCTGTCTGGATTGTTTTAGCACTGATTCACTAAAATAATTATGCAAATCGGTGTATATAAATATAGAGGTATCAGTGCATAGCTGATCTACTGTTACAGTAAGCTACTAAACAATGTGGTTAAAGGGATAGTCCACACAAAAATAAAACAAATGATCTTATCATTTACCCTCATGCCATCCCAGATGTGTATGACTTTCTTTCTTCAGCAGAAAATAAGCAAAGATGTATAGAAGAATATCTCACCTCTGTAGGTCAATACAATGAAAGTGAATGGTGATCAGAATGGTAGCTCCAAAAATCACATTAAGGAAACACAAAATAATCAAACGACACTCTATGAGTGTTTAAAGAAGTAATAAAATAGGTTTGGGTGAGAAACAGAACAATATTTAAGAGCTTTTTTGATCACAATCTCCTCTTTAACTTTCATTTTCAGATGTGAAAGTGAAACTAAACAGGCACCACACATGACTTTCAGATGTAAAAATGAAAGCAGAGGTTTAGAGTAAAAAAGGACATAAATTTGTATCTGTTTCTCACCAACATCTATTATATTGATTCTGAATATATGGATTTAGACACTGGAGTCTCATGAATTATTTTTATGATGCCTTTATGTGATTGTTGGAGCTATAAAGGTCTGATCACCATTCACTTGCATTGTGAGGACCTACAGAGTTGAGATATTCTTCTAAAAATCTTCATCTGTGTTCTGTTGAAGAAAGAACATCAAACACATCAGGGATGGCATGAGGGTGAGTAAATTATGAGAGAATAAAACATTTTGGGTGTAATATCCCTTAAGTTAGTAGGGTCGATAATTTTCGTGAACGACTCCCCAACACTGCGCTAAACTGGAATGACTGTGTGGTGAATTCACACCATATTCTCTGAATCTGTTACCAATGAAAGTTACTGGACATTTGATTTGCATACACTCTCGTCTCCGGTCCCCATGGGCACCATCTAGAGAGTATGAGTGCTCTTTATCTCTATCTAAATGGCTCTCCACAAATCACTGAATAATACCAACCTGCTCAGAGCTGATAGGTCAGAGAAGAAAGGGAAAAACACAACCTTCAGCAAATAAAGAAAGTAAGCGAAGAAAGAAAGAAAATGCAAAAACGATAAATAAGACAGATAGTTTTTTTCATTGTTATGGGCGGCAGTCGGGGGGGTTAGGTTCTTTTTATGCACAGTAAGAAGAACAATACTGCAGAGACCGCTGATGGAACAATGAGTCCTCCAGCGGTGTGGGCTGCCACTCTTCATTGGGCCAGGCTTGAT
This sequence comes from Moxostoma hubbsi, assembly GCA_032164185.1. Taxonomy (NCBI): domain Eukaryota; kingdom Metazoa; phylum Chordata; class Actinopteri; order Cypriniformes; family Catostomidae; genus Moxostoma; species Moxostoma hubbsi. The sequence goes on along the minus strand of JAVLUX010000015.1, from coordinate 9,364,525 downwards.
AAAAATACGTTGACTGATAACTGATAGAATTCATCTGGGCAAAACTTCTGCCGCAGGGTGATTTGTTGGGAGTAGGAGGGGTCCGAGGGGGTCCAGCTCTGACAGCCTGTGTGAGCTTAAATAAAATCATTAAAATGTAAATGCTTTATTGCAAAATAAGAGGCTCACATCGGGTTGATATTACCTGTCGGTGGCGAATGAACGTGCAGATTAACATTCTCTGATTAGATGACAGAGCGACTTATCTTTATTAAAATGTTCTCAAATGGAGTTTTCATTTTGCATGATTGGGTTTTGAGCAAATTTAATATCCAGTCATGTTAAATAGTGGAGGTAAATTCTGGCCTCACAATAATTAGTGAAGGTTTCTCATTGCATACGTGTTTCATATCAAATCAGATTTTGTGGTGAAAACATTTGCATAATAAAAAGAGGTGGATGTTCTAATCAAGATATTATTGAAAGAATTGCATTGGCTATGTTCACACATTCAGTGTTTGGGATTGACAATTGTATTAACTAACAGGTGTGACTGTCGAATTGTCCTGATCATACAACAGCTTACAGGAGCACTTCAAATACTGTCTGTACAGTATGAAGAAGTTACCAAAGTCTCTCCTTTTTACTATTCTCACAATAGTCGTGAATAATACCTATAACCACAATGACTGTCACTATAGTAAATAACAAATATGGTTACTTCTGTAAGGCTGCAAAGTATTAACAGTTGACATGAGGGCTAATCGGACGCAAGTTCATTATTCAAATATAGAAAGTGATTTTGAGAATGTAACCATATTTAGGGCTGGAAAGTAACGGAATACATGTAACAGCTTGACGGTTTTAAAATACAATATATTTGTAACTCTATTCCACTATATTTTACAATTTAAATCTTTGATATTACTTCACATTTTATTGTCATTTGATTTATTTAATATTTAGTCTATTGTTGGAAAACATTTATCCATATAAACAATGTGATCTAAGGAGTGTTTAAACACTGATGAAACACTTTCTTACTATGTATTATATTCATACAAGCAGACAGAGGGCACTTTCACTCTATTATGAGTGAAAAGGTGGATATTACATAATTGAGGAACAGCATGTTTCTACATCTAAACCGAAAACAAATAGAAATGCTTTTGGCAGATGAAACAGTAATCCAATAAATATACTATTACATACATTTGTTAATAATTTTTTGTGTATTTTGGGTATTTTTACAAGAATAAAGGATGTTTATATGAGTAATGCTAACCAACATAGCCTTTAGCATCATAAAGAAAGCTACCAATAATATGTGTTCTACCTAAATCTCTGGCCAGATTCCACATACATTCAGAAATAAAAATGCCATTGTAGCCTACAGTATACACTCTGTGGGGTTTTGAAGTAAGTTTGGAGCAGCCAAAATAGTCAACCATGTATTAATAGTCATGTGAACATTTAGCTTTATGCTAAGCTAAAATTTTGTAAATTCTTTCCAAGTAAGTAATCCAAAGTTTTTCAATTAGATTACTGACATTGAGAAATCTAAATTAATATGCTATTAATTACATTTTACAGCATGTATTCTGTAGTGGAATGTATTTTAAAAGTAACACAATACTGAATATATTTAGCATTCTAGAATAAGACTGACCATATTCAGCTGCTGCGCGAACATAGCCTTTGTGCAACAACTTTAATTAACATGTAAGGGGAAAAAAAACATTTGATTCACCTAAAACTTTTTGTGAAAGCTTTTATTGTAGTTTTGTTGGGTTTTATTTTCCAATGCACATTCATTTCATGTCAGATCAGAGGCAGAGTCCATCCTACAGTCAATCAGTGATCTGAATGCAAATGTCTGAGAGCTGGGCAAGGGAAATAATAAGTTGTAGATCAAATATCCCTGAAAATTGGTTTCGGAGTGACATGAAAAGTAGTTTACTGTAATATTGATCTATAATAGACTCTGGCTAATGCTGGATTCATATGTGAGCCCTTTAGAAGTACCTCGACAAATGACCTGTTCATCTGTGTCTGTGTTGTATTGGGGAATGAAAGAGCAAGAGAGAGAGAGAAGTGGGAGAGTTACATAAAAGAAAAGGAAAGAAGTAATCATTAGACATGCCGGATTATTATGTTACACCACCCAGTTACTGTATGTGCACTGCAGTGGTGAATTCTCAGGGCCAGTAAAGCATTCTCTGCTGGCCTAACATGCCAAATAAATACCTATTTTTTATCCTTTCATCCTCAATCACCTTTTTGCCTATTTATTTTTAATTTCTTTTCACTCTTGATTAATCTACAAACAAATAACAAAAAATGAAAAGTTTATCCAGTCAGAATTTATTCCTTGATGTTTACAAGCAAAGTGTTTCACAAATCGCATGCCCGAAGCAGCGCGTGAGTCTGAGATCCACCCCCTCAGCATTCAGTGTCAGGTCAAGTTTTGAAAACTAGTGCTGCATTCCATTCAACTCGGAAAGTTGGATTTTACAACTTCCTACTAGGAAAATTGCAACGGAATGCATCTTGAAGTCAAAATTACAACTTGTAGGCTCCTGCAGAAATTCTCAACTTCTGATTTTTCGAGATGCAGGTGCATGATGTCACACAAACATGTCGACACTCAGGGAGATATACAAAGTAAGTTTTAACATTCAATTTATTATGTAATATCGATAAATTAGTTTGTTGCCACATTACAAGATATTAAAGCATGTTTAACAAACGCCTGCAGAAACAGGTGTATAAAACATTTGAATCTCTTTTGATAATCGTACACCTGAAGCACAAATGCTAGCATTGCAGCATTGTTTATCAGTTGGGTTGCTATGAGACATCTCTAATGAGAGTCAAACCGCTGCTAAACTAATGAGAGCATTGCAGTTCCGAATATCAGGGAATGGAATGCATTTATGGTCGGAGATATCAAGTAGGAATATCTCATCCAACTTGAATGGGATGCAGCATAACCGTGTACCCTGATGAAACAAAATTTATTGCAAGCAACATTTAAATTGCAAATATTATTAGATAGATTTTTCCAGGTATTATTAGAGACATTCATTTCACAAAACGGTCATGCTGCAGTTAAGCTTACTTGAGCATTAAGTGTCGTTTCAAGTTCTGGCTTTCGTGTGTGGATGTGTTTTTTAAAATGTCAATTGGTATTATTAGTTGACTGCAACATAATGTATGATCTATACATTAGGCATACAATCTTGTTCATTGTGAAACTGTGTTTTCTTAATGGCATGAATCGCACTGAAGTCCAAGACATAAAATGCATGGCCCGCGGCTGGTGCGCTGTAATACCATAGAATTATGGATGTGTTTACAGTATTTGTGATTCAACAGACAGTTATATCAAGACATGAATACAATAAATAATACACTTTCTGCAGCAAGTTAATATTTTGGAACAATTGTGCTCACATTATATGGTTTTACACATTGTCCAAAAAAATATATATAATTGATTTTCTTTTTAACATCTTACATTTTTCATTTTAGGAGTAATCAGAGTCCATCTAAATTGGGTTATATTTATTTGTCTGCTATCTGAAGTGCAGTAACTGAGCACGATTTTAAATATGGCTGCAAAATTATTTTTAATTCAAGACTTTATTTAAAGAAATGCATTATAAATATAGTATGAATGCTTTATAAAGGTATTAATATGGTAATAAACGTGTATAATCTATTATTTAATGCACATTGTAAGTAAATGTGTTTAGTTTTAAATATAGTTAAAATGACTCAATCATTCAGGGTGTCTGCAACTGATTGTAAGGTTAATTATAACTATTATAATTATATCATAAATGCCTTACAATGAATGAATATTACCTTTATAATGCAGTCTATATTCTATCTCTTTATAATGAATTTATTGAATTCTTGATATCAGATTTTTGGTGATATTCCAATAAAGATAATGTTCAATAAATGGTCATATGTTTAATCAAACTGATTTTGCTCTTGGTTATTTCCATTGCAAGCAACTAACAGCTAAAAACAAAAGCATTGTTATATTATGATATGAAATCTACTTGACTATTAAAACTGACCAAAGAATTCACCCTGATATTAAAATACAGTTCTTAATGCTAATCTGATCAGTGAATTAATGAATGAATGTTTCCATGCTAGTTTCTCTGCTAGTTAGTAAGATTTGCAGTAGGTTACGCATCTAAAGCAATAAAGTCGAGCACTGTACGTTGTCATCAAGACCCACAAAATGGCCATAAACTGCAGAATAATGGAGCAGTTTACATTAAAGGGGACTCCCGGGACGGGCCAGTGGGCCTATGGATACATCACTGCCAGCATGCAGATTCAGTTTGTTGGGGCAAAAAGATAAATACCTTTTAAAGAAGGCGGTGCATCCAAACCCACAGAGCAGGCTGCACGGTAATTCTAGGTCAGTAATTGAACTTTGCTATAATTATCCATGGGAGATAATATTAACTTATAGTCAACGTGTGAAAAGAGGAGTCCATAATTCATCATGGGGAAAGAGATGCTGGCTGCATTGTGTAGTTGAAATATGATGGCACCATTTTTATGCTGTCATAATGACAACTGATGTGCTTATTTTCCCTCTCTTGCCTCCAGGGGATGATGAAATCCTAGGCAAACATACTTTCTCTGGGAGAGAGGACACTCCATCATAGGGACTGGGTCCTGTACAGAAGGGTGGGCTGGGGGAGACTTGGCTGCCTCCACCGTTTTACTCTCCTTTTTATTTACAAACACTAGCTCTTCCACTGTTTCGAATGCCATATGCCAAAGACTGACCTGCATAACCCTGAATGATAGTTCACAGTAAAACCATATATAATTTTTTTTTGCCCCAGTGTGTCCCCCATGATAAAACAAGATATGTATTCACTGAAAGGTGATGTGTGTAATATTTTTGATTTTAATATACTTGGGCTTTCCCAGCTTAATATTCAAAGACATTGAGTAAACCAATTGTGCTCATATGCTCAACCCAATGGTGTGATTTAGGTGCAGGACTGTCTGCTTGTCCTACCACACTGTAAAGAATATATATATATATATATATATATATATTTATTTTTAATTTTTTTGCTTTTTTCATTAAAAATATTTTAATGTTCTTTTCTTTTTTTATATATACATGCATACATCAGTGTTGGGTGAAATCTGATTACAAAGTATTTGGTAGCTGTAATCTAATTATTTATGAGGGGGAGAAAAGTAATGTAACACATTACATTTTAAATGACTGAAATCAGATTACAGTAATTTAATTTAATGAAGGTAATTACTTTTAAATACATTACTATTACTTGGGTTACACATTTTCTAAAATAATGTGTGTATAATACACAATATGAAATTCTATGTTTCTGTGTACTGTATATATGTTTGCTTTTGTGTGACATATTGCCTTTGTGACAAAGGAAATGTAGACATGTTAAATTTGTTGAGCAGGAAAAACAAAAACTTTTCTGTGAAATGTAAATTATTTGCAATGTGATTACTTTTCGATAAAGTAATCAGTAATTTGAGAAGTCTTTTTTAGTAGTTTTTAGTAGATTACTTTTTTTAACTTGCCAAAACTGGCATGCATAGTGCCATAGATACACACATATAATAATAATAATAATAATTATTATTATTATTATTATTGTTTTAATAATAAAAAATTAGAGTGCATACAAAGATATGAATATTTTGTACAGTGGAACAGGTTTTTTTCCTCGTTTTTTCCTTGAACTTTTAGGTGAAAAAAAAGGAAAAGGCAAAATACACCTAATGTAATATAATCAAATAATATTCTATAATAATATAACATATCTTTGAAGTGCAATGGCACATTAGGGGAGTTTTAGGACACCTATTTGACAACAGTCTTTTTAATGTAATTCTGTTTGGTGTCATGAGCGCCACATAAATTACACTTCACCTTTTAAATTATTCTTGCATTGCTCTTTCAATGTATAAACACAATCAACATGCTTTTCTTACATCCGCACTGCCTTTTAATTACACGCCTTTTCACCTGCTACTGCAAATTAGTACAGTGTCAGATTGTGTGTTCAGAAACGTGTTCTAGTGGTCAAGCGTCTGATTTATTGGCAGCCATCTTGTCATCTGACACCTGGGGTCTATTACCGGCCTCATCAGGAGCATGCAGCCGAGGTGGCAACATTTACAATAGGTCAGAGAAACACCAGTGGTCCACTCCACGCCTGTCACCGACCCATTCATCTCATCTGAATAATGAACCTTATTGATGGATATTACCAGCAATGAGCCCCAAGGCACCCAGAGGCAGACGGCTGTCAGGAGTGATTCCCCTGGTCACTGCTGGCTGCTGATTGTAACTACATTAGAATAAAGTTACTGCACTTCAGACTGCAGACAAATAAATTTAACCCAATTTAGATGGACACTAATTACTCCTAAGATGAAAAAAAAAAGAAAATCAAAAGTGTTATTTTAAGTGTGTTTCTTTGTCTAAGCAAAGGCATTTCTTGTTATATGTCACTTTGAAATATACAGGTTGTTTAACTATGAGCTAAATTACCCGCCTCTGTGCAAAACAAACCACATTTTATGGGTGCCGGGTGTAAATGTAATTATCTGGCTCAAACAGTGTAAACATGCAGTGAGTGACAACATTAGCGATTTGTTTTCAGTGATCATAGAAGTATTTTCATTATGGTCAGTAACCAATGATAAATCCACACAGACCCATCGTCTGTATTCAAAAATAATATGCATGTGATATCAGGCTGCAATGAACAGACACTTTAATAGATGCCCTGAGTCACTAAAGTCAATGGCTTTCCATTCTTTTTAGCTAACAAGACTGCAGACGTTTTCATTACCACCTAATGAACAGGAAGGTGAACATCTCAGATAATAAAACTTAGAGTCTAAACAATTTGAATCTATTGACTTTGACAACCATTCATTAAACTTCTCAAAGGTTATGAGGGCATCAAGGCAAGTCAGCAAAATGGTGTTGGTCACATTACAACATTATATCAATAAGGCTGTTGATTTAATGTGTTAATTTTGTCCGTATGATAGTATAAAAAATTTATGCAATTAAACTTGCCTCCTGACCCTGACATAAATTCTGTATTTAAAGTACATATTGTCCTACCATCGGAGCAGTTTAGTATTTACTTAACTGTGTTTTTATGAGCAGTGTCAGCAGTGGCAGATCCTGGCATAGGTGATATAGGCAACCAAAAATGGTGGCAATGCTCCATGGGGCAGCACCCCTGCACAGGTTGACAACAGCCCTGTTTATTATGGAATCGTTCTGTATATAAAGAAACATAATTGCATTAAGGAATTGTTAAATCCATAAGGAATGCCGTTTGTTCTGTAATTTAGTCTCACACCCAAACTGCTGAGAATGTTTCACAAATTGAAAGAAACTGACCTGAAACACATCTGTTGTGTGAGTTGCGCAATATTAAATAGACATCACACTTGACAGAAGCGACCTGGTAAAAGAACAGTGACAATCAGCAAATGACTTCAGTCATGTTTTCTGTCAGAAGCAGGAACATTTTGCCAAAATATCGTACATGCATGATAATGCAATTCATGGGTGACCATACATCCTCTTATTCAGACCTAAAAAAAAAGCCTCTGGCCAGATATGTCTCTATATTGCTGTGCTCTGTACAGTAAGATCTATATTTAAGCATCATATCTCTTTTGCGCGCTGTGCACACACTGTATAGAGAGAGAGATCATCAGACTGCTCTGAGTATGCAGGCTCATGACACATCTTGCTGGCTCATGCTTGCTACGCTATTTGTAATAATTGAAAATATTGACTATATGGAGCCAATTTCATATGAAATACGCATCAGGAAATTTAAAACCAAAATCTGATGGATAGAAAACGACCATGATGGAAATTTTAGGCCACATCTGATCTCTCCTAGAGCACCAAGCAATCGCAAACTGCCATTGCACTTCAGCAGTGGGCAGTCAGCGCACATCAACAAACCTTACAAGCAGTGCAGCCACAGATTGAGAGCTGTCTGGTCAAAAAGGAACATTTTAGAAAGCTGGAAGCACAACAGAATGCAGGGATATGGAGATTATATTTTACAAAAGATGCTCCAACAGCATCCATCTGATTCATATGTACATAGACAATTAATATAGGAAAGACTGAACATAAGAACACATCTTGTGAGAACAGGATAGATTGATGATCTCAGTTGCAAATTGTATTGCTATCGACTGTAGAATTCTGTACAATGAAATGGGAAAAAACAAACAATATAGTGACTTTTTAAACCACTTTTTTGTCTCGTCTAATCAATGTTTTACTCATCTGCCACAATAGTGCAATATATTTCACTCTGAATATCTGAATTTTATATAAACAATTCTAAACTATAAATAAATACTACATGACAGACAGACAATCATTCATTCATTTTCAGATTTCCCCATTTATATATATATGGTCACATTAAATGGTAAATTGTCTGCACTTATATAGCACCATTTTAACCTTAATGGTTTTCAAAGCACTTTACACTGTGACTCATTCACCCATTCACACACATATTCATACACCAAGGTGCTAGCCTGCCATTGGGAGCAACTTGGGGTTCAGTGTCTTGCCCAAGGACACTTTGGCATGTGGAGTCGTGTGGGCCGGGATTCAAACCACCAATCCTGCGATTAGTGGCCGAGACGCTCAACCAACTGAGCCACAGTCACCCACAAAAGACTTTCAACATTAAAACTGTTGAAGGAACAATAACCACTAATTGTTGAATAAGATACTGAAGAGTGAAAATGGACTGTGGGAACGCATCAGTATTGTATTTTGATTGACAGTGTCAAATATGTAAGAGGATTATGAACCTCAAAACAAGGATTAAAAGGAAATTGACCCAACATTTGACAGCTGACTGATAAATTGAGTTGAAGGTATTCAATCTAGTGGCTTAAGTTACATGAAGCTTATATAATAAATTACTTTGCCTGCAGAGTAATACATCACCCAAAAGATTTCCATCTCTCTCTCTCTCTCTCTCTCTCTCTCTCTCTCTCTCTCTCTCTCTCTCTCTCTCTCTCTCTCTCTATATATATATATATATATATATATATATATATATATATATATATATATATATATATATATATATCTGTCTATCCATAAATGTTCCCCTTTTATCTAAAATGTTTTTTTTTCTTTAGGACCTTGGAGGAGACCACTATAAAAAATACATTTACATTAACCTTGACAATCAAAATTTATTTTAAAGAAAATGTCTTGTTAGGTCCAACATTTTTTCGAAGCAATTGACGAGAGTTGAGTTGTCTGGGGATGTTAGCACACTAATACACTTCAATTCAACACTAATCCAGCAATGTGAATTCACTGACGAATATTAAAAAAATTGGGCAGAAAGACTTTTCAAGTGTTGACTTTATCACCAGATTGTCCTATCAGCACTACAGACTGTACTGTGTTTCATCCACACACTGATCCATTACACATCCTTTATTCTGAGGCACACTCTTACAGCCTGTCCAGGTCCAGCTCTTCTCTTCCACTGTCTTAATTCTTTCTGAACTCTTGAATCCTCTGTGAACTCAACATCCCATTCTCTCCAGAGGTTGTCTCTGTTGATGTCCTCTCAATACGCTTCAACTCTTCACCTCTCTCTCTATTTTTCTTTTTTTTTTTTTTATGTTTAATGGTATTACTATATGTTAATCTAGTTCTTTTTTTATATCTTTTAAATTACTTTTACATTTTTTGAGAACATAGTTTTAAATTGAAGAATTAACCAGTTTGAATTAAAACAAATCATATTAAAAATTTAAATAAAACCCATTTTACTTCCATAATGTGACTAATTTATAAATATGAAATAAAAGTGATACTTCAGGGGTTCATTAATGACTAATAATTCATTTACAAATGCATTGTAAATCATGGGCATGCGTTATAACAACATGAATGAAAGGTGTGACTTTAATGTAATGTTCTGTCTTATGTCGCACAAAACAAAATGTATCAACTGTACGGTCCAGAGTGTTATTTCCACAAAAAAAATGTATTCCAACACTTGGAAATAACATGGTACACATTACATTTTTAATTGATTTAACTGCAGTGGAACTGTAAATAGCCCTACACACACTACTATGTAGGCCCTGAGTTAACATTTATCTTAATAGATTTGAAAGTCATTGCGAGTAAAGATGGATTTATCCTCAACTGCCACTAATAACCACCTACACTGTTGACCTAAACACTGAGAGAAAGTCCACACAAGAACACTTAAAGTAAACAGTGATAGTTTCAACCCACAGTCATTGTTAATTTCATGGGTTATTGAATTTGCTTAGCCCAAAGACTAAGTTAATCAATTTAAGCTAGAGGTTGAGCCACTGGATCAATTAAAGCTGCTGGTAGTTAGAAACACACCATTGTGGAAGACTGGACAGATGAGCCAAGCATCATACAGTGATTCCCTTGGTAATTAAACTGTGGCATTTCACACATCTGAATTAATAATTGAGAATGTCAAAATGAGTCTTTAATGAAGGAAATCATCTGCAGGGTTGGGGAGTAACAGAATGGAGTAAATGTATTCCACTACAGTTACAATTTAAATAATTGGTAATTAGAATATAGATACATTCAAAAAGTATTTTGATTACTGAAGAGATTAATTTGTCTTTGTTTCATTTAATATTTTGTCCTTTCAGATGGAAAACATTTATGCATATAAATGATGCAATCCAAAGTGCATTTGAACAGCGGTGAAACACTTTCTTATGATGTGTTACATTCATACATGCAGACAGAGAAGTAAGCTTGAAATAAGTCTGGAGCAGAATAAATAGAAATAAACCTTGTGTAAATTATCAGCTTTACGCTAAGCTAAAATGCTATTTATAGCCATTTTACATGCATGTTACCAGCACAATCATATTATTTATCAAGAAAATTCACATTGGATCATAATTTCTTTTTCTAGTAAGACCTTTTGATATTAGGAAAAAAATTCTTATTCTTGATAATTATTTTTGTATTGTTTTCCTGTAAAAATATAAAAAAAATAATTAAGACAAGATCAATCAGAATAGAAAATATGACTTTATTATATATTATTTATTTTAGGAAATGTCTGAAACATAGAAGGGATTTGCAGACATTGTCTTAATTCTGCTGTCTCAACATTATACTGTATAAGTATGAATAACATCAGAAAGGGTCAAAAAGCTGTTTTTATCAACTTTGCCATTTGTGTCTTGCCTTTATAGACACCCATACAGATTTTGCAAACTCATCATCCATATAACTTTTTTTGGCTATGCCAGGTTTATAGAAGGTGAGCTTGGTTTTGAATAAATAGTTGACATTGTCTTTCCTTCCTCCATATAGTTAAATTAGAGGATTTGGTTAGGAGGACTGACATCTTCTGAAACTGAATCCAACACCACCCAAGTACACATATGCCCAATAACGCGGGCCACTCTGCAGTCACTCAGCAGCTATTGAGAGGGCTCAGTATAAAATGGCAATGTGCACCAGCAGTATCTATCTGTCGCAGGATACCAACACAGCCTGCTTGAGAGAGAGCAGGTAGAGCTCTCACATCAATCTGTCAGCCAGCCTAGCTTCCACAGATAAGAGGAATTCCAAGGGGGAGATAACATTGGGCATTCAACTTAATACCAAGGAAAAGTTTTCATCAGGTCTTCACATAGATGCTTTCAGTCAGGAATGGCATATGCTTTCTTCCGCTCATTTTCTTTTCTTTTCTTTTCTTAAATTCATGATTGTGGTTAGATACCTTAAATATTTGTATTAATAATAATAATAATAATAATAATAATAATAATAATAATAATAATATCTATGACATTACTGCTCTTTGTAATGATGCAGGCGCTGAGGCAGACTCCATGTGCAGATGTTTATTAAAATCTACAGCAAACTAGTTGAAATCGTGAGGCAGAAATCGTAAACGTTTAGGCAGGCAGTAGGTCAACACAAGGAAGCAGTCAGATCCGTGGCAACAAAGCAAAGGGATTAATCCAAAGAGACAATGGTTGAAAAGGCAAGCAAAGGTCATTCACAGAACAGCAAGACAATGGCAATGGTAATAACGCTCGGTAAGGCAGGAAAACTGGCAATACTTCGCATCGGCCTGTTGAGCAGGCCATGCTTAAATATCCACAAAACAGGAAATGAGCAATGAAGCAGAGGGAGCAGCACACAGTCAGTACTCGGGAGAGGGCTCCCTCTGCTGGCGAGACGTTACAGAATCCCCCCCCCTAGGAGCGACTCCTGGCGCTCGACGAGGACGTCCCCGTGGCCGTGGTGCTGGACGATCGGGTCTGGCTCGATGGAAGTCCCTGATGAGGGTCGGGTCCAATATATCATGGGCGGCTACCCAAGACCTCTCCTCTGGGCCGTACCCCTCCCAGTCCACCAAATACTGGAGCTGACCACCTCTCCTTCTCGAGTCCAATAACTCCCTAACTGCGTAAGCAGGGGACCCATCAATGTCCAGTGGGGGAGGTGGTTCCTGACTCTCAGTGTTGGGGTCAGCCCCCGGGTGGACCGGTTTGAGGAGGGAAACATGGAAAGAAGGAGAGACACGATAATTAGCAGGCAGCTCCAACCGATACGTGACTTCATTTATTTGTCTTAAAATTTTGAACGGGCCTACGTACCTTGGGCTTAGCTTTCTGCTTGGTAGCCGCAACCTGAGATCCCGTGTGGAGAGCCAGACCCTTTGTCCAACTTGGTAGGGAGGGTGTGGGCGACGTCGTCTATTGGCCTGGATTTCCTGATTCCTGATAGCTCTTTGCAGGTGCACATGAGCGGAATCCCACACCCTCTCACTACGACGAATCCAATCGTCAACTGCTGGTACTGTAGAGGGCTCGCCAGACCACGGGAACATAGGGGGTTGGTAACCAAGCACGCATTGAAAAGGGGTGACACCAGTGGAGGAGTGTTTCAAGGAGTTCTGGGCATATTCCGCCCATGGTAGAAACTCTGCCCAGCGATGCTGTTCACGACTGCAATATGAACGAAGATACCGACCGATCTCCTGATTCAGCCTCTCCACTTGACCGTTTGACTGGGGGTGATAACCAGAGGTCAGGCTGACGTTGATGTCAAGCTGTTTGCAGAAGGCTTTCCAAACTTGAGAAGTGAATTGAGTCCCTCTGTCGGAAACAATGTCCTCTGGAATGCCAAAAACTCTGAAGACGTGATGAAAGAGTGCAAGAGCTGTATCCATGGCTGTGGGGAGTCCCTTCAAGGGTACCAAACGGCAGGACTTGGAAAATCGGTCGATGATAACTAGGATGGTCGTGAAACCGGTGGACGGAGGCAAGTCTGTGATGAAATCTATGGACAGATGTGACCAAGGTCGTTGAGGAATGGGCAGAGGCTGTAGTAGACCAGAGGGTAAATGTTTCGGAGTTTTAGACTGGGCACAGATAGAGCAGGACTTGACAAAATCAGTTACATCTTTAAGCATTGAAGGCCACCAGAATGAGTTTTGTGTGAGGTTGAGTGTTCGTGAAATGCCTGGATGACCTGAGCTGAGTGAAGTATGAACCCATTGGATGACTCTAGCACGAAGATTCGCCGGAACATATTGTTTATCGCCTGGACAGTTGGGTGGCGTGGGTTCTCTCTGTAGACCTCGTTGAATTTCTTCCATAAGATCCCATGTGACTGGTGCAACGATTATCGAAGGTGGCAGGATGGGTTCAGGCTCGAAGTCAGTCTGCTGGTGGCAATGCAGTCTAGATAAGGCGTCCACTTTACTATTTTTACTTCCTGGTCTATATGTAACCGTAAACTGGAACCTGGTGAAGAAAAGGGACCAACGTGCTTGCCGAGGATTAAGTCTCTTTGCACTCTTGACGTACTCCAAGTTCTTATGGTCAGTGATAATCATGAAAGGGTGGGTGGAACACTCTAACCAGTGTCTCCATTCCTCAATTGCAGCTTTCATGGATAAGAGTTCTTTATTTCCAACATCATAATTGCGTTCCGCGTCCGTTAATTTCCTAGAGAAATAGGCACAGGGGTATAGCTTGCCTGGTTGTCCATGACGTTGAGAAAGTACAGCTCCAATTCCGTTGTCAGAGGCATCTACCTCTACGACAAATGGCAAACTGGGATCTGGATGCTTGAGAATAGGTGCAGTGGTGAAACTGGATTTTAACTTAGCGAAGGCTTGAGTGGCATTTTCGTTCCATTTCAGCTTTGATGGTTTACCCTTCAGCAGAGATGTTAAGGGAGCCGCAATAGAGCTGTAGTTGCGGATAAATCGACGGTAGAAATTAGCAAATCCAAGAAAGCGCTGAAGTTACTTGACAGTGGTGGGTTGGGGCCATTCAGTTACTGCTGTTATTTTAGAATTATCCATCTCAACACCCTGACGGCTGATGTTGTATCCCAGAAATGCTGTTTGGCTGACATGGAATTCGCACTTCTCTGCCTTAACATAGAGCTGGTTTTCAAGAAGTCTAGAAAGTACGGACTTGACATGATCTTGATGTTCCGATTCGGACTTGGAATATATAAGGATGTCATCGATGTAAGCTATCACGTACTTGTTCAAGATGTCCCGGAAGATTTCGTTGATGAACGATTGGAAGACTGCTGGTGCGTTGGCAAGTCCGTATGGCATGACCTGGTACTCATAGTGCCCCCTAGAGGTCAGAAAAGCTGTTTTCCATTCATCCCCTTTTTTGATCCTGATTAGATTATAAGCGCTTCTGAGGTCTAATTTGGTGTAAATGGTCGCTTCACGGAGTTGTTCAAGAGCTGAAGGTACTAATGGTAAGGGATAACTAAATTGAACAGTAACGTTGTTCAGACCTCTGTAGTCGATACATGGCCGGAGTCCTCCATCTTTCTTTTCAACAAAGAAAAAACCAGCGGCTGCTGGAGAAGTGGAAGGACGGATGAAGCCTGAACTGAGCGCCTCTTCAATATATTCCTCCATGGCCTGCGTTTCTGGGTGTGATAGAGGATATATTTTACTCTTGGGGGGCATGGCATTAGGCAGGAGATCTATAGCGCAGTCCCAGGGACGATGTGGCGGAAGAAGTGTGGCCTTAGTCTTACTGAAGACTTCTTGATAATCCTGGTAACAAGAGGGAATGGTGACAGGTTTGGTGTCTGGACTTTCAATACTCGTGGTTAGACATGGCTTGGTTACAGAAGCATTGATGCACTGTGAGTTGCAATTAGATGACCATTGAGTGATCTCACCGAGCTGCCAAGAGATGACTGGATCGTGAATTGATAACCATGGATGTCCTAGGATAATTTCGTGGCGGGGGGAATCAATCACAAAGAAGGAAATGATTTCAGAATGAAAAAGCCCAATTTGCAGTTTTACAGGAAGGGTTTGTTGTGTGATGCCTTCTCCAATGGGTTTATTGTCTACGGCGTTGATTTTGAGAGGTGGGTCACATGGTTGTATGGGAATGTTGAATTTGGAAACTACGTCTTGATGAATCAAGTTGAGTGCTGATCCGGAGTCGACCAGCGCTGTGAGGTCAGTGGAGTGATTATTAGCAGAAATTTTGACTTTGATCGTGAAAAACTTGGTTGAGAGAGGAGGAAGTTGGTCAACACTCACCCGAGTAGTGGATTTGGAGATTTTCTGGGTCTTAAGAGGACAAAAAGCATTGACATGACCTGAATTTCCACAGTAAAAGCATAGGTTATTTGTTAAGCGACGAAGTTTCTCCTCCTTGGTGAGTTTGGTGACTCCTAACTGCATGGGCTCTGGGTCAGGTTGCGTAGCGGGCAGGAATGAATGGGATGTCATAGCTGGTGGAATAACTGTAGCGTTTCTCATTGACGGCGTTCTGGACTTAGCGGGACAATTACGCATGAGGTTATCAATTTTAATTGCTAGATTCACGAACTCAGGGAAGGAACAATTTTCACCTTTGCATGCAAGATCTGCCTGTAATTCTACATTCAAACTCCTTTGGAACATAGCTTTAAGCGCAACGTCATTCCATCCACTTTGAGCTGCGATCGTCCTGAATTCAATGGCGTATTCAGCGGCAGATCGTCGACCTTGGTTCAATTGTACAAGTTGAGAAGAGATGTCCATACCCCCTGCTGGGTATTCAAAGACTTCTCTAATCTGTTGAATGAAATACGTGGATGAAGTTTGAATGGAATGATCAGACTCCCAAACGGCTGCAGCCCAATCTATAGCTCTACCAGTCAGAAGAGTTAGTAGAAAAGCGCATCTTTTTTCATCAGACTCGATCATCCTTTTGATGTTTGAAAAAGATCTCTACTTGTCGTAGAAATCCTTTACAATGCTCTGCTGAGCCGTCAAACTTATCAGGGAAAGCAAAGCTTACCTTCTTAGGCATGGGTGGTGGCAATGAATGGAGATATTGAGTGAGGTAGGCGTTGGAAGCCTGTAGTTTACCCAGCTGTTCTTGATATTCCTTAATGAGGTCACTTTGGTAACTGAACGCCATCTGCAGATTAGAAACTTCTGCTGTAGTCATCGGTGGCGAAGTATTCTGTAATGATGCAGGCGCTGAGGCAGACTCCATGTGCAGATGTTTATTAAAATCTACAGCAAACTAGTTGAAATCGTGAGGCAGAAATCGTAAACGTTTAGGCAGGCAGTAGGTCAACACAAGGAAGCAGTCAGATCCGTGGCAACAAAGCAAAGGGATTAATCCAAAGAGACAATGGTTGAAAAGGCAAGCAAAGGTCATTCACAGAACAGCAAGACAATGGCAATGGTAATAACGCTCGGTAAGGCAGGAAAACTGGCAATACTTCGCATCGGCCTGTTGAGCAGGCCATGCTTAAATATCCACAAAACAGGAAATGAGCAATGAAGCAGAGGGAGCAGCACACAGTCAGTACTCGGGAGAGGGCTCCCTCTGCTGGCGAGACGTTACACTCTTATGGTTATGACTTTGTTTATTTCCATTTGTTAAATAGATATTACCAGCACTTGCAACCTGTGTAAAGGTTCTAGGTACATTTTAGGCAAGTATTCATGATACAACATAAAGGAGGCAATTAATGGTTAAAATAAAAAAATAATATATGTACAAAAAAAAATGTCAGCCCTGCTGGTTACTTTTTTAATGTTATTGAAGAAAATTAGGATGAACATAGTAAAAAAAATATAATCTTAAATTCTTAAAAAGTATAAAAGTTCCAAAAATTAAGATTGTAAACCTGAAATTATCTACAAAACCAAGATTGAATTGAGTCTGTACGTAAAGCATTTAAATTAGTTGCAGACGTTTAATCCTTAGTGTTCAGGGTTTAGAACAAAGCACAATGTTTGAGAAATATCAATACAGTGCTGCCTTACAAACCCTGTAATAGTATTAAAACACATGTAGATGAAGAGAGGTGCTGATATCTAGAGAGGATTGAAGACATTTGTTTGCCCAGAATAAATCCTAATGAGACCAACAGATTTTGATATGAATCTTGTTTCCTGTTATCTATGATGTCATAATCTAAACCAGACATCAGTTAAGGGTATCAGACCATGGTTAACAAATCAGGAACTGCATACATCCATACTTTACATATTGTTTAAACTAACCAGTGGTAGCTTTTGAAATTCTGAAAGCAAAAATTGAATCTAAATAATACTGTATTTAACTACAACAAAGGGGTATACATTTGGATATTATGTATTCCTTGCACTCATCCCCTACTGAAAGATTAAGGTCGACACCATTTGCAATCAGTTATCAACTGTCATCATGCTCAAACAAACAAAGCAATTTTTTGGTAGAGTCACAGAACCACACTGTTTACACATGGAAATCAAACAATATCTGACTTATAGCCTCTGCTCGTTAATAGGAAAAAAATATTTAAACATCAAATGCATTATGCACTAAGGGGCTTTAAGCCCCCTTTAGAGCACAAACCATGAAAATGACATACCTGAACTTAAATGGTTGTATTTACTGGACCCTTTGGAGTATGTACACAGTTGTAGTATTTTTTGAAAGAAGTCACTTTGGGATTTATTTCCCAAGTTTCAGAATTAATATATGTTGTTATTTTTGAAAGTTAAAGAAGCTGAAGTTTATAGTATTGGAAATATTTTGTGCTGAACATGTTTTTATAGTCTAAAAAACAATAAAAGTACCAAGACAACCCAGAAATACAATGTTCTCAAAGCCACAAGTCTAAAGAAGTTGTTTCAAATTTGAAGATGATCTAACAAAAAAATTGATTCCTGCAAGCTTTTTTCTCTGTAAAATCACTGGAAGCGTACAGAGTAAAATTAAGGCTCTGCCTTTCAAGACGACACAAAATCTGACTACACTCCTTGGCTATTCTGAATAAAACTATGCTGCATTTTTAAAAATAGACTTTGGAGACATGCTCATTTTGTTTATGAGACTCTAATATATAAGATAATATACAGTTTTACATCATGAATGCTGCTCAGATTGCAGAGTTTGTTGAAGAACGATGACAAAGGGTAATTCTTTCAGGCGAGATCTCGTGTAAACAATGGAGAACATATCAATATTTACCAGATTTCTCACTTTCTTGGACAAAGTGCTATTGGATGTTTTTCAATGAACGCTTGACATGGAGATTTGACCCAATTGTGGCGATCGTGATTTCATAACAAAGGTAAGAAGTCCCGTTTTGATATTGCATGTTTTCATTTGTACTCCTGGCACAAATAACTAAATTGCTATCTTTAGAGCATTGCTATTATGAAACAGAGATCAATGTTGAACCCTTAAACCTTTGACGAGGTATAATTTGTTAAGATTAATAACATTTATAGATGGTAAATTATATATTAAACATAAAAAGAGTGATGTCCCCACAGCATATGGAAAAATGCATATCAACAGGTTAATGTCTTCTGACTGATATATGTTTTCGTCTCTGGACTAACCCTGCACTTTCTTTGGGAGTAAAGACAGGGTGAAAGCACAAAAAGCCCTTGTTAAGCAAAAGCAAGTCCAACGTTTGCTGAACAGCCCATTTTAGTGCTGTAGCTGGGGTTAAATAAGAAAAGTATTATGGCTATGCATTTCTCTGGATAAGTTCAAAAGTTGCCTTGAATTGAAATCAGAAGGTTTGAATTGGCTTACTACCAGGTGCTAATCGGTAGCAAATCTCCATCTCAGGCCTGCATCAAAGGAGGAACATATTTATGACAGTACGCAACAGATTTTCTTGCAGAGTTAACCAGTTTGTGTGTAGTCAATAACACAGCAAAGCATTTCTTAATAATTTAGAGCTAAGAATTCAAGTTTAGTGATTTGAGACCATAAAAACTGCAGTGTAAGAATCCAAACCGAGGAAAGGGGAAGGGACTGTATAATCAGAATGTATACTCTCTCGCATTGTCCACTCATATGGGTTGAGGAAGACAATTCCATTTGAAATGGTCAAAGTAATTGCTGAAACACTCCACTCAACAAAGGACCACAAGGACAGATATTGTCATGCAGAAAGCTAGCCTTTGGAGACAATTGATTTGGCCCATATCATGGCAATAGCCCTGACTCAGCTGAAGGTAGTGCTGGCCTTGTTGTTTCCACTCGAACTGAGTAGATCAATAAGCTATGCTACATTTAGTAGAGCCCTAGACCATGTCTTAAGAAAGCCTCCCTGCCCTATAATATTAAAGGGTCAGTTATAGCTGCTGTGGATACAGAGTAGAGATATTTTATGCTTGCCTTGTGGTATATAACAGTGCTTCTCAATAAATGCTCAATGTTCTGATAAGGTAGCGGCCAGCAGAGAAAAATAATGCAACCATATCTAATCATGCATAGTCAGGATGGAAAAAACACTTCCCATATATTTTGTTGTTGATGTCATAGGCAGTGAATCTAACAAACTAAATATTTTTGTGGTGTTTTGCATATATACATCTGTCACTTGGTAGAAGCTAACCAAATTAGGCAGATGGCAACAAGGATGGGTTGCGTGACATACCCTCACCTCAAAAACCATGAACAAAACTACTCAAGGTAAAACAAAACATGATGTAGTCCACACAGACTGATCTCATTATAAATTCAGCACAAGTGCTGTTGAATGAATGGGCACTTGTTAGCTCTGCTTCATAGATGAAATGTCCACAGAGTGTCACCAAAAGCTAGTTGTATTTTTAGTAGTAAATAATTTAATACAGTCAACAGGAATGCATATCTTATTAACTCAACCCTGTAGCCCAGACCCCAACCCTAAACCTAACCGTCAGTAAAGTAAACACATAATTTTAGAGCATAAATGCAATCTCCGAATCACACTCAACATTGGTTGCGTGAACATTATTTCCATGGGACCAGAACCCACGTCTCGAAGGTTGCTCACCCAAAATGCTGTAATTACCGCAACAGGACAATATGAATTTAATTGATGCAAAAATATTTGACAGAGAATGCCGTTTGTCAGTAATTCGGCAGAATTTGGTCTATTCCAGGGTGCATGGACATCAGGATTTCCTGAGTAATCATGTTGGACTATACAGGTTAAATATGGGTTCACTGGCAACGAGAATAATCATGCTTTGTATTATTGGGGGCCACCAATTTTTTTTTGTTCAATTGTTCATAAATTTACAAAATTGTACATTTTCATGTTCAGCCTATGTTTAAATTTTCTATTTGAAGGTAAACATTTGTGTTTACTTTTTACAGTGCACAAAATAGGATGGTACATGTTCTGCTCCTACAAAATTACTCCATGGATGGACAGAGAAATAGTTTAAAGGGGATCCCAACCCAACAAGGATTTCTTCCTACTTTGAACACTGCATTTGTACAAGAAACAGTTTTGGTATTGTGTTGGTTCGCCATGTGATATCCAATGTAAAATCTGTGACCTGAAGCCAAACCAGTTTAGAAACACTGGTCTATGACATGGATTATTGCTGACCTAAGCAGTGGCCTTTCCTTACCTCTCTGTAGCACGTTTGGTCCATAAAATCTGCAGTATATATCAATCAGTTGTCTAAATTCAGAGTTATTTGTAAATGATGAAGCCAATAAATGATTTTCAAAATAAAAGGCTTTGCAAATACCATCTAACAGTTACAGTCTTAAAGAGAGACATATAATCATTTGGTACTTTGAGATAACAGCCCCCCTTTGTTCTCTTTTCCTTTGCCGCTCTGTTTACAAGACATTCAGCTATAAAGTACCGTGTACTGAATCAAGCCAGTCCAGCTCTCAGCAACATAAAGGCAGAACTGCCCATATATTTGATGGGCTATACAGAAAGACTATACTAGAGACAACCTTTTGAAGATGTTACAATTAGTGGTGGCATGGGGCAATACATTTTGTTTTGGGGTCAAGACTAGTCCACTAGCCCCCTATTTCTTTATCTTTTCATGGATGCTGAAAAAAAGCTGTTTCGAAGCTGTAGGAGATAATTCAAGAGGGGTTTTTGTCTATTGGGGCTCGCTGATGGACAATAGAGGCCTATCGATTGGAGGAGCTTGACATCACTGGCGCCTGTCAGCTGAATAGAAAGACCATTATTTCTGCAGTCAGGCCTGAAACAACACTGCAAGAATTACCACCACAACTTCCTGTTCAC
The DNA here is from genome assembly GCA_032164185.1 of Moxostoma hubbsi. NCBI lineage: Eukaryota > Metazoa > Chordata > Actinopteri > Cypriniformes > Catostomidae > Moxostoma > Moxostoma hubbsi. The sequence continues at coordinate 9,342,900 of JAVLUX010000015.1, read as the reverse complement.
TCAAACCCATTTTACCCCTCAGCTTTCTCTTGTAATCATCACAATCTTTTCCACACTAAGGGTCAGTCTCTTCTGAAACAATGGTGCTAGCGAATAATGGTCCCGGGGTGGCAGTTGATGGGAAAATGAAAGAAAAGGAAAAGACTGGAATGATAAATGAACAGTGGCCTGGTCAAAGGTTAACCCTGTGATCTTATTGTCATCTCACTGGTTCTATAAGAATGTTCCTTCATTACGTCTGGTTAAAAATTTGCTAATGAAGCCATAAAAGTTATTGGTGCTATGACAAAATACTATTTAAAAAGGGAACATACCTTTTTAGAGATTTTAGACTTTTATGTCAGTGGCTGTTGAGTTCAAATGTCTTAGATGTGTAGAATTTCTATCAGAAGTTGAGGTGTAAGGTTGGGGTTTCTCTCAAAGGTAAAATATTGGTCTGTTACTATTCTCTGTCATAAAGATTCACTTTTGGAGACTTAGTGCCGTAGAGATATGCCATACTGAGATAACTGCAGACAACTGGGATAAGCCTATTCATTTGTAACTGATATCTGAATCAAGATGACAAAAAAGGTGAGATGTATCAACAATATTATGACTTGTCATTACTGTACGGCTTTGCCAGAGAACAGCAAATCACTATTTACAACAACTTGATCATTTTAAAATATAAAAATTTTGTGCAATCATTATATTTACCTCTATGTGCATTTCAATGATGTGTTTAATCCAGTGTGTCTACTGCACTGCATAAAACTAGAGGCCTCTCCTATTATGGATCCCATCCATTCTCTAATTTGAAAAGAACGTGGGGGTTGGGTTCACTCCATACTGAGTGATTAATACATCCCAATTTTCTGAGAGATAGCTTTCTTATATTGGGGATATCCATTTCATCCGCAAGATCGAACATTAGCAGCCGCGGGCATAATTGATGACCTCCCCAGTCAAACACTCTCATATTTATCAGCCCCTGACCTTTCCTCCGATCTCATCCATCATAAATTAAAGCTGTAGAGCCCAGCCGTTGCCTCCCTACGCCAAAGGCGCAACCTTTGTCCACGTGTCTCCTTCTCAGCTTTGCTTGTAACTGAAGAGATGGAACATACTCAGATCTGCAGTTCAGCACCTCTGCTGTTCGGGGCAGATTGTTGTATGCATGGGCATCTGTCAAACTCACAGTCGTTCACTCTACTCTCCATCCACACTTCTGTCCAAGACTGGCCACCTCCGAAGAGAGGTATCCGCAGAGTGGGCCTATAAGATAGTGTTTTCTTTTAGAAGCTGATCACAGTAATGTATCTTGAAACATTAGAAAAACAGGTGAAAACAAAGGACAGGAAGTTGTCACCAATGTTTTAAACAGTGACAACATGTAAATGCACTTAAGAAAATGGCTTATTCAAGGGTTTTTGCAGAAAGTGCATTATACACATGGTTTAATGCACAGATGCTTCTGCAGAGCGCTATTATAAGTTACAAGTGTGGTGAGGGAATCCAGGAGTGTGACGTAAGAGGGAGTAAAACATGTTTTGAACACAGACCAGGGAAATTCCATCTAAAAGGCAAGTGTGTAACAGTGTCACTAGTGGCACCAAACGTAACATTTCCATATTTTTTTTTTAAACATAAAAATACTGTTTTCATACAGGTTACTTAAGCAATCTTCCATTACACACAAAGCAGATGGTTGTGCCCAAAAGTCACACCATTTTTTGAGTCAGTGTTGCTTTGTCAGGTTGGGATTCTCAAAATGAGTTATATCTAGATTGTACCACAAAGCCGCAGTGTTGATTCTTTTCATGGAAATTAAGCTAGGGTGGTACACTTAAAGTTTCTTTTAATAATAGTCTCTGTATATTAACCTGGGCTCAGATAAATAATTTTAACATGGAAACAAATTCTTCAACTTTAAATGTATATTTTAAATGTGTCCTCTCTATGATCAAATGACTAGGTTATAATTCTTGACAAAGGATGTTAACTCATATTGGAGTTTCTATGGGGACATCTTTATTGTTCACAGCTGAAGCAATGTCCTCATAATTGTCTCTGTCATACTTAAGGAATCCATAAATATTAATGAGAAATAATGCATTAATGTTGAAACTGTGCTTTGGGGCTCTGCTCTATGACTCTTTCATAGTTATTAACACCAAGTAAAGGAATAATTCATCATACACACTGTATCAGCTTATGCTTTTTAAAGTCTCCTACAGGGGAAGGTCACTAATTACAGAGGGATATTGGAGCCAATTATGGTTTTAAAATGCCTTGCTTAATGGCGAGGAAAATCACCAGCACGTTAATATTGAGAGCATGCATTTTAAACATTATGTTGGATCATTCCAGGTCTTATCGGACTGTTAGTCTTCCAATGTTATTCTGCTTTATGAGAATTGGAGTAAGGCAATACTGCACAATCAGTGGTTTAACTTTATACAAATATTGATTACATTTTAATATTCCAGTATAACAATATTTCTGAGAGCTTTAGTCTGCAGAAACAAAATATAACATGACACTGAAAACAACTGACAGCATTGTGCATTGTATTGCTTAAGTTTATGCACAAACTAATGTATCACTTTTTGAAAAACATGCATTGTGGCATTCTTTCTCTCTATTCTACTTGTGTAAAAGTTTATTTTCATTCTTAATTTTAAAAACTCCCTTGAGTTCTAGTAAATGGAATCTTTAGAGGTTTAGTCATTGTTGAAATCTATGTTCATGTTGTCATCATGGTTATTGTAGCTGATGTATACTTTAATTAAAAAAAAAACAAAAAAAAACTTTTCTAATATAATATATTAGAAAATATATTTTATATATATAATATATATATATTTGTAATATATTTTAGTTTCTATTTTAGGTTTAGTAATGGTAGTTAAATAATATTTGATTTCAAAATATGCTAAACCTGGCAAAATCAGATTGGCAAAGATCACCAATAGCCAAGATTGGAAAACATTATAAGTAAAAAGAAGGCTATGAGGCTCTGAGGCTATGAGGCATCTTTTGCTGTTCTGTCTAGTAAAGATAACATTCACATTTTCAGCACAATATTTGAATTAACCTCACATTATATGGCCAACTGTAGGTGGGATGTCTTATCCTGTACAAATTAGACATTAGTTCTGGGAAAAAACGTTTGTTATTGTTTTATTATTATTATTATTATTATTAATTAGTTCAGTTTTTCATTTACATTTTGTTATTAATTTTATTTCAGTTTTAGAAAATGCTTTATATCAATAATTTTCTTTTTATTATTAAATATATGGAAATAATAATAATAATTTAAAATACCTGGCTGTCAATCACAAATAAAATCTCCTTCCTGGCATGAAGCTCATTGGAGACTGGACACTGTACATGCAGTTCTGAAGACCTATTAAAGAGATGTCTTACACTGAATTCTGGCTTTAAAAAAGCAGATCAGGTTAAGTGAGGGAAAGAGCTATCACATTTGTAAATATATTATTTTAAGGTCAGTGCAAGTCAGGGATACAGGTCTCCAGTTTGTATATTCTGCTCCCTGTTGTCTATATTTACATTCAGTGGACGACTGGCCCCCACTCCCACTCTCTACTGTGGAAGAGTGACCCCTGAAAAGATGGGGTCACAAAGGAGGTCGTGTGGAATGGCCTAGCTGTGACAGTTTTAAGTAGATAACTTTTTAACCATTTATTTGTAGTCTGGGGGGGGGTGGACTCTCCATCAGGAGCACTGTTCCACAACCCCCTCCTCTGCTTTATTTATTCTAAATTAAACACAGTGTTTCTGTCCTCCTGAGTTGGATTGAGGTGTTAATGTCTTCATGGATCTCCCCATTTGAGATGGCAATTAGCATATGTTACAGTTTACTGGTCAGTTTCCTGTAACAAATACACACATGTTGGTGTGGCTATCCTTATGAGTACTCTGCATAGACAAAATTATTTTTATACTGTATGAACTATAGATTATATAACCTAACACTACCCCTAAACCTAACCCTCACAAAAAAAATACATAGCAATTTAAGCAGTTTGAATTATGGGGACACTAATAATTTCCTCATAAACCACATTTATAGCATAATAGCCTTGTAATTACCAGTTTGTAACCTAAAAACAATGTCCTCGTTAACCACCCAAACCAGCCCACACACACACAGACAAGTGCATTAGCCAGATGAGGTCACTAGAAATTTGTCATCTTTTAATATTTCACATAAATCAAACAAGGCTACTGCAAAAGACTGGTCCCTTCTTAGAAATACAGTACTATAAGGGGCCATACAGCCCTCTGTAAAGCAAGCAATTTTGAAAAAATAAAGTTGCAATATTGAGAATGATGGAAACCAAGGCTAATTTACTGTGTGTATGCTTTTTTTTTTTTGTTTGTTTGTATGTTTAGTCATGGTTCATCTTTGAAGATAGAAACATAAGATAAAATATATTATTGCTGTGCTATTATAAAATATTTTTCTTTATTTGCATAACCTCAATATAATATAAAATCATAATTTGCATAGAAATTTAATGCGCTAGGAGGAGGTGGATTTTCTAGAGATTTGCCTTAGTTAAAATGCGCATTCCCCGTCTGTCGCTCACTTCGACGTCGTGTCGAAGAAGCGACACTAGGGGTCTCTCTTGAGCGCCGAAAGATACCTCTGATCTATGAAAAAAGGCCAATGAGAGTTGGCGAACAGTATTTGCATACTCCGCCTCCGGATACGGATATAAAGGCGAGAGAAATACGCTCGTTCATTCAGTAATTTTCTTCGGAGCCGAAGGTCGTGTTTATGCTGACTGCTGCGTATAACACTGCTGATCCTGCTTCTGATCCTCTGACGCTCTGCTGCTGTTGGATTTACGGCGCACTACAGCGGCTGTTTTTCTCTTCTCTGCCGGCGTGCAGTTTGCCCCTGGGCGCTTCGACAGCGCAGAGTTTGAAAGAGTTCCACTATATAAAGAGTTATATTTCTCACAAAGAGTTTATTTCTCTAAAAGAGCAATACATAGCGGTGTTGAACGCCCTTTTCAGGGCGCGTCTTTTTAAAGATGCCATTCAACCCCTGTGTAGTTCCTGGATGCGGTAGAGTGCTCTCCGCTTCTGACGGCCACAGGCGCTGTCTCGTGTGTCTGGGCGCCGATCACACCGAGGCTGCGTTTGTGGATGGCTCATGTTCTCACTGCGAGAACATGACCATGGTAACGTTGCGGTCGCGGCTTGCTTTCAATAGAAAGCACGCCACTCCAGCCGCCCCCCGTATCGCTCCTTCTTCCCACGGGATTGAGGACGATGCGGTTGGCGCTGGAGGCGATTTGGGGAGGGCAGCGGGTGCGCTTCCGCCGGGCACGTCCCCTCGGACCACCCGCCCCCCGACACGCTCGTTTACCTCCGTCCAGTCTCGAGGTAACGGCGACTCGCCTCCGGGCCGGTCTGCCTATCCTCTTGAGCCTGAAGCCGATGAGCTCGCCGCTCCATCGGAGAGCGTGGCGTCTGACGCTGACTCCTCCCCTGGACTGCCGCCTTCGGGCCAGCAGGCCCAGGTTGAGGCGGATGCGCAGATGTCCAACATGCTTGCCCGGGCCGCCGTCGGGGTGGGGTTGGACTGGAGACCTCCATCCTCCCCACACCCGTCACGGTTGGATGACTGGTTCCTGGGGTTTGGGCGCCGCTCACAGCCACGCCCCCCCCCGGTCCCGTTTTTCCCGGAAGTGCATGACGAGCTGACGTCGTCATGGAGAGCCCCGCTCTCCGTCCGTCAAAAGCCCTGCTCGTCCGCTCTCGCTACCCTCGACGGCGGAGAGGCCCACGGGTACACGGCGATTCCCCAGGTGGATAGGGCAGTTGCGCTCCATCTCTGTCCCGGTGACCCTACCACCTGGCGCGGGCGCCCTGTACCCCCTTCCAAGGCCTGTAGGACTTCATCCTCCCTCAACAACAAAGCCTACAGCGCCACGGGACAGGCCGCCTCCGCCTTGCACGCCATGGCTCTCCTGCAAGTCCACCAGGCCAAGGCGCTCAGAGATATGCACGAGGGTAGCCCTGATCCCGACGTGTTGCAGGAACTGCGCTCAGCGACCGACCTCGCCCTTAGGGCCACGAAGGTCACCGCGCAGGCACTCGGGCAGGCGATGGCCACCCTAGTGGTCCAGGAACGTCATCTGTGGCTCAACCTGGTCGAGATGCGTGAGGCCGACAAAGTTCGCTTCCTCGACGCCCCTGTCTCCCAGCTTGGCCTCTTCGGCGACACCGTCGAGGACTTTGCCCAGCAGTTCTCCACGGTGAAAAGACAGACGGAGGCCATCTCACACATCCTGCCTCGCCGCAAACCTGCCGCCAGGGCCACTGCCCCGTCTGCTCGCCGAGGGCGTCCTCCTGCGGCTAAGAAATCTGCTCCGCCTCAACCCGGGCCCAGCTCTCAGCCCCTGCGTCGAGCACACCGCAAGAAGCAGACGCCCCCCGTCTCCCGGACTCCCTCGAGGACCCGGAAGGCTCCCAGGCGGTCCTGAGACGGACGACCCAGCGACGCAGACGTTAGCTCCGGAGGTGGTAAGACCACTCCGTCCCCCGGTAGAGGGCCGGGAGGAGAATCTTTTGTTTTTAAACAATTTAATTTGCCGCCCCCCCTTAGATGGGGTTGCGGTACCCACATTCTCAGTAAAAGAGCTATTCCCTGTGTCTCTGGGTCACCTGGCCCGCAAATGCCGTTCTCACGGCACTTTGCCCTTAGATTCCGACAGTCCTGGCCTCCTGGACACGGACCACCCGTCTTCAGCCCCACGACTGTCCCCCGGCCGGCCGGTTCCGACGAGTCCAGAGGACGCCTACCCAGGACCTCCTCCTCAGTCGCTAACCCGCCCCCTGCCGGGTGTGCGGAGCAAGGTAAGTGCTTTGAGTCTTTTCTCAGCACCTCAGCCGCGGGTCGCCCCGTCGCCGCCCAACGCTGCCCTACCTGCTCCGCCCCGCTGCGAAGCCCCGCCGGGTACGTCAAAATTAATCGTCCCTTTAATGCCCCTAGCGCAGAGGTTGGACGCGTGGCTTTCACTTCCCAACCCATCTCGCTGGCTGGCACGGACCATCCGACTCGGTTACGCAATTCAGTTTGCCAGGCCCCCGCCCCCCTTCATGGGCATCCGCTTCTCCGCAGTACACGGCGAACACGCCCACTCCCTGCGCGCGGAAATCGCGACTCTTCTGGCCAAAGACGCGATAGAGCCTGTCCCTCCAACCGAGATGAAGAAGGGTTTCTACAGCCCCTACTTCATCGTACCCAAGAAAAGCGGCGGCTTACGACCAATCTTGGACCTGCGAGTTCTCAACCGAGCGTTGCACAAACTCCCGTTCAAAATGCTCACGCAGAAGCATATTTTAACCTGCGTCCGGCATCTAGATTGGTTCGCAGCGGTAGACCTGAAGGACGCGTACTTCCACGTCTCTATCCTGCCCCGACACCGCCCCTACCTACGGTTTGCGTTCGAGGGCCAGGCGTATCAGTACAAAGTCCTCCCCTTCGGCCTGTCTCTGTCCCCTCGCGTCTTCACGAAAGTCGTAGAGGCAGCTCTTGCCCCGCTCCGAGAAGCCGGCATCCGCATACTCAACTACCTCGACGACTGGCTCATCTTAGCCCACTCGCGAGAGTTACTATGCGCTCACAGAGACCAGGTGCTCAGGCACCTCAGCCGTTTGGGGCTTCAGGTCAACTGGGAAAAGAGCAAGCTCACTCCAGTTCAGAGCATCTCTTTTCTCGGGATGGAGTTAGACTCGGTCTCAATGTCCGCACGTCTCACAAAGGAGCGTGCTCAGTCAGTGTTGAACTGCCTCGCCGCCCTCAGGCCGGGCACAGCGGTCCCCTTAAAACTTTTCCAGAGGCTCCTGGGGCATATGGCATCCGCCGCGGCGGTCGCGCCGCTGGGCTTGATGCATATGAGACCGCTCCAACACTGGCTTCGGACCCGAGTCCCGAGACGAGCATGGCGCCGCGGCACGCACCGGGTAACAATCACCCCCGCCTGCCGACAAACATTCAACCCCTGGACAGACCTCTGTTTCTTACGGGCTGGAGTACCCCTACAGCAGGTGTCCAGACGCGTCTTGGTCACAACCGACGCCTCCAGATTGGGTTGGGGCGCCGTTTGCAACGGGCACGCAGCCTCAGGCCGTTGGAAAGGGGCCCAGCTGCGTTGGCACATCAACTGCCTCGAGTTGTTGACCGTCCTCTTTGCCCTGCGGAAGTTTCTCCCGTTAATTCGGGACGAACATGTCCTAGTCAGGTCGGACAGCACCACTGCGGTCGCGTACATAAATCGCCAAGGCGGCGTACGCTCCCGTCACATGTCACAACTCGCCCGTCGTCTCCTCCTTTGGAGCCAGCACCGACTCAGGTCGCTGCGTGCCACTCACATCCCCGGCAACCTCAATGTGGTAGCGGACGCGCTGTCACGACAACGCTTGCCTGGCGGAGAGTGGAGGCTTCACCCCCACTCGGTTCAGCTGATTTGGGAACGGTTCGGCAAGGCCCAGGTAGACCTGTTTGCCTCCCGAGAGACCTCCCACTGCCCCCTCTGGTACGCCCGTTCAGAGGCTCCCCTCGGGGCAGATGCATTGGCACACAGCTGGCCAGTGGGGCTGCGCAAGTACGCATTTCCCCCAGTGAGCCTTCTTGCACAGGTGCTGTGCAAGGTCAGGGAGGACGAGGAGCAAGTCACTCTCGTGGCTCCCTACTGGCCCACCCGGGCCTGGTTCTCGGACCTCGTACTCCTCGCGACAGCCCCTCCCTGGCGAATTCCTCTGAGGAAGGACCTTCTTTCTCAGGGACGGGGCACGCTCTGGCATCCGCACCCAGACCTCTGGAATCTCCATGTCTGGTCCCTGGACGGGACGCGGAAGATCTAGCTGGCCTACCACCCACGGTCGTAGCCACGATCAACCAAGCCAGAGCCCCTTCTACCAGGCAACTCTACGCCCTAAAGTGGCGTCTGTTCGTCAATTGGTGTTCTTCCCGGGCAGAAGACCCACAGAGGTGCGCAGTTAGGTCAGTGCTCCTGTTTCTACAGGAGAAGTTGGAGGGGAGGCTGTCCCCGTCCACCTTAAAGGTGTATGTTGCTGCTATCGCAGCTCACCACGACCCAGTAGACGGCAAGTCTCTGGGCAAGCACGACTTAATCGTCAGGTTCCTAAGAGGTGCCCGGAGGTTAAATCCCTCCCGGCCAAACCTGTTCCCCTCCTGGGATCTCTCGGTGGTCCTCGCCGGTCTTCAGAGATCCCCTTTCGAGCCGCTAGAATCAGCCGGACTCAGGGCCCTCTCTCTAAAGACGGCCCTGCTGATCGCGCTCGCCTCCATCAAGAGGGTCGGGGACCTGCAAGCGTTCTCTACTAACGACACTTGCCTGGAGTTCGGTCCGGCAGACACTCACGTGATCCTAAGACCTCGACCGGGCTATGTGCCCAAGGTTCCTACCACGCCCTTTAGAGATCAGGTAGTGAACCTACAAGCGCTGCCCCGGGAGGAGGCAGACCCAGCCCTCTCACTATTGTGTCCAGTACGTGCTTTGCGTGCCTACCTGGAACGCACCCAGAGCTTCAGGCGCTCTGAGCAACTCTTTGTCTGCTTTGGAGGACAGCAGAAAGGGAATGCTGTCTCCAAACAGAGGTTGTCTCACTGGGTGGTGGAGGCCATTCAGTTGGCCTACCACACCCAGGCCGTGCCGCCCCCCTTACAGGTGCGGGCCCACTCCACTAGGAGCGTGGCATCCTCGTGGGCACTGGCAAGGGGCACCTCCCTAGCAGACATTTGCAGAGCTGCGGGCTGGGCAGCACCTAACACCTTCACGAGATTTTACAATCTCAGGGTTGAGTCAGTTTCGTCCCGTGTTCTCTCAGGTCCGAGCCCGTAGAACTCGGTACACGTCGACGATCTGACCGGGTGATCCGCTTGTACCAGCGCCGTTTCCCTCTGCCGAGGCAAAACAGTGCGCTTTTGTCCCAGAGGACCCAGGTCCCTGGTTGATTCCTCCCTAGCACTTCGGACCCGCAGCAGTTCATCGGAGGAACGTGCTGGTCCAGTCCACTACGGGTACCTCCGGCTACCCCTACTGGAATAAGTGCTCCACAGATCAGGCCTCCTACGGGACTCCTCCTGTGTGTATTTCCGCGGTACGGTCACCTTACGAGCTGACCCGCGTCTCCCTTAGGCAGCCCTTTGCTGCCCTCCGGTCGCCGTGTTGTAGCAACTCCCCCCTCCATGAGGTTGGATCTACCACCGCGCCTTTTCCTCCCACATGCCCCAAGTGGCCATGTGATGTATTTTTGCCACCTTTACCTCCCCTGTTGGGCGGATGTGGCCTCCGCAGGGTCTTTTCCCCCTAAGAATAGGAATTCGGAATAAGACCCCCTTCCCTCGATGCGGTAAGGGCCCCGGCTGCTCTTGCTCTATGCCGAGAAAACATAGAGAGAAAAGAGGCCCAGCCAGGCTTGGCCCGTTCCCTAGTTGGGAGCGTCACCTTGTTCCCCCCTAGGGTAACCAAAAGGACGCTGACGCTTTTTCGGGGCATTGGGGAAGAGTACGTGCAGCCTGAACACAGTTGGTCGCTTGTGCACGTGCAAAATACCTGCCCGCTTCTGTGTCAGCAGTACACGTACACGGCTCAGCGCATGGCGAGTTTTGAAGTGGACCCCTAGTGTCGCTTCTTCGACACGACGTCGAAGTGAGCGACAGACGGGGAACGTCTCGGTTACGTATGTAACCTCCGTTCCCTGATGGAGGGAACGAGACGTCGTGTCTTCCCGGCCACGTCGCTGAGCCGAGCCGCTGAGATGCCCGGAACACTCCCGGCTCCTCAGAAAAATCCTGAATGAACGAGCGTATTTCTCTCGCCTTTATATCCGTATCCGGAGGCGGAGTATGCAAATACTGTTCGCCAACTCTCATTGGCCTTTTTTCATAGATCAGAGGTATCTTTCGGCGCTCAAGAGAGACCCCTAGTGTCGCTTCTTCGACACGACGTCTCGTTCCCTCCATCAGGGAACGGAGGTTACATACGTAACCGAGACGTTAAAGTTGTGGAAACAGTTTATTCGCATATCGATGACGTGTTTTGACCATTTGTGTATGTAAAGCGTAATGCCATTATGCTCGTTGGTTGGTATTGGTGTTTGATAGCTTGATGTAAAAAATATTAATCAATCAAATTTGACTTAAGTGTAACTTTTCACGATCCAGTCAGATCTGGATGGTTAAAAAGAACTGCAGAATATTCAGTTCCAGTTAGAAATACAGCACATTGCAAATGGTATGGAAGCAGCATCATGCAAAAGCGACAATTCCCTGTAATGCATTTATACAGGTGTGCTATTCGCAGTTAGCCATGATTAATTTATTCTGCAAATATAAGTGTCCAGTAATGCAGGGTTCCTGAAGTTAAGTGAATAAAACTTGTCTAGTCATGTGATCTCAATACTACATATGTATAGTGTGGCACGGTGGAGGGCGGGACCGGCGCGTGATTGCGCACGCCCGGTCCCGTATCGGGCTGATTGAGCCGGCAAGAGGGTTAAAAGGCCACTCGCAGACGGCGATCGAGAGAGAGAGCTCAATTACGGACGTCCGTCTTATTATGTGTTTGTCTTTTGAGTTCTTCATTAAACCTTTAAGTTTATATGTTAAGCCGGTTTCTCTGATACGCCGCAGCTCGTTCCTCAGCCACTTCTCCACCCTCTTCAGGACAACAGCCGCGCCTCTCCGGGCAGATCGGAGGCAGTCCTCAGCCCCTAGCGGACGGAACGCCCCGCCGCGTTCCCGGGGTGTCGAAGGGGCCTCCCCCCGCCCCTGGCAGCGGTTCTCCCGCTCCAGGCGGTCGGCGGCGAGCCCCTCCCCGCACGCGGTCGGCAGTCTCCAACCCCGCCGCGTTCCAGCGGCCAGTAGGGAACTCCCCCGCCCCTGGCAGCGGCCCTAACCGCTCCAGGCGGTCGGCCAGGAGCCCCTCCTCCCCTCGCGGTCGGCGGCCGTTCCTCCGCGTCCAGGCGGCTGGGCTCCTCCGTTCCCCGGCAGATGGCCGCGGCTGCTCCATTGAGAAGTGGCGAGAACTCCGCTACGGCGCATCCCTCTTCCTTCCTGGGTTTCGGCACCAATGTAACAACAGATCAAATTCGCGGGCAAGGAAGAGGCGAGAAACCGGCTTAACATATAAACTTAAAGGTTTAATGAAGAACTCAAAAGACAAACACATAATAAGACGGACGTCCGTAATTGAGCTCTCTCTCTCGATCGCCGTCTGCGAGTGGCCTTTTAACCCTCTTGCCGGCTCAGTCAGCCCGATACGGGACCGGGCGTGCGCAATCACGCGCCGGTCCCGCCCTCCACCGTGCCACATATATATAAACAGACTTTATTTAAATATTAATGGGAATCTTCATATTTCTCAAAATACTTCTCATTTCTATTGAGATTTTTTTTATGAGGTGGTTTAAGAGGAATAGCATATTTGTTAGACTAAATAATCACAAAAATAATACTGTATATGATTAACACCGTATATGATTTATTTCTTCTTTTAATTCTTTAATTCCAATGGTTATTTACATTTTGAGCTGTATGTATAAGTATGTATGTATGTGTGTGTGGGAGCCCTCCTTTGTAAGCACTAATATCTCTGTTTAAGCGCTTGCTGTCTCCAGTCTATTGACTCCAGATCTAGTGGGCTCATCTTTCCTAACAGATGTCCACTCTGAGCATCTGTTTGTATTAGAACTGTAATTGCAGTGATAATAAGCCTATTGATTCAGTATCTAAGGAAATAGTCAATCAGGCCACCCCATTTGTCTTACTTTTCCTGACAGTTTGCCTCCTAGCTAAACACACAGTGCCAGGCCTGAGTGTCGTCGACTGGGCTGGAACGGCGACTTCTGTCATGGCAGATTCTGAGCTGCCAGTACAGAGTGACTGATAGGTAGGAAACAATCACAGGTGACCCATTGGCCCTCGACAGGGGGGCTTTGAGAAATTGATGTGTTGATTTGTTTATTCTAGCTACTCCCCTCCCTGCCGGCTGTTGCTATGTCACATGATACATCCAGACAAGGATTCCACAGTAGTGTTGTGGGGCATATTCTGACCATTAATTTAAGAGAGAGTCAAGGAGGATGTCTAACATAGTGTTGGCATAACATATCTGACTTACCATGGCCTTGATGTTGCAGTGCAGATACAAAGTCTAATTTTATGCAGTCTAATGTACAACTCATGTTGTTTATTTGAAGGGACATAAAGAAGCATCATTTTGGGAATTTATTTATATATATATATATATATATATATATATATATATATATATACAGTATATAATTTAATATATATTTTTCGAATTGAAAGCGATTTTAAATAGTAACTAAAAGTAAAATAGTAAAACAATTATTAAAATAATCTCATTAAAAAACTTTTAAAACTCAATCAGGCTATGACATTTATTTGTGTAGGCATATGTTTTATATATTATTGTATGTATTTTTTTAATTGAAAAAAAAAACAATTTTGAAAATAAACATTTTAATATTTATAGGGTACATTTTAATTTCACGTTTACATGTGTTATACGAATGCAAGAGTGTATAGTTTTCATGTCACTAGTGTCATCAAAAAGAATGATTAAAAATGAATGATTTCAAACAAATTTCACAAACACAACACCATGTTTTCCATTGGATGGATAGTCAGATAATCCTGCCCCAAACTCGCACCATTGGTAGTCAGGCTGTTTGGGACATTTAAACAAACAGAACAATGTGTCACAGAGTCATTTACATTTTTCAGGGAAAAATCTACAAATGGTTTACTTATAGTTGTGTCCACATATTAAGCATTTCAAGTTTTAAAATAAATATATAAATAAATACTAATCACCTTTAAATACTATTACAGTTCTCAAGGCCAGGTATTGCAAGGAAAAGTGAACTGTTTTATTGTTCTTAATGCATTGATTTTAGAAATGTTCCAAATGAAAGTAACTGAATTTCACTTTTACATGACTATTGTCACAGTCCACTCACACAGGATGCAAACTGACATATTATGATGTGATCTAAACACCCCTCTCCCTCTCTAAAGAGACATGAACATTTGATTTTTCCACACACTTCACATCCCTACAATTGCCCATCCTCAGGAAGGCTCCTCCCCTGCTCCGGGCATTTATACAGACTTCTGAGGCATGAGGCATATCATTGGAAGTGAAAACACAGCTCTTTTCACCCTCTCCACACTGATGGACGTGGTGCCACTGAGGGTGGACATGGCTGGCTTGTTTGTCCCTGACAACTGACTGTTTTTGCCAGGTGAAGCATTGAGAGACCGTAGTATCCCATTGTCCGTGGCCACACTGTGCTGTTAGCCTTCCCACTGCCCCTGGAAACGCCTGAGCAGGTGCCCTCAGGAAGGTAACCGTGCAGAAAGCCGATCCCTTTTCTCTATCTTCGCTTTCTCACATTTAATTATCTGATGTCCTCTCCTCCTGCAGTCAAGCAGAGAAAGGGGGTGTTGCTCACGACTTGTTGCTGTGGAGAGTTGCTGATTGTTCTCAGTGAAGACATGGAGAGTCGAAGAAAAGGGGACCTTCTTGTTTCACATTAGATACTAGAAGCTCCACACAAGAGTGAGTGTCTGTGGTCACTGGACCTGTGTGAAGAGTCAATGAGAGGCACATTTCTGCCATGTCACCTTAGTGCTCCACAAGAGGGAAATCTTTATTTGGCTTCCTCTGCCCTGGAATCTCAGGCTGAATTGGAGATCAGGGAACATGCTGAGGTTTTGCCTTTTTTCAACTCTCATTTTGTTGTCCATCAAACATGTAAATATGGGGCATTTTTGTGGCCTTTTATTTTTGTTTTTGGCTACTTTCTACTAAATATATTTATAGTATAGTGAGTATATAATATTCCAAAAAAGCTAGGACAGTATGGAAAACACTAATAAAGACAAAAATGAGTGAATTGTAAATTCTGTTCACCAGGTGCTATATTGAAAACACTACAACAACACTTTAGCTGATGTTTTGATTAATTGATTTATTTATTGATTGATTGATTGATTTGAAAAGCTACATTGCTTTAAAATCAGATGATTGCAACATGCTCCATGAAAAGTTCAGACAGGGACAATTTAGGACTAATACCAATCTGACCAGTTGAAATAACAAGGCAATATGTTACAGGTGATGTTAAACAGGTGAGCCAATCATGTTATAGTATATAAGATGCCTCAAATGAGGCCTAGTCATTCAAGAGCCAGGATGGGTCAAGGCTCGCCAATTTGACAACAGATATGTCTGCAAATAATCCAGCGCTTTGAGAATAGTTTTCCCCAAAGATAAATTGAAAAGATTTTTGGGCACAATATAGTTTTTTGGGCATTTTATACTCTGCAATGCACAATATAGTTAAAAGATTCAAGGAATCCAGTCAAATCTCAGGCAAGGTCTAAATCCACTTCTGAATGTGTGTAATCTCCAGGCTTGTGGAGTAATGGAATACTTGTAACAGTTATCATAAGTTATCACTTATGTAACTGTAATCATTACAGTTACATAAAATCCCAACGTTAGATTAGTTACATTTGGTAAAAATTAGTTTTTTAGGATTAAAATTTTTCATTAATAAAAATTTTTTTTAAAAAAGATCCTCCTGACATAAAATGATAAAGTCCACTGCTTACTTTATAGTGGTACAGATATGATCAGATGTGCCCTCCAGATAACGCAAATAACACCTGTTTCGCATCAACACTGTGCTCTGGACTGGAGGCAAATGAGGTCAAACCATTAAAAGGGCTGATTCATTGCAACAACCACTGAAGAAATATTATAATGTTTGTGGAAATTCTGACATTCTTGTCTTCAATGGAGAAAAGGGTTACAGTTCAGTGCAATTTATACCTTCCAGTTGTGAAGACTCAGTGATTTTCCAAGGACCCGACATATAATTTAAAGAACCATTTAAAGGTAAGTCTCAGACGAAAATTATGGTAGCCCTAATTTCGCCATCAATTTTTTTTTAAATCATCTCCATTTAAAAATGTAACCTCGGTTCCCTGAGATGAAGGGAAAGAGTTTTTGCTATAAGCACTATGGGGAAGTTCTTCTAGCTGACCTTATTCAATCACGCCAATCCTCTGATTGGCAATGGTGTTTGAGCCCCGCCCCTTCAAACGTGCAGTTGGCTTATATAAGCGGGTACTCAGTCACCATTTCTTCAGAATTTTCTGACTGCAGGACAAGAGTGCGTCACTTGTATTATGCAAGGGAGGAATGAGGCAGGGCGGAGGGCAGGGCCGGGTCAGCTTTGGCAATGTCTCGTTTCCTTCATCTCAGGGAACTGAGGTTACATGTGTAACCGGAAACGTTGCCTATTGATTCAGTTCACTCGACATTGCCGTAAGCACTATGGGAAAGGTATCCCATCACGCTGCACTACGTGACATTACACTCCCAGAATTATAACACTAAACAGAGATATTCATAAGGAATCAAAGGCCTCAGGTCAATAACTATTAAGTAATTTTAAAGTGTATGTGAATAGTCCCACATGGCGGACTGCAGATGGAAATTAATGTAGTCTTTGATCTATATGAACCATATAGATATACACAGTTTGGTTTATTAACCCTCTCACAACATGGTTAGAAAAGTAGGTTTTATCTCATATGGGAGTACTTATGACTTTTAAAGGGGCAGTTCAATGGCATATAATTAGGTGGCTGTGTTGATTATAGTCGGTAGCCCGCCCGATACAATGGCCTGGGCTTACCCGCTTGAATGTAAGAATCACTCTAGACAGAGAGGACTTGTTAGGAGATGGATGCCACATCCAAGTTATAAAATCTCATGAATGTGAGTTGAGAGGACAATTCTGCTTCCAAACATTTGTCCATGCCCATGAAGAGGCCATGCCTCTGGTTGAATGCACTTTGACACCAATAGGGCAACTTGCGCCCTGTAATTAATAAAAGAGTGCGATCAGATCAACGATCCAGTGGGAGAGCCTTTGAATGGAGACGGGCATTCCTTTTGCACTGTATGTCCTCCATAACAAATAAAGAGCTGATCTAACAGCCTAAATACATGTGTAGAGTGCTCCTCATCTGAATTAAATGTTGGGGAAAGAAGGCTTGCAAATGAACCACCTAAGTCCTTAAGGGTATTGATAAAACCTTATATACAAAGCTTTTTCTAGGTTTTATAGTGGCTTTTGACAGATCTGGACCAAACTCCTGGCATGAGCTGTAAGTCGATAGTGCCTGCAAGCCATCCAACTGTTTAAATGAGGCCAAAGCCAATAGGATGGTCTTTACGGAAAGCACCCGCAGCTCAGCAGATTCCAATGGCTTGAACGGGGAGTTTCTGAGTGACTTCAGCAACAAATTAAAGTCCCAAGTCGGCACCATAGCAGGGTAAATGTTCCCTTCATTAACTTTATGACTAGATTATGTTTGCCTATTGATGAGCCAGAGTGTGGTATGCTGAGACAGTTGCTAAATAAACCTTGAGTTTTGATGGGGTAAGTCCAAAGTCCAGCCTCTATTGAAGGAATGTAAAAATCTCAGCTATGGGGCAATTTAGCATGTCTTTACCACATGTAGAGCACCAACTTGCAAACACATGCTATTTAAATGTATAGAGGTGTCTCGTGGACAGTGCTCTAGCCTGTAAAATGGTGTTCATCACTGACTGAGCCAATTCAGGCCATATGTTTTGGCTCCACTGCTCTGGCTGGGGATGCTAAATCATGCCTTGTGCTTGAGAGAGAAAATCTCTCCTTGGCGGTATTTACCATGGAGAGTCATCCAGTATTTCTATCATCTCTGGAATCAAGAACTGTTTCCATGTACACTCAGACTTTGCAGATGACAGAACGAAGGAGGCATAGTGGGAAAAGGCATACTTTCATTTCACTGGCAATTTGTGAGCCAGTGTGACCACGTCCAGCGGGGCCTGGGATATGGAGTACGAAAAGTAACTTCCACTTTGCCGAATATTTCCCAAATCCTCATCACAGTCTGATAATGAAGTCTCCATTTCCCTGGTAATGCTCACTGGCATGACAACAGATCCACTATGAAAATGTGTTGCACGCAATGAGAGGAGATGATACCCGCTCCCAGGCATTCTGTCATGCTCATTAATTGTGGCAATCGGAGTCCAACCTTGCAATTTATGTACGCAATTACTGTTGTGTTGTCAGAACGAATCAGAATGTGATTCACAGTGTCAGAATGTGGTGATTCACAATGTCAAAATGTCAGAATGACTACGCAGCGTGAGTTTAGAGACTGCTGCGTCTTTGTTTTCACGGAGATGTGGCTCAGCGACAGAGTTCCGGACGCCGCCATTCAGCTAGATGGGCTCACCTCATTTCGTGCCGACAGAAATGCAGCTCTCTGTGGTAAGACTCGCGGTGGTGTTTACATCAACACAGAATGGTGCAAGAACTCTATGATAGTCTCTAGTTACTGCTCATCGCTGGTGGAGCTTGTGACTGTTAGATGCAGACCTATTTATTTACCACTGGAATTCACCACTGTTATCATAACCGGAGTATACATTCCCCAGCACTAACACTAAGGAAGCGAGCTGCAGAACGGTCACCCCGAAGACTGTTTATTGGCGCCGGTGATTTCAACCATGCAAATCTCAAGACAGTGCTCCCTAAATTCCATCAGTATGTGGACTTTGCAACGAGAGGGGCGAACGCACTTGATCTTGTTTACACAAACATCCCAGGCGCGTACCGGGCAGAGCCATGCCCTCACCTCGGCTACTCAGACCACATCTCTGTTATGCTAATTCCAGCATACAGACCGCTCGTCAGACGCATATAACCGCTTCAGAAGCAGGTGAAAACATGGCCAGCAGGAGCCATCTCTGCTCTTCAGGTCTGTTTTGAGTGTACTGACAAGCACATATTCAGGGAGGCTGCAACATATGGCGATTCTACCAACTTGGAGGAATACACTGCATCAGTGACCAGCTACATCAGCAAGTGCATTGATGAAGTCACTTTCTCCAAGGCCATCACCACATGCTCCAACCAGAAGCCATGGATGACTGCGGAGATGCGCATGCTGCTGAGGACCCGAGACTCCGCCTTCAGAGCAGGCGACAAGGTAGCCCTAAGAACAGCGAGGGCCAAACTGTACCGGTCCATCAGAGAGGCAAAGCGTGCACATGCCCAGAGAATCCACAGTCACTTCCAGGACAGCGGTGACACGCGGCACATTTGGCAGGGCATCCAGGCCATCACCAACTACAGGATAACATCAGTTGCCTGTGACAAAGATGACTTCCTTCCAGATGCGCTAAACAATTTCTACGCTCAGTTTGAAGTGCAGAGCGACGTGGTAGCGAGGAAGACCACCCATCATCCCAACGACCAGGTGCTCTGTCTTACAGAGTCACCCACGGAAGTTTGCTGGACCAGACAACATTCCTGGCAGAGTGCTCAGAGGATGTGCAGACCAGCTGTCAGATGTTCTTACCGACATCTTCAACCTCTCTCTGAGCAGCGCCGTCGTTCCAACGTGCTTCAAGGCCACCACCATCGTCCTCATGCCAAAGAAGTCTTCAGTGTCCTGCCTCAATGACTACCGTCCCGTCGCACTCACACCAATCATCATGAAGTGCTTTGAGAGGCTCGTCATGAGGCACATTAAGCTGCCCCCCTCACAAGACCCACTGCAGTTTGCATATTGTCCAAACCGTTCAACAGATGACGCCATCGCCACCACCCTCCATCTGGCCCTCACCCACCTAGTGGGCTGTTGATAGACTTCAGCTCAGCGTTCAACACAATCATTCCCCAGCACCTGATTGGAAAGCCGAACCTGCTGGGCCTGGACACCTCCCTCTGCAACTGGATCCTGGACTTCCTGACTGGGAGACCTCAGTCAGTCCGGATCGGGAACAGCATAACCACCACCACCACACTGAGCACTCAGCACGACGAGTCAGCATACAGAGAGGAGGTGCAGTGGCTAACAGACTGGTGTAGAGCCAACAACCTGTCCCTGAATGTCGACAAAACAAAAGAGATGGTTGTTGACGTTAGGAGAGTACAAGGTGAATGCTCTCCGCTGAACATCGACGGCTTCTCTGTGGAGATCGTCAAGAGCACCAAATCCCTTGGTGTTCACCTGGCGGAGAACCTCACCTGGTCCCTCAACACCAGCTCTATTACCAAGAAAGCCCAGCAGCGCCTCTACTTTCTTAGAAGGCTGAGGAAAGCACATATCCCACCCCCCCATCCTCACTACATACTATAGAGGGACTATTGAGAGCATCCTGAGCAGCTGCATCACTGCCTGGATTGGGACTTGCACCGTTTCGGACTGCAAAGCCCTGCAGAGGATAATGAGGACAGCTGAGAAGATCATCGTGGTCTCTCTTCCCTCCATCAAAGACATTTACAAAAAACTCTGCATCCGCAAAGCCACCAGCATTGTGGACGACCCCACACACCCCTCACACAAACTCTTCACCCTCCTGCCATCTGGCAAGAGGTAACGAAGCATTCGGGCCTTCACGGCCAGACTGTGTAATAGCTTCTTCCCCCAAGCCATCAATACTCCTCAATACTCAGAGACTGGTTTGACACACACACACACACACACACACACACACATGTCCTGAGTTGCACTTTAATTACTGTCACTTTACAACTGTCTGCTACCTCAATAACTGATATTTCCATAGAACACTATCTCATAGTATGTTATGTTTACATTTGGCATTTTTAGAAACTGTCATCTTTTTGCACTACTGTGTACTGGTCGGCGCTGAACTGCCTCTCACTGTGCCTATTGTCCTGTTCATTGTTAGTAATTTATTGTACTGTCCCATACTTTTTGCACACATTTGCCCGTGAACTTTATATAGGTATATTTGGTCTGTGTAGTCTCATGTGGTTCTGTGTTTGTCCTATGTTGTTTTATGTAGCACCATGGTCCTGGAGGAACGTTGTCTCGTTTCACTGTGTACTGTACTAACTATATATGGCTGAAACGACAATAAAAATCACTTGACTTGACTTGACTTGAAAAGCTCTCAAAGCTAGAAAGACAGCCAGTAGCTCTAGGCATTTGATGTGCCACACCTGTTTCACACCTGTCCAGGTGCCGAAAGTCAGGCATACATCACACACCTCACCCCAACCTTTTTTGGATGCATCTGTGGTCACCACTTTTCTTTTGAAAATTTGACCCAGCATAACACCCTTTTGGTAGAACGCCAGCACTGTCCAGTGTGTTAGAGCAGCCAGACAGCAGTGAGTCACCATGAAGTTCATGCGCCCGAGGCTCTAGGCATGATATGGAACGTGTCACTTGAGCCAGTACTGTAGAGGTCTCATGTGTAACAGACCTAACAGTATGATGGCAGATGCTACTGCCATAAAACACAGCATTATCTGAAATGACTTCAGTGGTAATTCTTGAATGGTCTGCATGCACACGTTCATGAGGTGCGTGTGCATGCTCACAGAGTCAAGACAAACTCCTAAAAAGGAGATTTTCTGGCTGGGGAAAAGTGTTCAGGCCCAGATCTTTCAGATTGTAAGTCTCTGTGTTCACTCAGTAGTGCCTCTGATTAGGCTAGTAATAGCCAGTTAGTGAGGTAATTCAAAACACGCACATTTTACATTTTCAATGGGGCGTGTGGCACATCGCTACATTTCGTGAACGTGTGGGGACCGAAAGGAAGGACTTTGAATTGATACACAGAATGTGAAAAACCATACATGACATGGCCCTTCTTTGGAATAAGAAAATAATGTCTGTGTGTCGCAGTCTGGGACATCCCGTTTTTTGTAAGGAAAAACTTTTTGAATCTCTGCTCGCAACACCAGTGCATCCTGTGGTTGGACCATAGATGCCGGTGAAGTTAGGTGGCCAAACTGAATAGTATAAACATACTCTATCATTTTTAACACCCAGTCTGACACACCTGTGAGAGTTTGCCACTCGTTCGCGCAGCTGTACAGCGGGCTTATTGATTTGCTCGCTATAGGAGATACCATAGGGAAGCGGTTTAAGCATAATGTGTGGGGTGTATGATACGTGAAGAGGAAATTGTCCTTTTTCTGAGATTGTGTGAGCATCCCGTGTTTGTACAATGGGTGCTTTTTTCTCTTTTGTGAGAACAACCTCTGTTTGAGCAATACAAACAGAAGCAACTTTTTGAATAATGTTTTATGATCTTCCATCCAATTTTGGATGTCAGTCAACATGGCTTGGAGAGGTGGGCAGAATGGGATTTGCATCCATGGCAGTATTATGGCAGATGTTAGCTGTGATGGCCTGTTCCACCGGGGGAAGATTTGAGTAGACATTTTCATCATGTGGTCCACTTTAGTGAAGACGGCAGCACCTCTGACCTGAATGTGTGAAGAGTAAGGTGCACACCAGGTCTTTGTGAGCTCTTCATGGACCTCATGGAAGAATGGTGTGCTCCTCCACCGCTATTGATGATTGCAAAAACCACTGGTCCTGGCAAGACTTTTCTGGCTCTTCTGGAAGAGACCACTCAAGACGAGCTCTTTAACTGCCCTCACGATGACGTGAAGAAACTCCTTGTCCTCCTCATGTGGTCCCTTGGGACTTAACAAAGAAACAGAAGATGGGAGGGTATGTGAGGCTGGATATTCCCTCAGAACAAGGTCGATCCTAGAGTGCAACATCTGGAGATTCATGTCCTTGCAGTGAGGGCAGTCTGTCTCCATGAGAGCTGCTTGTGCATGGGCACAGCACGAGCAGAGAACACAACTCTCATGCTCATCAGGCAGCAGGACATGCCATTCACATAGGAGACACTTGCGAAAAGACATCTTTAAAAAAATGCATATCATGCAAGCGGCTCTTTTAGTAGATAATGTATTAACAAAAAGGATACAGTAACTCCAGCCGGAGTGCTGTGGGAAGCAGTTAGGAGTCTTTGCTGAAGAGCCACATTGATCAACAACCAGTGGCTGAAGCAAAGAACCTGTTCACCAAGAGCATCTTCAATGGCGATGTAGAGATCTCTTCACCGGAATACACAGGAAAGGGGAAAGCCTCTCAGAGCAGGTGCAATGGATAATTCATCTGGTTTTGATACTTATTATAAATGTATTGTTTAGAAGTTCGAAAGTATGGGTGAGGGAGAAATACTGCCAAATGTGACATTTTAAAACTCATAAAAAGTAGGAATTAGTAAATCAAGACACACTAAAAAGGTTTAAATCTATTTTGATCTATTCCTTAAAACAATATATTTTTTAAATATACTTTATATATTTGTATATTTTATGTATTTATTTTATTTATTGTCATTAAAATACTCCTTAAACATTAACATAGAATCACCCATAAATTAGTTAGCTGGTGATGTTTGACTCTGGATCATGAGCAAGCAGAGGACAGAGAAATTGCATTAATAATAATGATGATGATGATTATTATATTGATGATAAAGAAGATAGCCTGTGATCTATCTATTGCAGTTGGAAATTAATGAATGGTCAGTGCCAAGTCTACATGTTAACTGCAATACGTGACAGAATTCAACTTTTAGTGTTTTTGAATTTGTTTTTGAAATATATATATTATGTAATGTCTTATCTTGTAGATTTATATATATATATATATATATATATATATATATATGTAAAGGGATAATGGAAAGGAAGAGGCGAGAACCGGCTTGAAGATATAAATAATAGTTTAATGAAGAACTAAATAAAAAGACAAACACACATACAGGTGTCAGACAGCTGTCTGTAATTCTCTCTCTCTCTGTCACACTGCCGTCTTCGGTTGGCCTTTATCCCTCTTGAAGGACTAATTAACCCGCCCTCTGCCCTGCAACTAAATATATATATAAATCTACAAAATACGACATTATATAATGTGTTTTTGTAGTACTTTCAATATAGCACATGGTGAATATTCATAATGTTATCACGACACGGCCCTGCCCTCCAACCTGACACATTTCTCCCTCGTTCTCTCAGGCCAGGGAGCCCCAGGCATGACATACAACCACCTTTCTCTCACTCACGGGCGTGCCTTCCGCCCCGTCTGCCGGCAGGTCATCCCCGCATTCCTGAATCTGGGAGGGGACGGGGGGGGCAACAATAATTAAAAACAAAGGGGGTACTCTCTGTAACAGTGCAGTACCCTATAAGAATCAAAGTAGATTTTAAAAGAGAGGGAAAGGCCATCGTGTAGCGGCAGCGGGAAAGAGAGAGATGGATTGGAGGCAGTCCTCCGGCCCCTGGTGGTCGGAACACCCTGCCGCGTTTTTGGTGGACGGTAGGGGTCTCCTTCGCCCCTGGCAGTGGTAACCGCTCCAAACACACACATAGGTGTCAGATAGCTGTCCGTAAATCTCACTCACTCTCGCACTGCTGTCTTTGATTGGCCATTATCCCTCTCGAGGGCTAATTAGCCTGATTAGGGCCAGATGTGCAGCATCACGACTGGCCCTGCCCTCCCACAATATATATATATATATATATATATATATATATATATATATATATATATATACAAGATACGACAGTACATAATGTGTTGTTGTAGTGCTTTCAATGTAGCACATGGTGAATATAATTTACAAATCATCAATTTTATTTATTTATTTAAAGCATTTTCCATACTGTCCTGAATTTTACAGAATCGAGATTGTTCTAAATGTATAGGTAAAATGAGTTAGAGGACAGGAAATTTTGAGTAATGGGTTCAGGAAATACTGTACATCATATTCACATTCTTTGCTCACATGATCAATGTGCATCACTGCTCAATGTGTCTTACAATCAGGCCAAAGAAAAACATTAATAAAGAGAATGTAAAACATAAAAACTTTATTGGATCCATTTTCATAAAAAACAAAACAAAAAAAAAAAAAACAGTCAATTTACCATTAGCTACTGTATCCAGTTTCATCTCACATAAAATACCTTCCTCAAAGCGTATTATCTCAGACAGATGCCTCTTCTGTTACAATAAGTATGACAAAAGTGTGTCTGCCTCCTCTAGCAGTGGCATACGAATGACAGTTTACCAGAAGAGAGAGATGGATTGAGAGGAAAATTAACCCCCCCCACTTTTGTCCTGATTGCATTTGAAAATCACCTAATTAGGTGATTATGTCATTAGAGGGATATGTGCATTTCAAAAGACCCCAGTGAGTTGAAAGCAGGGAGACTGAGAGGTAATTAATCCATTTAACTCAGAACCCTGATGCAGAGAAAACAATGCAGCAGGCCGGCCAAAGAATGCAGAGGATTGCCTTTCAGAGGCTCTCTTTGAAATATATACTACAATGACAAATGCCCAATTCTTTACCCAAACACTAGCATGCATTTCCCAGCTCAGTTACTTCACTTTTCCCCCAATAAGACTGGTCATGCTCGTCCCTACGATGGCAAATTGTGATTTTGATTGTACCTCATTGTCCAACTTTCATGAAATGTGATAAGGTTTTTGGCTTTGATTTTCATCGCTGATAATATCATACAGTAAGTTAAGGTCATTAAGGCAGGTAATTCTAGACTTGACATTCTAGTCTTGGTCAATTACACACAGCAAAAACAGTTGTCAATTTTAGTGTTGTGTTTCATCAATCATTTTGCATGTTGAATCTCTTTATTGGATCTAATTCGGCCTGCAATGGCATTAAAGTAACAAATTATATTACGATTCCCAGCTTAGTGTCAACAAATGTCAGTTGTTTGATAGTCTTTCATTTTTTAAAGTCTTTTATGCATAAGACTGCCTTTCAAGTTAATTACTCTTACATGACAATAAAATCTTACATACCAGCCTCATTCACCCTCATTGTGAGAGAGGCTTTTGCTCTCTTGAGGTGGGTTTTGAGACTTGTGGTGGTAATCAATTGGTCATATAAAATATTGGTTGCACTTTATTTTACAGTGTATGTACTTTCAGTAAACTGACAGTGTACTTACCCAAGAAATTACAGTAGTAATATTAGGTAAATACATGTACGTAATATGGGTTAAGGTTAGGGTTGGGATTAGGTTTAGGTTTAGTACCTAGTAATTACATAAATTGTAGTAAATTGTACGTAAATGTAGAACAGAACTGTAAAATAAAGCGCTACCAAAATATTTATCTCATGAACAACATTGCTTTTTAATTCTGAACTGTACAGTAACTAGTCACTGACAGTAAATTGTAAATAAATAAATAAATACGTTCTACATAAATTTAGCTTTTGATAACTTTCTTTATAACATTCTATACCTTTTTATATAACTTTTTTATATACATTTTATTAGTAACACTTTACAATAAGATTGCTTTTGTTAACAGTAATTAAATACATTTACATGAACTACCAATGAACAATATTTTTGCTGTATTCATTAGACTTGGTTAATGTTAGTTTTTACATATACTAATATTTATTTATATTTGAATGAAAAAATATATAGATATGTTAAAAGTAGTTAATGCTATATACAATAATTAATAAATTAACATTAACCAAGGTCAATAAATATTGTAAAATAAAACAAAAACAGTTTCATGACACCTAATGCAATAATTAACCAATTAATTATATTATGTTTTATTAACTAACTGTTGGGACCTTATTATAAAGTGTTACCCATTTATGAATTAATGTACAACATTAAATCAAAACTGACCCCGTTAACTTTTATAATAAATGAATAGCATTGCACATACTTGGGATAGTAGAAAGTAACACTGAAAAATGTACCATTTTAAAGGTTTAATATGTAACAATTTACATGTAATATTTTCCCTTTTTTTGCCAATGTATGAACAGCTTATTTCGCAACTTAAAAAAGTAGCCCATCCTGGACTTCCTAGGTTGTCTATTAAAACCTGTAGACTGATTTTCATGGGAAGGGAGCGGGTCGCTTTTGCCGGCAAAAACCAAAGAATGTGACATTTATGGCACTCCGAAGATCCTTGCCTCAGACAGTAATAACATCTCTTCAGCTATTCAACAGTGACAACAAACTGCAACACTAGGTAACGTTGTCTTAGAGATGGAATCCAGCAAACGTCCAGCACAACACCGACTCCTACACAAACTCAGAGTAAGCCAAAAAAAAATGTACCTACTGAATCTCGTCTGGCTAAGCGGGAACGTGATCGTGGTCAAGAGAATACTAGAGTGAACATCAGCAGGGCATTTGATTCCTGGAGGGAACTTCGTTCGGTTTCAGGAATCAAAACCGACCCAGAATTGGATTTAATTAATTAATTGGACAGGTAAGCTGACATAACTGCAAAGCATGTGAAATATAGTGCCATAAGGATTGATCTGTATCATTTTAGCTAAACTACAATAATACATGAAATGAATACAAATAGACAATTTAATGCAAAAAGACTCCATTAGTGTCACGTAACTTTGTTATACAGAAAATATATACATTCTATTATTATAAAACAATAGCGCATCGATATATCAAAATGTCAGTTGTGATGGAATCACATCAATACTGAATTGTGTCAACATATTTATAATGTACAGTCTATTTTATAAACCGCTACTGTCGTCATCCACCAAATTTAGCTAACAGCTATTGATAAAGCTGGCTAGCTAGCTATCATATAATTGTATAATATCGTATAAATACAGTCAATGTATCATGCAAAGAAAAGTGATTACATCAAACTACAGTCTTGCATAGTCAGATCTATATCCACACTTTGTTTTAGCCCTGTTCCAGCACTGGAGAGTCAATTATAATATACAGTCTCAAAGTTTGTTGTAAAACAGTCATAACTGTGTCATTTTAATGATGCTATCTCATCTGTCAGCATGATGCCGGTGAATCACTTTCAGTCTCTTTGTACGTTACGTCATTATTTTGGTCAATGCTCGCTCATGTCCCTATGGAGTGTGCGTGTGATCACGAGCAACAGGTAGCTAGCTGCAGTTCACTTAATGGCCACATATGTCAGTAATAACAAGGGTTTCTGAATCTTACATACTGCACCTTTAAAGAAAATAATTTCAAAGTCCATAAGTGTGATAAATGTGAGGTTTTGACTATCAGTGTCCTGTTTATACATACTGTATGTCTGCCTTTGAATGTGTGCGTGCGTTTGTGTGCACACATGATGGAATCTGCAGGTGTTTTCTGGATCGGGTTGAAACAGATTGGCAGAGCAGCATGCAGCTATCTGGCAGGCGTTCAGCTTTACCTATGCTTAGCTTTCTAAGACCTGCGCTTTGAGGGCTTCAAAAGGTCCTCAGGTGCTCATCTCACCAAATCCTTCCTCCACATGTAAATCCTACATATCCCATAAAGCATGAAGGCAGCAAACGAACAGTATTATGAGCTGCTCAACTGGACGCTGGAGACAGGTTTATGTACAGAATTTTCCCTCTTCTCTCAGAAGAGCCCTTTTGTAAAATATGAATTGAGCTAACAATGACAGCATTATCGTGAGGACATCTTGCTCTGTTTCGTTATTTAGTAAGCAGTAAGAACATACACTGACAGTGAAAAGTTTGGCTGAATATATGTTTCTCATGATCTTAAATGCCTTTTGATCTAAAGGCTTATGCTTAAAAGCTTGAAATGTGTTCATCTCAGGATACTTCATGATTGAGAGAATGAGTGTGCAGAGCTGGAATCTAGACTGGGTGATAACTTTACTATTAATTCAAAATGTATATAATAGTAATAATAAAGAATGATTGAAGTTGGGGAAGCTTCTTTGAAACTGTACCTTCCCAAGTTACCAGCTCCTCATAACTTAAAAGTGATAGTTCACCCAAAAAAACTATACCCTCATGACATCCCAAATGTTTATGACTTTCCTTCTTCTGCAGAACACAAATAAAGATTTTTAGAAGAATATTTCATATCTATTGCTCAATACATTTCAATATACTGTAAATTCTCCTCCCTGCCCAGTACGTGGCGATATGCACAAAAAATGTAAATGACCAAAAACAAAAGTGAAAGTGGAGATTTATAGTAAAACTTCAATTTATGTGCTTTTTGGAGTTCTGGTCACCAATCACATGCGTTGAATAGACCTACAGAGCTGAAATATTCTTAAAACATGTTTGTGTTCAACAGAAGAAAGAAAGTTAAACACTTCTGGGATGGCATAAGGGTTAGAGAGTAAATGATGAGAGAATTTAAATTTTTGGGTGAAATATAAATTTTAAGTAGTTAAATTACAGTTAAGCTACTCTTTAAAAAAAAAAAGTAATTTACTACACTTCGAGCTAATAACAAACATTTTTTACTACATTGAAGCTATTTAAAGATTAAAGTATTTTTAGACATATATTGTTACAATCAGATCACAGAAAACATTTTTAATGCTTCAGTTCAATAATATCACCTGATAGTTATATCTTTAATAAGGGTATTTCCATATGTTTAAATATGGATACTTCATCAGTACAGTAAATCCAGTTAATCCTATCAAAACAATGGTTTCCGTCAAAAACATGGTTACGACTTTCATGGTCACTAAATTATTACTAAAGTAAACACGATTAATTTTAGTAAGGATGACAAATAGGGTGACAACAGTAAATGTAACAAATGTATCCTTAATATCCACTAATGCACAAGAAAACACCCTATTTTATATAACTGAATCGAATTATAGTGATAAACAGCAGCAATACACTAAATATTTTGCATGCAAAAAAGTTGTTTAAGGCTGTGTGTGGTGCAAGTTATGCGAACTAGTTAAATCAGGAACAATCCGATTGCACTGACTGAATAATAACGATTTACAGTTCCCAAAACTAAAAATAAGGGAATGTTTATATGAATCAGTTAATTTACATGGATGTCCAAAACAACCACTTCATTTAAATGAAAAAAAAAAAAAATGTCACTACTTTTAGTTAATTACTCCCCAGAACTGACAATGAGTATGTGTCTCCAAACTTTATAATGGTATTGAAATTATTTCCAAAGTTCCTAAGGAATCATTTAAGGTGCATTTTCCTCGATTTAAAGAGATTAATTTCCATTTATCTTAAAATACTAATCTCATATGCAATACAAAGCAAACAATCAAGTAAAAATCCTTTCAAAAACTATGTTGTCAGTGTGTACAATTTTTTGATATTTTGGTAAACAAAGGTCAGTCCACTGGATGCCAAATGGCACGAATAGCATCATGGTCACATTAGAGGCCACATCCTTCCAAAATTGCTTCATTACCCATGATTCATAACTGTGCTTATACAAATAGAGCTGCTGTCACTGCTTTCATCTTCAATTTCACACACTCTTTAGGTAGAATGCTGAGATCCACACAGTGGACAGATAAGGCCATCACCTGCAGCTCAGCTCTTGCCTCCAGCACACAAACTTAAACACACACTGTGCCTCAAGCACCCTGAACTGCCAAACACCACCATCATGCTGCACTGCCAAGCACTGCCAGAATGCATGCACAGCCACAGGATGCCTGCGTCCTCACGTCATGTGTGTGCATGTGCATTTGAGGACATATTTGTGTTTATATGTGCAAGGTCTCTGTATGGTGTCGCTCTGATTGAATAGAGCAACAAACAGACAGGGTCTAGCAACTACTTACATGGCACTTCAGGTATTAGAAATAGATACAGACATGGATATGAACAAACAAACATAATAATAAATAAATAAATAACATGCATGATTTATCTGTATATCATGCATAATAAAATACATTAATAAAACTGCAGCAGAAGGAATGATTTTCAATGAAAAATCTCTTACAATGCAGAGGGCATGATTTTTGCAATGTTGCTGTCTCGGCTTTCTCTCGTAAGAGGGTAAGCAACTCCAGTGGCTCCCCGACTCGGTCCTCATACCCGGGAATATAAGGCGGGGTTGGTTGGCACTGGGGGCGATTTGGGGACTTCAATGGGCACTTCCCCACTGGGAAATCCTCCATGGACCTCCCATTCTCCAGCACGCTCGTTTGCCCCAGCGAGTTCAGCGATGTGACCGCCGGCTCATCTCAGAGTGAGTTTGTGGTCATGTTCGCAGCTTGCGTAGTGGATGAGCTTTGTGGACTCCTCCACAGCCCACCCCAGTAGGCTGCCATTAAGCATTTTAGCCACCCCCTCTCTCTGGCAGGTATGGTGCCTTGGACACAGCGGGTTGTGGCCAATCTTGGACCTGTCAGTCTGAATCGTACTACCCCGAGGAGGCTATTGCTGTTGATCCAGGGCAAGCATGTGTTGGTCCAGACGGACAACACTCGTCGAATGTCACAACTCGCCTGTCGTGTCCTCCTCTGGAGTCAGCTGCAGCTCAAGTTGCTGCGAGCCACTCACATCCCAGGCCACCTCAACATCACAGTGGATGCGCTGTCGTGGCAGGTCATGCTCTGGGGAGAGTGGAGACTCCACCCTCAGGCGGTCTAGCTGGTCTGGAGTCAAATCGGCCAAGCACAACCTGTTCGCTTCCCCAGAATCCTCCCACTGCCCGCAAAACGGTACTCTCTGACTGAGTCTCCCCTCGGCGCGGCTGCCCTGGTGCATAGCTGGCCCCTGAAGCTACGAAAGAAAGCGTTTTCCCCCAGCGAGCCTACTTGCACAGATGTTGTGCAATGTCAGGGATGACAAGGTGGAGATCCTTCTAGTGGCCCCTCAATGGCCCCCCTGGACTTGATTCTCGGACCTCATGCTCCTTGCGATAGCGCTACCCCCCATGGAAAATTCCCCTGAGGAAGGACCTTCTTTCTCAGGGACGGGGCACCATCTAGCACCCATGACCGGACCTCTGGAATCTCCATGTCTGGCCCTTGGATAGGACGCAGAAGACTTACATGGCCTACCACCCATGGAGGCCAGGGCCCCCTTAATGAGGTGCCTGTTGACCTGAAGTGGCGTCTGTTCACTAATTGGTGTTATCCTGATGCAAAGACCCCCAGAAATGCGCAGTCGGGTCAGTGCTTTCCTTTCTGCAGGAGAGGTTGGAAGGACGCTGGCCCCTCCTCCTTGAATATATGTAGCCGCTACATCAGCACAACACAATGCAGTAGAATGTAAGTATTTGGGGAAGCATGACTTGATCCTTGGGTTCCTGAGAGGTATGAGGTGGTTACCCCCCCCCCCCCCCCAGGTCACGCCTCGTTCACTCATGGGAACTCTCCATGGTCCTTCAGTGCCTTCGGGGATCTCCCTTCGAGCCCATTGAGTCAGCTGAGTTAAAGGTGCTCTCCATAAAGACCACCCTCCTGACGGCACTCACCTCCCTCAAGAGGGTAGGGGACCTGCAGGCGTTCTCTGTCAGTTAACTGTGCCTGGAGTTTGGTCCGGTTTACTCTCACTTCATCCTGAGACCCCGACTGGACTATGTGCCCATAGTTTTCAGGGATCAGGTGGTGAACCTGCAAGCACTGCCCCTGGAGGAGGCAGACTCAGCCTTAGCGTTAGTGTTGACAGCAGAAAGGAAGCACTGTCTCCAAACAGAGGATCTCTCACTGGGTTATCGATGCCATCACCATGGCATACCATGCCCAGCATGTGCCACCCCTGCTGGCCTGCGAGCTCACTCTACCAGGGGTGTTGCAGCATTTTGGCATTGTCCCGCGCGCCTCACTAGCAGACATCTGTAGAGCTGCGGGCTGGGCAACACCTAATACCTTTTCAAGGTTTTATAACCTCAGGGTTGAGTCAGTTTAGTCACGTGTGTTATCAGGTGACACAAAAAGGTAAGTTCGGGTCAGCTGGCTGGGTGTACCTCTTGCGCATAGCACCTTTCCCCTCCTTTGAGGTGAAAATGTGCACTTTTTTCCCAGTTGCGTTCGCAAAAAAGTTTGAATGCTGGACGTTCTTCCTCCTTAGCCCAGCGGCCGATGAGTTTTTGGAGAGTCTTGCCGCCGCCCCAGTACATGCATCACTTAGGCCCCCGTACTGAGATAAGTGCTCCAAATGTGCTGGTTGTCTCCTTAGGTAACCCCGTGTGGTGTATATTCCACAAATGGTTTCCCCGCTGTAAAACTGCATCTTCATTGGGCAGAGGGTCCTCTGTCCTTGGTCAACGTGTTTGTAGTAACTCCTCCCCTCCTTGAGTAGGACCTACCCCGGTGCCGCTCTGCACAACATGCTTCCGCTCCGACCCTGTAAGATCGTGTGTTGTATTCCACTAAGAAGTCCCCCCCCCTCTCAGGGCTGGGTGTGGTCTCCACAGTGTCCTCCTCTTTGGAGGGACACCCCCCAACGTGGACCTTATATGGCCCCAGCTGAACAATTTGTTCCTTTTTCATGGGGAGAATAGAGAGAAGGCTACGGCTGGGCCAGCCTGTCCTTAAACTTCTCAGCAGTTAACCGCTCCCCGATGTGTAAGGGCTGCTTCATGACTGCCAGTGTGTTGGGTTGGTTACACGATGGCTTGCGGTGTTCTGCCCGTCTCGCACAGCCTGTCTGCGTAACCTTGTTCAGCTCTTGTGCCATTTTCCATTGTGACCCCTAGTGTCAACTCATCAACACAACATCGAGTGAGTGACAGATAGGGAACATTGTGTCCCTCTTGCCACAACACTGAACCAACCGCTGAAATGGCCGGGTCTTTGGCTCGGCTCCTCAGTGTGAAACCTGAGTGTGTGTTTGCAAGCGAAACTCCTTTTATACCCATATGTCCGGGGAAGTTGCATGCAAATCCCACACACCAATTCCCATTGGCCTTTTCTCAAAGCTCAGAGATGTCTGGGCTCCCAAGGGTGACCCCTAGTGTCAACTCATCGACACAACATCTCGTTCCCTCCATCAGGGAACGGAGGTTACTTCAGTAACCAAGACGGTTTACTTGGATGTCACTTTTATTATTTTTTTTTGTGTCCTATTTGGATCTTGACAGCTGTTGTTACTCTGAATTCTTGTTGTACAGGATCTGCATGAAGATTTTCCATTTGTGTTCCACAGAAAAATTGAGAGAGTTAAAATTATTATAATCCCAAGAGAAACACTCTAGCACATTGCTCAGGGTGACTGAACAATGACCAGTTTGTTTGTGTGTGTGTGTGTGTGTGTGTGTGTGTGTGTGTGTGTGTGTGTTAGTTACTGAAGAGAGAGGGAAGCCATTATCTCTGTAATTTACTGATGATTAAAATTAGCACTGCTGATCCCCTCAAGGCTACATTGTGATGTGGTTTAGCCTCACACACACCCTGAGACCATCTCTCAACCCCCCTCTGACCATACGCCTTCCTCTTTTGCCATATTACAGCACAGCTAAATCTAATTGTTGTCAAAATGTTGCTTTAACATTACCCATCATGCCCAATAAGTGACAGTAATTAACAAACTTCACAATGGATTTTGTACTATAACAATCTATGACAAGACAAAGTAAATTTTTACATTTTCAAAATAACATGTAGGCGGTGTTTGCTTGTGCAGAAGTTGCCACCACATTGCTAGGGTGTGTGGGTGGTTGCCAGGGTGTTGTTATGCAGTTGCTAGGGTGATCTGAATGGTCGCTAAGCAAAGTGATTGCTTACTGGCCAAAGTCAACAGAGAGCACCCTCAAGTCACCATGCTATTCTGGTCCCGGCATACAACTCTATAGGATTTTATCACCCACTTTATGTTCTGCCATGCAATAATTTTAAGTGTGATCAACCCTCACCGTCCATGAGCTGACCAAATTGAGATATTATGTATATCTGTAGCACAAACTTGCACTATAATTAGCATGGCAAAATTGAATACTGAATGTTGAGGGTTTTTACAATCAAACTGGTCACACTGTGAATTCAACCTTATTCACAGTATCGGCATCTTTGGTTTTTGTTGTGAATTAAAATGAGACTGAGAGATAGCCTTACCATGTCTTCAAAGTCAAGCACAATATAAAGCTTTATAAAGCTCCTAGATCCTTTCCACAACTCTACTGAATGTTTTTGGAAAGATATTTTTTTCTATATATTGTCCGCAGAATGATCTAAAAACACTTTAAACTCCAGTTCATCCCATTGAAGAGACTGATCACTTATCTATCCCTTACAACCTCATTGTCATTCCATTCAAAAGTCAAAGATGCTGTGAATAAAGTTTATAGGTCGAAAGTTCTGGTGCCGAAATCTGTCTGTGCTTACTGAAATTTGAACCACTGCCCCCAGTGGCTGAAACTGGAAGTGTTATTGAAAGAATTGGCATGTGTGAGCGCCAGTTTCAGTGAAATGTCCACAATGTGACGCCAAAAGCAGGTTGTATTTTTTCATTGTAAAATATTCAATACAATCGACATGAATAGATGCCAAGGTAAGAGGTAGGCAATGCAAGGTTTTCCATCAGCAGAAGAATGTCTGGGGCTCCATGAATTTGACCATCAACATCAAGATAAGGATTTTTAAAACAATTGTGACGCCAGTGCTACTCTATGGTGCTGAGAGAACCACTGTAAAAGCCACAAAGAGAATCCAGATGTTCATCAACACTTGCCTCAGAAAGATCCTTCGGATCCGCTAGCCTGACATCATATGTAACCAAATCCTATTACAGTGAACAGGACAGCAGCTTGTTGATGAAAAGATCCACCAATGGCACTGAGGATGGATTAGCCACACCCTCTACAGATCTGCATCCAACACAACAAGGCAAG
This sequence comes from Moxostoma hubbsi, assembly GCA_032164185.1. Lineage (NCBI taxonomy): Eukaryota > Metazoa > Chordata > Actinopteri > Cypriniformes > Catostomidae > Moxostoma > Moxostoma hubbsi. Next base: position 9,307,296 of record JAVLUX010000015.1, on the reverse strand, counting down.
CTCTCACCTGGAACCCACAGGGGAAAAGAAAATTTGGCTGGCCAAGGAACACCTGGTGGAGGACACCAAGAAAATGGGACTCACCTGGGGACAGCTGGAGTGACTGGGCCAGAATTAAGATGCCTGGAGAACCTTCGTAGGTGGCGTAAGTAAATCAACATGAATGAATAATTTATTAACCCCACCTCCTAACCCAAACCCCAACTCTAAATGTAACCATCAGTGGAGTAAAAATGCAATTTTAGAGCCAACATGCAACCACTGAATCATGCTTTCCATTGTTTTTGTGAATGCGATTACTCCCTGATTCCCATGGGATCAGAATACGTGTCTCAGAGGTGTCTTGCGCATCTGCATCAATAGCGGCAGAGAGATAGGTGAATACATTTGAACTGATTAAAAAATGTTTAATGGGGATGGCTCTTGTCAGTAATTCGGCAGCATGAGGTTGGTTTCAGGGAACATGTACTTTGAAAGCTGCCTGTGTGATCTTGCTGATTCAAATTCCTAAACCTACATGTGTCCTATAGCAAAGTTGGCTAAATGTATACCCTTTAAGCAAAAACAGTAGCAGAGGCTATTTTGTCTCTGATGTCATGTTTTCATATGTCTTTTGAAAGCACTTTGAGTGTAACATTTTTTGTATCATTTCACCAGCTTCAGCCACTGAGGGCAGTGGTTCGAAATTCAATAAGCACAGACTGATTTTATCAGCAGAACTTTTGACCTCCAGATGCTGAATTCACAATGTGATCAGTCTGTTGGTTTGCAAGTCTTGTAGAATTCATGATAAAACCTTTATCTTTTTTTTTAGTACAAAGTACAAAAGCATCTTGCTTGTAGTATACACATCAGACCTAAAGTACAATTTTAAGAATGCTTTGCTGTCAATCTGGGCTCTGTCACAATATGATGCCTGTTCTTGTTCCTGTGGTGTAGGGTTTTTTTTTTTACATCAGGAGACAGGCTCTAGCCATCTGCCATGAAATGATCCTCTGCTCACCTGGCACCACTCACTGCTAAAACACAGTATCTCCAAACATCTCCAAGAGCTCAAACATCTCCTTCTCTCTCACACACACACCTTAATCTGGAGCCCTGGTCACAGAGAGAGAAAGACAAGATATATTCTTGAGTGCTGACAGAACCTTATATTAGTGCACTACTGTGACATTAGAGTTCTCGGGAACATTGTGTTTGTTCTGTGTTCAGTTCATATGTGAAGGCCTTTATGTTTACTCCTGAGTGCTCACCACAAGAATTGTACTCTAGGATCATCCAGAAAGTTTACTTATTGCCCTTAATGTCCACAAAGTCACTGTTTTTTCCTCTCTTCAAATTGTTTGTTAAAACCCATTTCAAATATCATATGAAAATTATTTACATTATACTTTTATAATATTATTTGTTTATAATATAAATAATTATTTATAATAATAATTAAATGCTGTATCTATTAAATGCATACATAAAACTACAAAATCCATTATTATATATTTATCATAAAAAGGTTTATTCATTAATAAATGAATTGATAAAAAAAAATGTCTTTTTAAGTTATTAAATAAAATGCAGAATATTATGTAACAGATAACAACAAAAGATCCTTAATCTATGTAAAATCATTTTACACAGGCAATTCAAGAGCTAATCCAGTCAATACAAACAATGTTTTAAACGCTGCCCATTACGCCAATTTAAAAATGTCCAACAGACGATCAATTTAAATTTTTTTAGGAATCAAGTGCTTACCTAATCTAAACTACAACAAAATGGAGCTGCTTTCTATTGATTAGATTTTAGATTAGGACAATTACCTGTGCTTCAGCGGCTTCCAATAGATCGTGGCCCTTTTGTAGTGTGTGTGTGTGTGTGTGTGTGTGTGTGTGTGTGGGAAAATAGAGAGAGAGGGGGTTTAACAATAAATAAATATTTCTTTCTGGAAAAGGTTTTGTTTTGTCTGATGTGTTAACTAAAGTTTTGCAATAGACTGTAACATTATTTAAATATATCTCGTTTATGTCTGAATACTACACTTTTGGTAAAAAAAAAAAAAAAAAAAACTAATAAATGAAAGAATGTATGATTTTTTTCTTCTTCTGTTCAGAACACACACACTTTTTGTGTTGGTGTCTGTTTTCTCTCCATAGACTGATTTCAAATGCATGGTTAATTTTCACCCATCCCTTTTCAGAGGGCTCCCATGGCTTTAGATCGATTGAGTCACCTTGGTTAGCTATTTGTAGCCCATTGCCCGCGGAAGTGTCAGTGTTTTTGTACTGTGTGTATATGTATGTATGTGGGGTCCAGGGGGTGGGGTTGGGATGGAGTGGGGGGTCAGAGGGATGAACGTTAGTTCCACAGTCCCTCTCTCTTCTCACCTAGCTTGATCAAAGGCAACATTAGTTAAAGTACATTATGCACACCCTACCGTACTGTGCCAGCTAACAGTAGCAAACATTCACAAGAGTTTGATGTTAGTAGGAAAAAAAAATATTTAAATAGTAATATGTAATTTATGGCAAAATATAAATGCCTACAGCCCTTTAAACAGCATGACAAAAAGAAAATAAATTAGGCAGTTCTTAAGCGGACGGTTAAAGTCACACCTTGGGAGACTCTTTAGTGTGTGTGTGTGTGTGTGAGCGCGGATGGTTTAACAGGTTTATTAAAAGCACTATGGCTGTCATTTATACACTCACAGTTTTGCATCAGGGTGAAATAATGTTAGTGGTATTTTGAAAATCACTCTTACTCCCACTGAGACGCTTAATTTGATCTGTTTCTGGTGTGCAAGCTCTGTTTGGATTATATTTATATTCAAATATAGATGCTTGTGAGCATTTGTTTATTTATTTATTTAGTTATTTATCAGCTTGGCACTCTCTCTCTTGCACTGGAACTTGTGGAAAAACTGTAAATCATCAAGCTGTATATTTTATGGCTGAAAATAATGTTAAATTAATTTGTTAAATTGTTTATATACATAACACTTTTTAAAACATTAAAAAACATTAGATGATTAATTACTATGGGAACCAAACAGGAAATGATTATGTAAATCTGAATGCAAATTTGTAAATCATAATATAATGTATTGTTGTAAACCCTGAATATATATATATATATAAATCTGAATACAGAGAAATACATTTTAATGTATTATTATATATATTTGAATATAGAATTATACGTTGGAATATAGCAATAAATCATAAATATATACATATAAATCTGGATGTGTAATTTTCAATTGGAATACACATTTATAAATCCTGGATATGTAGTTGAAAATCTGAATATATACTGTAGATATGATTTTGAATGTAAATTATATATGTGAAATTATAGTTATAAATCCTAAATTATTATAAATTTGAATATATAGTCATAAAGTTGATAAAATAAAATAATCCAGTACTTGTAGCATATAAATTTAAACCGTGAATATATATAAATCAGAATTATAGGGTTAAAATTATATAAACATTATAAATATGAATATTCAAAGTAAGTCTACATGTACAGTATTTTGTTTTCTTTTTTGATTTACCAATATACCCATGAAATATTTCCAGATTTACATCAATATAAACAAACCTAGAACTATATTAACATATTTATAAATACATATTCAAGAGTTATAGCTATACATTCAGATTTTATATAAATATGTCTCCATGTTTTTATATATATATTTATGGTTAGTGTACATTCACGTTTGATACAATTCTACAGAGATTTAGATTTGAATAAACATAAATTATCAGACAATTATACACACTCCTCTTTTCCCTAATGTTTCATCCCAAACATTCATTACCATCCATTCATCACAATGCATCAGCAAATCTACTCAGGCTAATCTACTTTCTTAGTCATACTGCTGTTGAAAGTTTGAAAGAGAACGGGTTGAGCCAAGTTAACAATGGAAGCCAAATGTATATGTTTTGCATGTTGACAACACAAGATTTATTGAGGCATTCATTTGAATAGATTAGCCAATTTAGGCAATTCTGTAATTGAATGAGTCATCGTTCAAAGAAAATAGTAATTACATTAACACAACAAATGTATGTTTAAAACAAAATAATAATAATAATAATAATAATAATAATAATAATAATAATAATGAAAATATATGATTATTTATTTATTCATTTATTTACAATATAATACACTGAAAGTGCATTGATCAAAAATGAGGGGAACATTCCTGGGTAAGTTTTGTTACAGCACAAAAGAAAAGTTCAGACCAAATGTAGTCTTATTAATTATTTAAATCTGTGACTTATTTTTTTTTTATTATTATTATTTTGGATTATTATTCATTTAACAGATCTTAATTGTCTTATTAGTAATCTTATAACAGATTTATTTTTGCAGTTAAATTTTAGGATAATTTACATGTATATTATGGCATACAATTCATGGATTTAATAAATTCACACACACTTTAAAATAAAGAAAGAAATCTAACCTCCAGAACAATATAAATCAAAATATGATTTTATTTATTGATTTATTGAGAGTATGTCAGTAACCTAGCCGAGAAGAAGACTGTGGTCTTCAGATGCCATGTGCAGGAAGTTCTTTAATACATGTCCTCAGATGTGCTCTGTGTTCACAGAAAAAGACAACAATCCATACAATCTTTGACTCTGGCTCTGATGCTCATGTCTCTCTCAAGTGGAAGCACTGCGCCTCCTGAAGGTCACAAAAGGAAGTGTACATGTCACCACCTCTCCACTGGGCCCTCGCCCTAAATCTGGGTTCCTCTGTCATATTACTGCTGTGTGCCTCCGTCTTAGTGCTTATGATCCATTTTCTCATTGCTAGGCTGATTTTAGAAGTTGCTCGCTCAGAGGAAGAGAGCAGTCAATCAATGCCACTAAAACAGCAGAGCTCCATTAGCAGCTGGTAACAGTAGCTGTGTCCTTGCACGAGGGACTCTAATGTGGCGACTCAAGTTTATGTGCTCTCTCTTTTCCAGTCTCACTTTCAAACTCACTATATATATGTCACCCATTTTTTATGGGGCGAATTCACAAAATAGTTGCAAATTTAATTTGTTATTTTGTAGCAATCCACTTTAACCTGTCATTATCTGTTCTGGTTTAGCCATGCACAAGGCAGTGTAATTTTTTCCAGCGCCAACACACTTCTATTCTATTTAAATTATAGGCTTATTATAGATTGCACATTACTCACAAAAGTCAGTGCTATTTTTTCTGGCACAATTATTGCGCTATTAGCTGGCAGTGAGTGAAATTTTGTTTAAAATAGATGTTTCTATAGCAATCATGACAGCAGTAATTCATTAAATGATAGAGGAGAGCGTTATAGCCTATGCATATATCCTGATGTGCCAAGCAGTCAAGCACAAGGGATGGACTATACCACTCATTTTCTTTTCGATCTGATACCAAGTGCTATCTAGACCAATATCACCATTATTGATAGCAATACTTATAAATCTATTATTTTTATCATTATTATTTATTTATTTTTGTGTGTGATTTCTGATTTTTTTCTGATGTTTTAGCCATGTATAGTAAATTGTTACTATTTTTTGGCATATAATATTACATTTTATTGTGACATTTATAGGCATAACTACAAATCATTAGACTTCTGATTTTTTTAATTTTTTTGTAATTTATTAATATAATTTACAGAATATTATCAATAGTGTAAAAACTTTTAATGTATAGTAAATACAAATCAAAACAAATGTCAAACCCATTAATAAATGTTACATTTAAATTCTTTGTTAGCTTCGTTTTATCTTCTTCGCTATCTGTGACTGAGTGCGTTTGTCTTTCAGCATTTCTGCCTGTTAAGACAAGCTGAAAAATATGTAGTTCCTACACTACGCATTATTTGTAAAAATATAGGTATTTTTTTGCCCAATTCAAAGCTTATGATCAACATTTTTTTTTTTTTTTTTTTTTGTGGTAAAATAATAATAAAATCACTCGTTTAAAATAACTTTTAGGATCAATATTTTATAGAAGATCGATCCTCGATTCAGACATATGAATACTTCAACATCGATTCTCCATTGTTAACGAGCACACTTATTCAGGAGTCCAGATGGCTGTAATGCAGTAAAGTCCAAGCAAAGTACACCAGATTGTGGTCATCCGCTGCATCCTAAACAACTTCACTCCAAACCGGCCTGAAAGATGGGCATGTTTAGCACAGTTACCTAATTCGCATAATTCCTTCAGTGAATTGTGTGCTAAACAACACAGACAGCAAGTGTAAATAAATGTTGCTATCAGTGGGCAGAATTCATTCTTAGATATTCCCCCTCGGTCTCGTAGCTACTCGACTGTGCCCCTTCCTGCTCATTAAGGCTTACCCTTCTCCACGTTGTGCTTTCTTGTTCTCTCTTCTCCAAACCTCGACCACTCTCTTGCAAACCCAAGGGTGTCACTTACCACACTTACACTGCCGCCTCTGTACCCTTTCCTTTCATTTCCTCATTATTTTACGGGCATATTTGCCTCTAAAGTCTCTTTGGTTTGATGAAACCCAATACCTGAAAGCATCTTTTGTTTTACTAGAGGGGACTTTTGTTTTTTTCAAAAGAAAGTGAGAGAGAGAGAGAGAGAGAGAGAGAGAAAGAGAGAGAGTTAGAGTTTGAGAGCACCCTTGGTTCTCCACCTGGCATGCCTCTCTCTCAACCATGGATTATTACAAGGAACATCTGCTCTGGGGTCGGCGATCACTGTCAGCTGGCACCGCTAGATACGACACGTGGACCATCCCAAGCTTCCTCTCGCTCCTCGCAAAGCGTTTGATGTGCGAGTTCGGACGCTATGCCTGGCAAGAGGCCACTGTCTGACTGCACAAAACAAGACTTGTAGATTTACTATAAAAGCATACAGATCTGCACTGCAGTGGCCATTTGTTAAATGAGAAATATGTATTGTATTGTTACATCGCTTAATGTGAAAAGTTTAAAAGTGTAAAGTTAAGAACTTTCCTATGTATGTAATGCCATGTGGCTTTAAATCAAATATTATATGGACATACAGAGTGTTTAATGTGACCAAACATCCAGCGATCTCACAAACCTTCAATGCCCGCCCATGTGGACACAGCAACAGAACACAACAGTGCAAACAATCCACGCAGAACTTTCTGAAAACCATTGCTGAGAGAAGAGCTTTGAAAAATTACAGGTAAGAAGCATGGGTATGTTTCTAAAAACTCAAAGCTCTTCTTGCAGGTTTCAAACTAATTTTATGAAACACGTCATTGTAAAACAGACTGATCTCACTGTGAATTTGGCAACAGGAGGCCAGCAGTTCTTCTGCCGAAATCAGTCAGTGCTTACCGAAATTAAATACCACTGCTCCTAGTAGCTGAAGATGGAAGTGTAAATGGAAGTGAGTGGTGCCAAAAGCAAGTTGTTTTTAGTTGTAAATTATGTATTACAGTCAACAAGAATTATTTTTTTTTCCACATGCCCTAACCCTAACCCTACCTAACCCTAACCCTAACCCAAACCTAGCCTAACCATCAGTGAAAAATTACATTTTAGAGTGAAAAGGCAAACTCCTTTTCACTGTAAATAGCAAAGATGTCAGGTGTGAGATGGCACTTGTCAGCATCTAAAAAGTATCGGGTCGATTTCAGGGTACCAGAACATTTGATAGCAACATGTGGACTTCCCATGTGATCATGTTGACTGAACACAGTAGTCTCATTTGAAAGCTGAACTTCTTTCAACTTCACCTAGTATCTTAATAAAACAGTGTGATGAGGAGAAGTGTGGGGCCGGGCCGTGACTATGCATGTCTGACCCCCAGTTGGGCTAATCAGCCGAAGAGATGAATATAGGCAGCCGGATGCTGTAGTTTGGGAGAGAGAGAGAGCCACACACAGCTGCCGTAAACAGCACAAGACACATTGCAATGATCAAACAAGTCCATCTAACGTATATGTATCATGTTGTTTTATCACAATGCTTGTCCTGCCATTTTATAAAAGTAATAAGCCACTTGAGGCTTGTGTTAGTCATTTCACCTCAGCTCCAGTTTTTCACCTCTTTACTGTGGTAAAATCACTGTGGTGCATAGCCTCAAGTGACAAAGCTTGAAACGTTGTTGTCACGAAATGCAGCCAAGATCAGAAAACCTTGATAACGTTAGTAATGGAGTATTGAAGCCTGACTGATGTAGAATTAAAGCAGCATTGATTGTTGGAGATAAGCAGAAGATATGAAAACTTCTAAGAGGTTAAGAAAAGGTCATCAGGCTCAGACTGTGTGATGCTTTAATCTGAACATCTCAATCCCTGTTCCACTTTTTTTCTGAGCTGCTGCACCAAACTTCAAAACCAGACATAATCTCTGTTCAGAGCAAGGCCCCCTTTTCCCAGTGCTCTTGCTCTGTCTCTATCTCTCTCCCCCGCCTGGGCATGAGAGATCATGGCATGCTGTATTGCTGTGTCAGGTGTTATTAGGCTGAGAGGGGTGGCGGCTCCATCACTCTGATGCTCGTGTCCACTCCGGGGCGGATTGGGGGCAATTGCTTACACTCAGAACACTGACAGAGCAGGAGGTGATTGGCAGCAACATGGCCCTGTCTGGGATGGGAGGGCAACAGCTCTGGTGAGGTGCTATTCCAGCAACTCGCAATGAAACACGCACTCACAAACAAAGACTTGTATGTTTTTACATAGGGCTGCAACAACTATTCGATAAAATTGATCATTATCAATAATAGATATCATCGACAATTAATTTAATTATAGATTAGTTGGATATGTGCTGCAAGCACTAAGAAGCTGTGCCAGTGACATCACTTTACAGCTCAGTGAAAATGAGTTGCATGATAGAGACAATTTGAAGCGGATGCTGCTTGGAGCAGGTTAAGTAGGACCGTTTACATTATGAAACAATTTACATTAATGTATAATTTGAAAAACGCTTTATTTTAACACTTGTATTACAGACCCACCTACATATTCACTCTTATTCTAATATGAAAAGCTTTCTTGGTAGCTCACCTGATAGAGTGTTGGACTTTGGACATGTTAATCATGGTTTGAGTCCCAGGGCTGCCAATAAGGGGGGGGGGGGGCTGGAACTTTTCTCCATGACTCGACCTTGAGGGGGGCCTGGCTGGACTGGAGGGGGGCCCCACAGAAATACTTTTTATATTGTACAGCGCATCTAAATCCGTTCAGCGGTAGATGCAGATATAAACATGGAGACAGTGCACGAAAACCACCAGGGTAGCGCACATTAATGAACTGACTGGTGGGGGGCTTATGGAATACATTTTGTACCGGGCCCAAGAATTTTTTTAACTGCAGCCCTGTTGAGTCTAGTCAAAGACGCGTGGAAGAGAAAGTGCCATAAAAGCATCACAAAATGAAATGGTTGTTTCAATTTGAATTGGGTAAAAATTATTGTTTTGTTAAACTCTCATTTACCATTTAGGACACTATTGGTTATGTCTAGGCACAAATTTTAGGTTAGGGAGTTATGCTTTAATATTAAAACCTCAATCATAAATTGACCTTGAAAATCTTTTCTGATTACAACTTGGTTTTGGGAAACTGCAGACAAATGTGTAATGAAGCATGTATTTTTAGTTCCCCGTCTGTCACTCACTTCGATGTTGTGTCGAAGAAGCGACACTAGGGGACACTCTTGAGCACCTTTTGCATCTCTGATCTATGAGAAAAGGCCAATAAGAAATTGGCAGACAGAATTTGCAGGTCCCGCCCCCAGACATTCGGGTATAAAGGGTGGGAAATGCGTCTGTTTCATTCAGAAATTTTCTTCGGAACCGACTGGTTGTGTATGCAGCGAGCTGCGAGTCACACACTGTTCCTCCCAAGGATGCGAAAGAGTACTCTCTGCTCCTGACGGCCACAGGCCACATGATATCTCGTGTGTCTGGGCAGCGATCAGCATCTGTGGCTGAACTTGGTCGAGATGCGCGAAGTGGACAAGACACGCTTCTTCGACACGCCTGTCTCCCAGTTAGGTCTTTTCGGCGACACTGTCGAGGACTGCGCACAGCAGTCCTCTGCAGTGTGGAAGCAGACGGAGGCCATATCACACATCCTGCCCCACCGCAAACCTGCCGCCATGGGCCACGCTACCGCTACGTCTGCTCACCGGCTAAGAAACATGCAGCTCCGCCTCAACCCGGGCCCAGCTCTCAGCCCCTGCGTCAAGCACCCCGCAGGAAGCACATTCCCCCCTGACTTCTTCGAGGAGCTGATAAGAAGACCACTATGTCCCCCGGTGGAGGGCCGGGAGGAGAATCCTTTGTTGAATTTATTTCATTTGACCCCACATTCTCAGTAAAAGAGCTATTTCCTTAGTCTCTGGGTCACCTGGCCCGCAAATGCCGTTCTCACGACACCTGCCACAACACCTCAACAGTCCTGGCACGCTGGATGCAGACCTCTCGCCTTCAGCCCCATGACTGTTCCCCGGCCGCCTCCACGTGACCTCATCCTCAGTAACTAACCCGCCCCCTGCCGGGTGTGCAGAGCAAGGTAAGTGCTTCAAATCTTCTCTCAACACCAGAGCCTCGGGACACACCCTTGCCTCCTGCTCCGCCCCGCCGGGTACGTCAAAAATATCCGTCCCCTTAATGCCCCTAGCTCGGAGTTTGGACGTGTGGCTCTCACTTCCTAATCCATCACGCTGGTTGGCCAGGACCATTTGACCCGTTTATGCAATTAAATTTGCCCCCCCCCCAATCCGCTTTACTGCAGTATACGGCGAACATGCCAAATCGCGACTCTCTTGCTCAAAGACGCGATAGAGCCTGTTCCTCTATCCAAGATGAAGAAGGGTTTCTACAGCCCTTACTTCATCGTACCCAAGGCGGCGGCTTACAACCGATCTTGGACTCGCAAGTTTTCAACCGGCCTTGCACAAACTCCCGTTCAAAATGCTCACACAAAAACACATTTTAACTTGCATCCGACATCTAGATTGGTTCGCCGCAGTAGACCTGAAGGACGCGTACTTCCACATCTCAGTATTGCCTCGACATCGACCCTTCAACGGCCAGGTATATCAGTACAAGGTCCTCCCCTTCGGCATGTCCCTGTCCCATCTTTAAGGTCACAGAGGCAGCCCTTGCCCTGCTTCAGGAAGCAGGCATCCGCATACTCATCTACCTCGACGACTGGCTCATCCTGCCCAATCCCGAGAGTTACTATGCGCCCACAGGAACCAGGTGCTCAGGCACCTCAGCCGTTTAGGGCTTCAGGTCAATTGGTAAAAGAGCAAGCTTGCCCCGGTTCAGAGCATCTCTTTTCTCGGCATGGAGTATCAATGTCAGCGCGCCTCACCAACGAGCGCACGCAGTCAGTGCTGAAATGACTCGCCGCCTTCAGGCCGGCACAGTAGTCCCTTTAAAACTTTTCCAGAGGCTCTTGCGGCATATAGCATACTCCGCGGCGGCTGTGCCGCTTGATGGAGTTGATGCATATGAGACTGCTTCAGCACTGGCTCCAGACTTGAGTCCCAAGACGAGCATGGTGATGCAGCATGCACCGTGTGAACATCACCCCTGCCTGCTGCAAAACGTTCAAACCCTGGACAGACCTCTGGTTTCTGCGGACAGAAGACCCCTTGCAGCAGGTGTCCCGATGCGTCCTGGTCACTACCGACACCTCCAAATTGGGTTGGGGTGCAGTGTGTAGCCGCAGGCCGTTGGAAAGGGGCCCTGCTGCGCTGGCACATCAACTGTATAAAGTTGTTGGCGGTACTTTTTTCCCTGTGGAGGTTTCTCCTGCTAATTCAGGGCAAACATGTCTTGAGAGTACATAAATCGCCAAGGCGGCGTATGCTCCCGCCACATGTCACAATTCGCCCGTCGCTGCGTGCCACTCACATCCCGGGCAACCTCATTGTGGTGGCGGACGGGCTATCATGACAACGCTTGCCCAGAGGAGAGTGGAGGCTTCACCCCCAGTCGGTCCAGCTGATTTGGGAACGGTTCGGCAAGGCTCAGGTAGACCTGTTCGCCTCCCGAGAGACCTCCCATTGCCCGCTCTGGTACACCCAAACAGAGGCTCCCCTCGGGGCAGACGAGCTGGTACACAGCTGGCCCACGGAGCTGCGCAAGTATGCATTTCCCCCAGTGAGCCTTCTTGCACAGGTGCTGTGCAAGGTCAGGGAAGACAAGGAACATGTCACTCTAGTGGCCCCCTATTGGCCTACTCGGACTTGGTTCTCGGATCTCGTACTCCTCGCAACAGCCCCTCCCTGGCAAATTCCCCTGAGGAAGGACCTTCTTTCTCAGGGACGGGGCACGCTCTGGCATTCGCAGCCAGACCTCTGGAACCTCCACGTCTGGCCCCTGGATGGGATGCAGAAGATCTAGCTGATCTACCATCTGCCATTGTAAACACGATCAACCAAGCCAGAGCCCCCTCTACCAGGCAACTTTACGCCCTGAAGTGGTGCTTGTTCGTGAATTGGTGTTCTTCTCGGGCTGAAGACCCACAGAGGTGCGCAGTTAGGACAGTGCTCTCATTCCTGCAGGAGAGGTTGGAGGGGAGGCTGTCCCCCTCCACCTTGAAGGTGTATGTAGCCGGTATCGTGGCCCACCTCAACACAGTAGACGGCAAGACTTTGGGAAAGCACGACTTAATTATCAGGTTCCTAAGAGGCGCCCGGAGGTTAAATCCCTCCCGGCCAAGCCTGTTCCCTTCCTGGGATCTCTCAGTGGTCCTCTCGGGCCTTCAGAGACCCCACCTTTGAGCCACTAGAATCGGTCAGACTCAGGGCCCTCTCCCTGAAGATGGCCCTCCTGATCGCACTCACCTCCATCAAGAGGACCTGCAAGCATTCTCTGTCAGCGACACTTGCCTGGAGTTCGGTCTTGCAGACACTCATGTGATCCTAAGACCGTGACCGGGCTACGTGCCCAAGGTTCCTACCACTCCCTTCAGGGACCAGGTAGGGAACCTGCAAGCACTGCCCTGGGAGGAGGCAGGCCCAGCCCCTTTGATATATTCTTTTTTTATATTTATAATAATATAATACTTTCCAATCAATGGCCATAATCATCGGAGTAAATGGGTTAATGTTTTTTTTTCTTTAAATGTGTTTCTTTTTTTTAAGATAAATTAAAACATTACAAATAACTTTTAGGGAGACTGATTCTTGTTTACCACCTTTATCAACCTTTATTATTATTATTTTAGATATAGTCTAGTCTAGTTGTAGACTTAAAACAACTTTGCATGCTGAGTCTGCATTTGAAGTGGGGAATAATTCAGCTAATCAATTCAATCGATTGTCTTCAGACAACTATTGATTGCTTATTTGCCATAACAATCATTTCTATTAAACTCCTCATCAGTCACTAAAGATACACATGGCATTTTAAATTTTCCATTTCACTTTATACATATTAGTTTTAGTGTAGTAATTAAAATGGGTCAGTTAAAATGATTGGTAATAAAATTGGACTGCTCTGCATCACAGATCAATGAACCAATACTATTAGCATAGAGTCCATTTAAAAAGAACATTCTGGTAAAGACAAGGGTGGGTTTTAATACATACATACTGCCATACATACAGTCCCTTGACTGAAGAGCCCTTTGAAACAACAAGGCTTTTCTCGTAATTAGCGTATCAGCTTCAATCTCAGTAACTTTGCCTTTACGAGAGAATATGTTGGAGTCTGTGTTAAGATGTACCGATGCTCCATCACAGAATAATTCTCTTAAAATAATGATCTTTCTTTGGGCTATGGGTCTTCAGGAACTGTTCTGCACCGAAAGCTACACTCATAAAGCCTTCATTTCTACAATTGGATATTGGATAACTGATTTTTCCTCTGTGTGAACAAATAACCCTCCACCATGACAGGTTTGGGTCTGTTTGAGTTTGTGGCACATTGCAGAGCTTACATTGTTTGCTGCTCATAACTCCATTATGTTTTGAGAGCACACAGCACTACCAAGAGGTAAGAGGGGAGCAATGGAAGTGGACCTGTGGAAAGTTGAGAGGTTAGATTTAATTTTTTTTCTAACTGAATCTTACAACAGATAAAACCACACCAGTAAATTATTGCAGTTATCTGTAATAATGCAGAAGCTCTTAAAGAGGGTTAAGATGGCAATATACTTCACCAAAATCAAAGAAAGAATGTTTTTATTGTCATTTTGAACAAAATCTGTTGCAGTGTTGCAAACCTTACAGTTTCATGCAACCTGCCATCGAATAGCTTTTTATAGGCTTTTTTTTGTGAAATGTAAATATTAAAACAATTGTGAAGCATTTGACAGCTTGCCATAATATAATCTTAACATTGATTAGAAAAACCATTGTATTGAGTAAACCATCTGTCTTAGATCTCAATATACTACAACACTGCAATAGAAAAAAAAAAAAACTTAAATTATACTTTTGAGTCAAAACATTATAGTTACTGAAATCATACTGGCTTTTGTTAATAAAACGATGCCCTGACTTTTTTTTTTTATTGTGCAATTGCTTGTTCATGTTCATTATTATTGTGTCGATGCTTTGTTATGTCAGGAGCTAAAACAGTGTCTGGCCAGAACAATAACTTTTTTTTTTTAGATCATCACATGCAAGTGTTCATGAATAACCCCAACACATATATAGTTCAGTATTGCAGCAGGCTTGTCAACAGCACAAACAAAATGACTGCCACACCAGATAAATAAAAGGCATGTTTGTAACTCGCTTGGACTGGGCTTGACTCAAGATCACCTTTATGACCTCATTTGTACTCAAATAGCTCTTTGCTGGCCGGATATGTTGACAGAAAACAACTCACAAGAAGCTGCAATCACACAATGGCTCAGGTGGTTCAAATAGTTTGGAGCCTTGCAGTTAGCTGGCAGGTTAGCGTGGCATCCTTATTTGATTTCATGGGTAGCAGTGTGAGGCAGGTGATGATATATAAATGGACTATTGGCTGGTTCGGCCCACAGAAATGGAGAGGACTTGGACAGGGATAGTGGGGAAAGTGCCAGGGTGCTTACTGGAGCCCTCGCCAGCAAGCCGAGGCACATTAGCACAGGCTGTAGCATCTGCGAGCCGAGCGGCTCTCTCCTCACTGCAGGACCATATGGAACAGACAGGATGTTGAGCACTAATTAATTTGAGTGCAGAAGATTCACAAAACAAAGAGAGATATAAAGTCCAGCACTTCTCTTTCAGACCCATGCTTTTTGCTTTCGATTAAAGTATTTGTAAATAATGTATTATCTCAATACATCTTAAACATCAGATTGCAAGGTTTTTATTACAAGTTGTTATGCTGCAGATAGGAATAGGATTTGTCACCATTTATATAATTTCAGATTAAATAAAATGTAATTACAACATAATTCCAAAGCAGACACACTATTAAGGCTCAGTGGGCAGAATAGCACACTAAAGCCTTGTAAGATTACAGAATATTGAATCAGTATGGGAAATTCATATTACATTTTTTATTTTGTGTTTTTTTTTTGAGCAGTTGAAATGATCACGTTACCACATTAATTTAACATTCTGAATGCAATTTTTTAAGCAATTAATGCATTTATCTATATGACAATAGATTCTGGGTTCTAAGCACTGGTTGGAATAGGGCTGAACCATTTCAATGTGCAAAACACAATCACACACAACAGCAATTCTGTGCTAAAGATGAAATGATGGAGAAAGGACCCCCTTAGCCAATTTTTTTTTTTTTTTTTTTTTTTTTTGTACAAAACAAATAACATAAATGAAGTTTCTTTGTTATGTGGAATTTAAATACCACAGAAGCATGTAAAGTCTTAACTATCACCTAAAAGTGAAACAGACAATATATGATACTGATGAGGGACCGCTACATATACAGTGCATATAAAATGGAAATTGCTCACAGCAGCCATGCTCGGGTCTCGGGGGGATATCCTCCTGAGACCCGAGCATGGCTGCTGTGCGCATTTTCCATTTCCCTTCTTGATTTGAAACTAGTAGCCCCTTTTAAACACGCAAAAAAAAAAAAAAGAAATGTCCTCATACTGTATGTGGACAACGGGACTAAGTTGTGAAATTGTAAATAATACCAAGCAATAGAAAGTCAGATTTAGATTTTATTATTTTTGGTTATTACATTTTTTGATTATTTTTCCATAAGAAGTGTTGGATATTTGTGTTTTTAAGATGTTACAGACTATACAGCTGATTTTCTATAAAGCTTCTTTGGAACAATGTGTATTGAAAAGCACAAATAAAAAACTATACAAATAAAATGATTTTACTTTTATGTTAAAATGTTTTTTTTTTTCTACTTTGACAACAAAATCTTTGCTATATTCTCTCTTTGCACTGTCAAAAAAAACAAGTGATCTTCAATGCTGAAGCATTTTATCAATCATAAATGAGCCAAATTAATTCTTATACACTTAATGGCCAGTATCATCCTATCAACCATGTTAAAATCAAATTTAGCATTATACATTGTGAATCTATGTACTGATTATCATTGCCCCATGTCTGCCAAACATGTTGAGTGATCCAAATATCATCTGCAGCCTGAAACTGAACTTTTGGTCGGATGTTAGGAGTGAATGCACTTAACTGCATAGAAAAGCTATAGGATGCTCCCTTGCTCCCTATTTAGTGAATTACTTAACCTCCAGTGCACTGGTCATCTGCACTGGTCTCAGAACAGTTTGAAACGCACCTTATTTTCATCCTAACTCCATATAAGTCCTCTGAAAGCAACATTTTTCAGCTTTTGCATGAATACATTTATTCTCAATGTGAAAATGCACAGTAAATATTGGATTTATAAGGGAAAATAGCACTATAGTCCACTAAAGTGGTAATTGTATTTAACAGTGTGCCATTTAATGATAAATCTTTTTTTTTTTTAAATGGCATATCGTATGAAACTAGAAACTTTTTTTCTCAAACAGGTTTCAATGTAAAAACTTAATTTGGTTGCTTACCAGATGTAGTTATGTTGGCGTTTCTCCAAAAAGACACATGACCAGTTTGTCCAAATTTTAACCTATAACTGATAGCCCAGAGTGTCATGATATAAATGAAGGTGAAACACACACACACACACACACACACACATACACTACCGGTCAGAGCTTTTGAAACACTTAAATGATCTTAAAAATCGTTTTATCTGAAGGCATATGCTTAAATGTTTTAAATTAATTTTAAAGACAAAAATTTTATTGTGTCAACATATTCATTTATTTCATTATAAAACTTAAATGTAATAATAAAAAGTTTTTGAAATTGATGACTAGGACCAAATAATAAAGAACATCATTCAATAATGCCCAACATAGATGGGAACTCCTTTAATACTGTTTAAATGCATCCCTGGGTGATACATCAAGAAGTTGTTTGAGAAAACATCAAGAGTTCATGTCTGCAAATTCTAGGCAATCTTCAAATACTTTGAAGATGCTAAAATATAACACAGTTTTGATTTATTTTGGATTTTAATTAGTCATAACATAATTCCCATAGTTCCATTTATGTTATTCCATAGTTTGGATGACTTTACTATTATTCCAAAATGTGATGTGTGTATATACACTCACCGGCCACTTTATTAGGTACACCAGTACATCTACTTATTCATGCAATTATCTAATCAGCCAATCATGTGGCAGCAGTGTAATGTATAACATCATGCAGATATGGGTCAGGAGCTTCAGTTAATGTTCACATCAACCATCAGAATGGGGAAAAAATGTGATGGCAGTGATTTGTACTGTGGCATGATTGTTGGTGCCAGATGGGCTGGTTTGAGTATTTCTGTATCTGCTGATCTCCTTGGATTGTCATGCACAACAGTCTCTAGAATTACCTCGAATTATGCCAAAAACAAAAAACATCCAGTTAGAGGCAGCTCTGTGGGTGAAAATGCCTTGTTATAAGAGAGGTCATGGAGAATGGTCAGACTGGTTAGAACTGACAAAGTCTATGATAACTCAGATAACTGTACAATTGTAGTGAGAAGAATAGCATCTCAGAATGCACAATATGTCGAACTTTGAGGCAGATGGGCTACAAAAACAGAATACCACATTTTGTTCTACTTCTGTCAGCCAAGAGCAGAAAGCTGAGGCTTCAATGGGCCTACCATTTGCGTACCTCAGTAAAAATCCAGATTAGTCAGACCTGGCGATGTTTTTCCAATCACCTACTGTCCAGTTTTGGTGAGCCTGTGCCCACTGCAGCCTCAGTTTCCTGTTCTAAGCTGACAGTAGTGGTACCCAGGGGGGGCTTCTGCTGCTGTGGCCCATCCGCCACAATGTTTGACGTGTTGTAGGTTCATAAATGCTTTTCTGCATAGAACTGTTGTAATGTGTGGTTATTTGGGTTTCTGTCACCTTCCTGTCAGCTTGGACCAGTCTGGCCATTGTCCTCTGACCTCTGTCATTAAGAATCTGTTTTCGCCCACAGAACTGCCTCTCGCTGGATTAAAAAAAACAAAACAATTTCCTGCACCATTCTCTTTACACTCTGGGGCAGAGCTAATCAGCACCGATGATATCATCATCAGAAATATATTTATCAGCAGCCTATCAAATCAATATGAATTGTTAGGTGTTCATTTTCATGAGGATTTATGCTAGTTCTCTACATTGCTGGATCAGAGGGGAATTCAACTGCAAGAGGATGTTACAAAAAACAAAAATAATAATAATTATATCTGATCTTGTCTGATGTTATGAGAGCGGCGGTCGTTCTGCATGGACGTTCATACCCAGTACATGTGCGCTCACCCTCATGCCATCCCAGATGTGTATGACTTTCTTCTACAGAACAACGAAGAATAGCTCAGCTCTGTTGGTCCATACAATGCTAGTGAATGCTGGTTGGAACTTTGAAGCTCCCAAAATCACATAAAGGCAGCATACAATTAATCCATAAACCTCCAGTGGTTAAATCCATATAAATAAAGCAACATGATAGGTGTGGCTGTGAAACAAATAAATATATAAGTAATTTTTTGACTATAAATCTTCACTTTCACTTTTACATCTGACAGTCACATGTGGTGCCTGTTCATGTTCACATCCGAAATGGAAAGTGGAGATTTATAGTAAAAAAGCCAAGGACTTTTTGAGTTTTAAATTTATAGGTTTAATATTCACCTTTTTTCTGCCAATGTGTGAACAGCTTGTAATGCAACTTAAAAAATTTGCCATTCCTGGATTTCCTAAGTTGGCTATTAAAACCTGTAGACTGATTTTCATGCGAAGGGAGCGGGTTGGCTTTGCCAGGAAAATCCAAAAGATGTAACGTTTATGCGCACTCCCAAGATCATTGCCTCAGTGCTTCTCTCCCGCTATTCAACAGAGTCAACAAACTACAACACTAGGTAATGTTATCTTAGAGATGGAATCCAGCAAACGTCCGGCTACCAGCACAACACCGACACCTACACAAACTCAGAGTAAGCCAAAAAAACATTTATCTACTGAATCTCGTCTGGCTTAGTGGGAACGTGATCGTGGTCAAGTGAAAACTAGAGTGAACATCGGCAGAGCATCTGATTCCTGGAGGGACTTCGTTCGGTTTTGGGGATCAAAACCGACCCTGAATGATCTGTATCATTTTAGCTAAACTACAATAACACATGAAATTAATGCTAGACAATGTTCAAGATAATGCAAAAAGCTCCATTTATTTGTGTAACGTAACTTTGTTTTACAGAAAATATATACATTCTATTATAAAACAATAGCGCATCGATATATCAAAATGACAGTTGTGATTGAATCACATCAATACTGAATTGTGTCAACACATTTATAATGTACAGTCTAATTTATAAACAACTACTGTCATCATCCACCAAATTCAGCTAACAGCTATTGATAAAGCTGGCTAGTTAGCTAACGCCGACATCGGCTATCGTATAAATCCAGTCAATAGTGAGACCTATATCCACACTTTGTTTTAGCCCTGTTCCAGCACTGAAGAACTCGGCCAGTGTCATTTTAATGATGCTACCTCATCTGTCAGCATGATGCCGGGGAATCACTTTCAGTCTCTTTGTACATTGCGTCATTGTTTTGACTGATGCTCGCTCACTCGCGTCCCTATGGAGTATGTGCACGAGCACGAGCAACAGGTAGCTAGCTGCAGTTCACTGAATTGGCCACAAGTGTCATTAATAGCAAGGGTTTCTGAATCTTACATACTGCACCTTTATGTTTTTAGACTGCTTGAGTCAACAAAATAACTAAAATCCCCATCCCTAATAGCACCACATGATATGTGAACTTTTTAAAAAGTATTTAATGTCCCTATACCTTTTATTCTTCCACAAAACATGACATACATTGAGAGCTAAATAAGATTCTAAGATTCTACTGACACAAATACAATTCCTCATGTAGCACAGGGAGGGCAGATATTCAAATGCCCCTGCAGTGTAAAATGCGACTCCTGTGATGTGCGGTGGATAGACTCTTTTTAAACACGATCTGCCTTATTAATAGATGTTTGTCCCTTAACTCTAAAATTACAGCTAATGACATGAGAATTAATTTAATACACCAGTCAGCTACAGATGAAAGGAACATGGCAAATAACACAGACTGATTAATGGTCATCGGTATCTGACTTTAAGAGAATGTAAAAAAAATAAAAATTTAGAGGACCAGGTGACAGCATACCTTGAGCCGGCGAGCAAGTTCTTATCTTTCTCTCTCCTCTCTCTCGCTCTGTCTCACTCTTTACCTCTCCCCTTTCCCTCCCCTTGTCTCTCCAAGGGCACCAAAAGGCAGGGAAGACCTGCTGGCAGGCACGGCCGAGTCGGGCGATGGAGGAGTGTGATGAGGATGGCAGGGCCAGGCCGAGCCGGAGGCACCAGTTCGAGAGGGAGAGAGATGCACACGGCCGCGTTGCATATGTCACTGCATTTGATTATGTTTGTTTTATGTTGAGTTTTATCATTTGTTTTGTCCAATTGTGTCTATGTCCAATTCCCAATTTGCTCTTAGTGGTGTAGTGACTCGCCTCAATCTGGGTAGCGGAGGACGAATCTCCACGTCTGAGACCATCAACCTGCACATCCTATCATGTGGCTCATTGAATGCATTACCATGGTGCATTACCACCATGGCAGCTACGCACAACTCACCACACGGCCCACCGAGAGCGGACCACACTATAGTGATCACGAGGAGGTAACTCTGTGTGACTCTACCCTCCCTAGTAACCGGGACAATTTGGTTGCTCAGGAGACCTGGCTGGAGTCACTCAGCATGCCCTGGGATTCGAACTTCTGAACTCCATCGTCCAGCCAGCGTCTTTACCACTGAGCTACCCAGGCTTGATGTTGACTGTTTAGCTGGTTCCCGCCTCCTCCTTGCATATCCCTTGCCCCGTTACAAGAGCATTGTTTTGATGATGTCTTATATATGGTTTAAAGTTGCAAATGAGTCATGGGGACAGGTTGAATGTTAACATTTTGACACACATGGGGAAAAACACTTGCTCTTCTTTTGGTACATAGGATATATAGGACTTTTTTTAATGTTGCTTGGGATTTCATAAACTTTCAGAAAGAAAAAAAGTCTCTTCAATCAAGTCATTGAATAGGTGGCATTTTGAAAATGTTTTCAATAAACAAAACATATTGCATGAGTCCTTAAAATCAATTAATTATGTAAATGGCTGACCAGTGTCGTTATTTACAAAAAAGGGCTTATCACTTTACTAGATGAAATGCACATTAAAAATAATTTCTAATTATTTGAAATGCTGATCATTTATTAATAATCATATTATTAATCAGAAGGCTTGATCTTAATTAAGGTGCCACTGACTACCACAAGTTCGAATCCAGGGCATGCTGAGTGAATCCAGCCAGGTTTCCTAAGCAACCAAATTGGCCTGGTTGCTAGGGAGGGTAGAGTTACATGGGGTAACCTCCTTGTGGTTGCGATTAGGGGTTCTCACTCTTAACGGGGCATGTGGTAAGTTGTGCATGGATCGTGGAGTGTAGCATGAGCCTCCCGTGCTGTGAGTCTCTGCGGTATCATGCACAGTGAGCCACATAATAAGATGCGTGGATTGACGATCTCAGAAGCGGAGTTAACTGAGACTTGTCCTCCACCACCTGGATTGAGGTGAATAACCGCGCCACCACGAGGACCTACTAAGTAGTGGGAATTGGGCATTTGAAATTGGGAGAAAACGTGAATATATTTAAAAAATACAAAATACAAAAAAATACAAATTAAGGTGCCACTGATTTTATTAGGCTTGAATTAACTTGGTACAAAAGAGTATAATGTACAATTATTATTATTTTATATTTTATTTTTGTATGATTTGCAGTCCTAAAATATAGTCCTAAAAACATAGTGCTCATGAACGCACAATGGACGCCAAGATTTTAACTTAAAAAAAAATACATAAAAAAAAATAAAATAAAAATTATTTAACCTGATGTATGCCTTTGAAGACTTGGAATATGACGCACTAGCCACATGGATTACTTTTATGATACTTTTGGGACCTATTATAAGCATTAACATGAGTCACTATGAACTGCCATTGTACTGAAACAACTGACCATAATATTCATTAACATTTTTATTTCTGTGTTCTACATACAAGTGTAAAATTACATGATTGTGAGTAAATTTAAGACAGAATTTTTATTTTTGGTTTAACTACTCATTTAAAGAACAGAAGGGCAGTAATCTGGTGAAGACTGAACACTTATGAGCATTTATGAACCCAGACTTCTGTCTCTTTGCTCTCTTTCTGTAATCCCTTCTGGATTTTAGTGAGGTGAGAAGTCCCAGATCCCCCTTTAGATGGCTTGATCTCCTCAGACCTATTAGAGTGAGTGGAGGGTTAATCTGAACGTACAGATATGAACTGGAATTAATGCCTGCTTTCCTTCTTGCTCTGAATGAAGCAAAAAAAAAAAAAAAGTGCAACAGAGCATGTGAATCAAGAGAGCTGTGAGAGAAGCTTCTGACTCTAAAATGTCCCAAACTCACTGAGAGAAATGGAAAGAATGATCAGGCTAGCAAGGGAATCCCGGCAGTGAGAAACTTCCCTAGAAGTGTCTGTGGAGTGTGCCATTCTTAAAATCAACTTCAGTAATGGCCTCATTATTACTGGAATCTGATGGAGCCAGTGGAAATTTTTAGCACCTTTCTTACACAATGTTGAAAAAAAGCCTCAACTTCATCAAGTTGCTATAGATGCCCTATGCTTATGCTTACTTGTTTTATTATTTAAAGAAATAGTTAAAAATTTTAAGTCATTATTTACACACTCTTGTCTCATTCAAAACCAATATGACAATATGAATTTTCATTTTCGGGCCATCTATTTCTTAAGCAACATATTCACATGTGAGGTCAGCATGTTGTTTCTGAGAGTTCCGGTACCCAATAGGATCAGCCACATTTTGCTGTCTCGCCAACAAGCGGCATCTCCTATTTTTGCATCTGCTCCAGTATGGTTACCTGCATATTGCATCAGCAGCATGGGAGACATGGGTTTGGATACCGAAAAACAGAAAGTAATTGCGTTTGCATAATAAGTGATAATTGCGATTCAGAGGTTGCATTTTCTTCCTCTTACATACATTTTTTTTACTGCACTGACTCCACTAGGTTTGGGGTTTGGGTTGGGAAGAAGCTCCCTGTTGGGAGTTTATAAAATGCATTCTTCTTCACTGTATAACAGCCTCTACAGCTGAAAACAACTCGCTTCACAGCTTGCTCGCCCCTCCTTGGATATTACACCTGGAAAATGGAGCTCACTTTGTGCCCATATGCCCAACAACACTCTCCGCTTTGACCACTTGGGGCAGTATTTCACTTTTACGATTTGGCAGATTATGGCTGAAGAAAAGTCAATGTACTGTTTCCGATTTCACTGTGAGATCAGTCTGCATTAAAAGGATGTTTCTTTTGCAGTGCCTTTCAATCAGAGATTTGGTTTGATTAACTCAAAATATGTATAATAGAAACGTCTAGGTTACGTATGTAACCGCTGTTCCCTGATGGAGGGAACGAGACGTTGTGTCAAATAAGTGACACTAAGGGTCTCTCTTGAGCACCGAATATGCCTCTGATGTATGAAAAAAGGCCAATGAGAAGTTGGCAAACAGTATTTGCATACCCCGCCCTCGGACATACGGGTATAAAGGTGAGGAAATACTATGAGTTCATTCAGGATTTTTCTGAGGAG
Organism: Moxostoma hubbsi; assembly: GCA_032164185.1. Lineage (NCBI taxonomy): Eukaryota > Metazoa > Chordata > Actinopteri > Cypriniformes > Catostomidae > Moxostoma > Moxostoma hubbsi. The sequence goes on along the minus strand of JAVLUX010000015.1, from coordinate 9,283,073 downwards.
CCGGGAGTGTCCGGCCACCTCAGTGGCTCGGCTCAGCGACGTGGCCGGGAGGACACTTCTTCGTGTTGAAGAAGTGACACTAGGGGTCCACTTCAAATCACACCATGCGCTGAGCCATGTATGTGTAGTGCTGACACAGGAGCGGGCAGGTATTTCACGTGCCAGGATGACCAGCTGTGTCAGACTGCACGTACCCTTCCCCAATACCCCATAAAAGACATTGGAATCCTTCTAGTTACCCAAGCAGGGGAACAAGGTGATGCTTGCCAACCCGGGATGGGCCGAGCCTACCCGGGCCTCTTTTCACTCTATGTTTCTCTCATAGAGCCAAACGGCTGGGGCCCTTACCGCATCGTGTGAAGGAGGTCTTACCCATTTTCCTATTCTTTCAGGGGGAAAAGACCCTGCGGAGACCACACCTGCCCAGGAAAGAGGAGGTACCGTGGCAAAATCACATGGCCTCTTCGGTCACATGTGGGAAAGAATGGCGCGGTGGTAGATTCAGCCTCCAAGAGGGAGCTGAGTGAGTGGTATCTCCTGGGAGGGAAAAGCGCACTGTTTTACCTCGGCCGAGGGAAAGGGCGCTGGACTCAAGCGATTCACCTGGTCAGACCATCAGCATGTACCGAGTTCTCCCTGCTCGGACCTGAGAAAACACGGGACGAAACTGACTCAAGCCTGAGGTTGTAAAACCTCACAAAGGTATTGTGACCGCAGCTCTGCATATGTCTGCCAGAGAGGCAACCCTAGCCAGTGCCACGAGGATGCAGCACACCTTGTTGAGTGTGCTCAGACCCACAAGGGGGGGGGGGGGGGGATCTTCCGTGTCCCGTCCAGGGGCCAGACCTGGAGGTCCCAGAGGTCTGGGCGTGGATGCCAGAGCATGCCCCGTCCCTGAGAAAGAAGGTCCTTCCTCAGGGGAATTCGCCAGGGAGGGGCTGTCGCGAGGAGTACGAGGTCCGAGAACCAGGCCCGGGTGGGCCAGTAAGGAGCCATTACAGTGACTTGTTCCTAATCCTCCCTGACCTTGCACAGCACCTGTACAAGAAGGCTCACTGGGAGAAATGTGTACTTGCGCAGCCCCAAGGGCCAGCTGTGTGCCAGTGCATCTGCCCCGAGGGGAGCCTCTGTTCGGGCACACCAGAGCGGGAAGTGGGAGGTCTCTCGGGAGGCAAACAGGTCTACCTGGGCCTTGCCGAACCGATCCCATATCAGCTGTATCGCCTGGGGGTGGAGCCTCCACTCTCCGCCAGGCAAGCGTTGTTGTGACAGCCTGTCCGATACCAGCGATACCTGAGTCGGTGCTGGCTCCAAAGGAGGAGACGACAGGCGAGTCGTGACATGTGGCGGGAGCGTATGCCGCCTTGCCGATTTATGTACACTACCGCGGTGGTGCTGTCTAACCTGATTAAGACATGTTTGTCCCGAACTAACAGGAGAAACTTCCGCAGGGCATAGAAAACAGTCGGTAACTCTAGGCAATTGATATGTCAGTGCAGCGAGGCCCCTTTCTAACGGCCCGCAGCTGCGTGCCTGTTGCACACGGCGCCCAAACCCATTTTGGAGGTGTCAGTCATAACCAGGACGTGTCAGGACACCTGCTGCAAGGGTACTCCTGCCCGAAGAAAGCAGAGGTCTGTCCAGGGTTTGAGTGTTCGGCGGCAGGCGGGGGTGACTATCACATGGTGCGTGCCTCAGCGCCATGCTCGTCTCAGGACTCGAGTCTGAAGCCAGTGCTGAAGCGGTCTCATTTGCATCAACCCCAGTGGTCGACCGCTGCGGAGGATGCCCCAGGAGCCTCTGGAAAAGTTTTAAAGGAACCGTTGCGCCCGGCCTAAAGGAGGTGAGGCATTTCAACACTGACTGAGCACGCTCGTTGGTGAGTCGTGCCGACATTGAGACCGAGTCTAACTCCATGCCGAGAAAAGAGATGCTCTGAACCAGGGTGAGCTTGCTCTTTTCCCAGTTGACCTGAAGCCCCAAACAACTGAGGTGTCTGAGCACCTAGTCTCTGTGAGCGCATAATTTGTCTCGGGAGTGGGGCAGGATGAGCCAGTCATCGAGGAAATTGAGTATACGGATGCCGGCTTCTCGGAGCGGGGCAGGGGCTGCCTCTGCGACTTTGGTGAAGACGCGAGGGGACAGAGACATGCCGAAGGAGAGGACCTTGTACTGATACGCCTGGCCTTCGAACGCAAACCAAAGGAAGGGTCAGTGTCAATGCAATATTGAGACGTGGAAGTCTCCTTCTGGTCTACCGCTACGAACAAAATCTAGATGCAGGAGGCAAGTTAAGATGTGTTTTTGCATGAGCATTTTGAAAGGGAGTTTGTGCAAAGCCCGGTTGAAAACTCAGTAGGTCAAGTCCAAGATCAGTCATAAGCCGCCGCCTTTCTTGGTTACAATGAATTAAAACCTGTAGAGACCCTTCTTCATTTCGGTTGGAGGGACAGGCTCTATCGCGTCTTTGAGTAAAAGGGTAGCGATCTCCGTGTGCAGGGATTTGGCATGCTCACCGTGTACTGCGGTAAAGCGGACGCCCGTGAAGGGGGGCAGAGGCCTGGCAAACTGAATTGCGTAACCAAGTCGGATGGTCCGGGCCAGCCAGCGTGACGGATTGGGAAGTGAAAGCCACGCATCCAAGCTCCGTGCTAGGGGCACCAAAGGGACAATTATTTTTGACGTACCTGGCGGGGCGGGGCGGAGCAGGTGTTACGGCGTCGGGAGGCGATGACGCGTCCCGAGGCTCTGGTGCTGAGAAAAGACTCAAAGCACTTACCTAGCTCCACGCACCCGGAAGTGGGCGGGTTCGTAACTGAGGAGGAGGGTTGGTAGAGACGTCCTCTGGAGTCGTCCGAACCGGCCAGCCGGGGAACAGTCGTGGGGCTGAGGGCGGAGGGTCCGTGTCCAGCGTGCCGGGACTGTTGAGGTGTGGTGGCAGAGTGCCGTGAGAACGGCATTTGTGGGCCAGGTGACACAGAGGCAAAGGAAATAGCTTTGTTATTGAGAATGTGGGTACCGCAGCCCCGACTAGTGGCGAGTCAGCAAAATGTGGCTGATCCTATTAGGTACCGGAGCTCTCAGAAACAACATGCTGGCCTCACATGTGAATATGTTGCTTAAGAAATAGATAGCCCGCAAATGAAAATTCTGTCATTAGAAGAATGTAAGTCATATTGGTTCTGAACGAGACAAGAGTGAGTAAATAATGACTTTAAATTTGTAACTATTTCTTTAAATAATAAAACAAGTAAGCATAAGCATAGGGCATCTATAGCTATCGCCTCCGGGTCCTCGAGGGGGTTCTTGCGACGGGGGGCGTCTGCTTCCTGTGGGGCGCTCGACGCATGGGCTGAGAGCTGGGTCCAGGATGAGGCGGAGCAGCCTGGTGTTTCTTCGCAGGGGGATGCCCTCGGCGGCCTTTATACCCATATGTCCGGGGGCGGGGTATGCAAATACTGTCTGCCAACTTCTCATTGGCCTTTTTTCATGCATCAGAGGCATATTTGGCGCTCAAGAGAGACCTGTAGTGTTGCTTCTTCCACACGATGTCAAAGTGAGCGACAGACGGTGAACCACTGTTCCATCCAAAATCCTATAGTTACTACACTTTTTGTTATTACAACATATTAGGTGCATTTTGTATTTTTATTTTTTTTTTAGGGCCGATATTGCAGGGATGGTTGCGGGTGGGACAAATTGTTAGATAAACAAGAATGCTTTTTCCAATGCAAATGTCGCTCATTAAGCTCCTATAGACTCCCAGAGAAGCACAACATCTGGGCGTTACCCAAAATTACACATTTAGATATGGATACTTTACTTAAACAGCACAACAGTTAATTGTAATATTTTACACTTTAAAAAAATACTTAGAAATTGTAAATATATTAAACTTGCTGCAATTTTTATAACATCACAGAAGTCATGTTTCCTGCGCAAGTCTTAACAAAATCTCCACTGTTTCACACAAACTATAATAACAGTGATAACAGTGGTAACTTGTGTTATTATTCCCCCAGTAGTGAGTGGAAACCTCGTGAAGATTTTATGTTTACTGATTTTGAGCCAGATATTCTGCAGTTGTTTGGTTGTTGAAGTTTGATTTGCTCAGTTTGGCTGAGTGCTTCACTCTAAACTTGTTTCCAGCATGCACAAAGGCTTCACTTGACCCCTCTTGTCCCCTGAATGGCTGCTACTATTCTGTCCTTTCATCTGTTAGCTCTGACGGATTATATGCATTTATGCTGTGAGTAGAAACGGCCGTTCTCCTGTTTATGTTAACATTGCCTCATAAAGTATAAATCACCCGTTTTAGAGGACTCCAAGTTCACTAATGTTGTTCAAGTGAGGAAACCAGTGAAAGTTGGCTATATATAGAAGTTTAAGTAGTTAATTTTTACATTTGCTTTTTATGGATTTTTGTTCTGCTCATATCCTTCGTGTTGAGAAGCTGAAGAGCTGGGGAGCCGTTATCCACGAGGGCTAATAAAATAGTTATTGCTGCTATCTTTAACATGCTGGGAACAACCAGGGCCTTAAACAAACTAAGTACTGTGCTGCAGAAATGATTACCTAGAATTTATTACGTCCACCCACAGGAGCCGTTCACTCTTCCCACTCAAATTCCTATTTCACTCAAATGACAAGCTCACAAGTGCAGTTTCTGAGGAAACATTTAACATTTGACAGGCAAGACTTTCCCAAAGGTTCCACGTGAATTGTGTAATTTCTTCGGCTCTAGAAATATCAAAACACAATTCAAATATAATGACTGTTTTTAAACAGGTTTACTGAACACTCACCCCATCTGCTAATAGTCAGAGAAACAGATTGTCCCACACAAAAAGCATGCCATTGGTTGAGCCAATGTTGCTGTGTCGGGCTGGTTGGGATGCTCACAGTAGGGTTGTACATTTTTCTCCAAACGAATACAGGACACATAAGCATTTTGAGCATTTTTCTGCTTTAATACGAACCCAAAACCTTTAATATGTAATGTTTTGCAACCTGCTAAAATACGATATAACAGGCATCACTTACAGGACGTCCCGCATTTTCATCAAAATTGCAACATTTTGTTGGCAACCCTAGCTCAAATAGAGAATTTTTCTGAAAGCGCAATAAAGCCATATTATTTACACTTTTTGGGGAACCTACCTGCAAATGGCTTACATACAGTTGTTTCAAGTAAGTATGTATAGACTGCATGCCCAATTATTAGGCAATTGAGTATTCTGATCTTGTCATTATTTCCATGCACATTTTCCAGCTCCAAACCATATAAACTTGAATGCTTATTGGATTCAATAATTTTCAGGTGGTATGTGTTTGTGTAATGAGGGAGTGTGTGGCGAAAGTGACTAACACCTTATATCAAGGTGTGCACAATTATTAGACAGCTTCATTATCTCAGGTAAAATTGGCCAAAAAAGAGATTTATCTGACACTGAAAAAATATTGTAAAATGCCTTTCCGACCGATGCAAAACTCTTGAAATAGCTAAACTATTGAGGTGTGACCAACGGACTACCAAACGTTTTGTTGCGAATAGTCTTGGGTGCAAAAAACACACAAAGAAGAAAAGGCGCAAATTAACTGCAAAAGATTTGAGTAGAATTAAACGTGAAGCTACCAGGAACCCATTATCCTCCAATGCTACCATATTCCAGAACTGCAACCTACCTGGAGTATCCAGAAGTACAAGGTGTCAAGTGCTCAGAGACATGGCCACGGTCAAGAAGGCTGAAACAGGACCAACACTTAATACATTCACAAGTTGAAGCATCAAGATTGAAAAATCTGTCTTCATGTATATCTTTGCCCAAAGGTTTTATAGACAGATGAAATGAGAGTGACTCTTGATGGACCAAATGGATGGGCCTATGGCTGGATCACTAATGGATATAGGGCACCACTTCGAGTCAGGTGCCAGCAAGGTGGAGGCTGCTATATTTAAGGATGAGGTAGTTGGACTTTTTCGAGTTGAAGATGGACATAAACTCAACTACCAAACTTACTGCCAGTTTCTGGAAAGTACTTTCTTCAAGCAGTGGCACAGGAAGAAGTCCTCAGCGTTTGGGAGGCTGTGGTTGCTGTTTCAGTGAAAGTTGATCGTGAACAGATCAAGAAACTGACAGAATCCATGAATGGAAGGCTCATGGCAGTTATTGAAAAAAGGGTTGCTATATTGGTCACTAAATATTTTTAATTTATTGTCATTTTGTTTTACTTGTTTGTTGCACCTACTCTAAAAATTGAGAATATACAACTGAGTTGGGAGAAATTATTTTTGTAACTTAGTTGCCTAATAATTGTGCACACTTATGTATTCCCCTGAGAAAGACAAAACTCACTTTTTCTTTGTTAAACATTCAGGTTTGAGGTTCAATAATATTTTGGATTGACTGAGAGCATTGTTTGTTCAACAATAAAACTAATCCTTAGGAATGCAATTTGCCTTATAATTCGGCATGCCGTGTAGTTGCTTATTAAACTATTTGAAGTATTAAAAAACATAACCTAGATCACTAGATTTAAATAGTTATTTGACTGATAAAACTTTTTGAATCTAAGCAACTTACAAACAGTACACATAGCAACAAATATGCAAGCAGCTCTTAAAAGACCCAAATGTGTAGATCTCCATGATTGTCTGCCTGCAGCGAGCAAACACTGTCTGCTCTGTAATGGATTATCTCTCTTAGACATTAGGTTTGGACTTGTCGAAAACAGGTTCCAAGACTTGGAATCAGTCAGGCAGATGTTTATTTACACAGCTTTAACCGTTCATTTGATAAGTAAATGAGTTAAATGCTTGTGTAAGTGATCTACCCCAGCTGCTAGAAAATAACAAGTGTGAATGTCAGGGACACTTTATGGTTCTTGGTCCTTGTCTGCATGTACAAACAATTTCACAAACACATGTGTGTTATCATCAACGATTACATCGATCTCAACAAATTTTGTATATAAATATAAACTATTGATATGCCAAAAGTCAGCACTATTTCCTGGACCAGAAAAGTGCTGTAATACACTACACAGAAGTACCTGCAGTCATTCAGTCAGTAGGTTGCTATTGCACGAATAAATAATACATGTTTGATGCAGCGTTAAAAGATTTTACAGTTGACCTTAGGGTTTGAGTTACACCTTGTTCTAAACTAAGGAGTGATAAAAATACACTACATCCTGCACATTATTGATATGCTCTTTAGGCTTGCACCCGTCAGTCTACAAAATATTTTAAATCAATTAACATTATTTTTTTTTATAAGTAACAAACATTCTAAGTGCATTCATATTAAGTATACTGTAAAAATGCTTTTCTTCATTTATCTGGAAATGTTTTGTTTGTTTGTTTTTTGGTCAAGCCCCATTTGAAACTAGAAAAAAATAATAATATGATTGTCTGGGGTGCGTGTCCCACACAAGGACTCACTGTAACTCACTCCTTAACCACCATACTATGATGCATCATTGGAGAAATTAACTAGCTATTTATGACTGTTTCCCGAAACTGTAGTAACCATGTCACACATCTATCGTTCAAACCACATCGATTCAATAAAATAGAGCTCTAGTTAATGAAGTTACTTAGGTGGAGTAATAGCTTGAGCTAATATTAAATTATAGTTGCTCGTTTATACGTACACCAGAAAGATGTTTAATGTTAGAAATCTGTTGAAGACAGGAAAGCGGCATGCACTGTGTAAAGCGACAGATACATATGATGCGATAGTGTAGTTTTCCACTATAGCAGAGGGTTCCCCCAATGTACTTGAGCACATACACACATCATACAGACTCTTCAAAAACATATAAACTTTAATTATGCGTTGACATAAACACATAAAAGCTTTGTTCTCTGACAAACTGTGTGTAATAAGGCCCTTTCTCTTAACAGCCTTTAATCCCAATGGATGCATTTGTATTTACATGACGTTTCAGAATGCCACTTTCTGCAAAAACCCAGTGTGGCAGCGGGGGCGTGGTCAAGCGCTCGTCCGGGGGAGAAAGCGGTAAGGGCGCTTGCACCTGAGCTAAATTATGTCTAACACATGTCTCTAATTTCAGTGAGCTCGGGGAGAGCGGCATAAGAACAGACACAGAACCTCCAGTCATCAGAGAGAGAGATCAACATAGAGACCAGCTTGAGAAGCTGGATGTGCAAAAAACTGTTTCGTTATTGTGAAACTGTATTGTGAGGCTCAGTAATTAAAAGCTTACCTACGGGTTGAAGAAACCAGTTCCCTGTGTCCTCCTTTCCCTCGTGACCTGAAGTTTGTCACACTGGTGCCGAAACCCGGGAAAGTCATCCCTAGTGATGGAAGGAAGTCGCCCCACAGAGTCCTCCCAGTTGACGGAGGTCCTCCAGTCCCTCGCCACGATGCACCAAAACCATCAACAGACCCTGCTTGAGACCCCGGCAGGACCAAGATTGTTGTTTTTTTGAGATCCTGCGGACTCAAGCAGAGGACCGGCATGCGATCCGGAGTCTCCTCAGCCAGGAGGTCGCTCCAGCCACAGCCGCGACCCCGGACCCCCGCGCCTCTTTGCCCCCACCCGCGTTACAGAAGATGGGGCTGGCGGGCGATCCAGAAGCCTTCCTGGATCTGTTTGAGCGCTTGACCACGCCCCCACTGCCACACTCAGAATAAGTCATTTTCTTAAATGTGTGTAAACTTGGTCCAAGTCTTGAAAGAATTAAAGATATATATGGAATAAAAGATTTAGAAGCCTCAGCAAACTCAAAAATTTCCAAAACTGCACATTTACAAGAAGCTGTTCTTCTAACCACAAAGAGTTGCAGTTCCAAACATGCAACTGTGCGATGCTGTTTGCGAATGTTTATTGTAACTATGAATTTGGGAAACACCAAATCACTGAACTATGCTGGTAATGATGGAACTTGCAACTTAGCTGGCTGACGCTGGTTTTGAGAAATGCACCCCTGATTAAGAGTAACATTTTCTGATGAACAAATAGGAGAGTTTTATCATGTAAATATATGTCCTATCAAAAAATGCAATAACATTCTTGTATTTTTCCCTCTTTTGCTAAATAATGATAAGTTACACTCTTCATTGAAATAAACTAATCTTAATGAACTTTTCAGACACAACAATGTCTTTGTTTACATAAACACAGAGTAAGCACATCAGAGACAAAGGAGATATAGGCGGAGGAAAAGAAATTGTGCACATGTGGCCCTATTATTCCCACGGCAAATGTGAATGAGTGAAACTAAATGAGATTTGTGAACTAGCGCCCCACACTTTAATAAACACTGGTCTAAATAAAATGGGTTTATCATGTCAAAAATATTATTTAATATGACTAAATTAATCTGACTACATTAGATTTATCTAACAAAAGTAATTATCACATCATGTACAAATAGTTATTTATTATAACAATTGCCTACATTCACTTTTAACAGTGAATACAAATGCAAACTTGTGAGAGAATTGAACAAAATAAATGTACCTGCTTTAAAACAAATTTGACAGTGTATCAAGTTGTCTGAGGAGATTGTGGAAATGGCTGCTCTTACAAGAAAAGGCCAGTCGGAGTTTATGTATATTCTCTGAGTTATAGTTTACCGTCCACAAATAATTACTCAAGAAGCCGGTGTGCATGCACAGTTTCCATAAGCTTCATTATGAGAGGTCCAAATAAATCAATGCATATTTACAGAACATATGTTATGGGACTACGACTCTGGTCCATTAATGAATTGAGAGAGTGAGGATTCATTACAGTAAAGATGTCAAGCACACTTCTATGCAAATTGCCTGAGAAACCCAAACGCTGAGCCTGTACATCATCGAGAAGGTCACTTTAAGAAATTGACACACATCATTGCAAAGCGTTCAACAAACATATCCATGAGATTGATCTATCCATTTTAGAAACATAACTTGTTTTCAATAAAGCCATGCCAATGTTCATATATATGGCATACATTATGTCAGGCAATATCTATTGGATTTCCTGTTGATATAAGACCATGGAGGTAAGTGGTTTGCCATTCCTTTGACACATACCCATTAACTTCTCTGGATGCTCCTAAATGGCCCTCTTTAATTGGCCCTTGAAGCTGAACCTCCAATTAATAATCAATGGTGTCAAGGGAACCAGGTTCGGCTTGTGTTTAAAGCAATAAATTACAGCATTATATTCATATTTATTCTAAGTAGGTCTTTGTTGTAATTGGCAGGTTATTAGAGTGGGAGCTTTTAGACTGTATCAAAGTAATTCAATTAAAATGTGAAATATAGATCCAGCTTGGATAAACAAACAACTTCGCTGTAATATGACAGAAAAACAGAGAACCGTCTCGTTGACTATCTCATTATTTTTGGCCGCTATTCAGAAGATAAGGGTGAGCTGTGCGCTCACGAAAAAGAGTCGAGAACTACAGACCAACAGAATAAAGACACCTCATTCATCTACATTCCCTCATTGCTTTGGTTGAATAATCACTGTGCCTGACACAAATGGTAAGGTACTCTGACAAAAATATATATATATTATATACTGAAGGAGCTACTGAGATACAGACAATGAGAAAAGGGAGAGAGAGAGAGCTCTTCTTTCTTAACTTCAATGTTCAGTCTGAAGATAATCCTAAGCTTCTTTACTTATCAGTGAAAGGAATTTAACGCATTACTCTTGATAACACTCTGACTCTGGTAATGCACCCTAAAAGCCCTAATACAAGCAGACGAGAGAATTTGGAAAAATAAAAATACACAAATTTGGCCCATCCAGGTTTATTGAGGCCCACCCAAATATGATTTTCTGGCTACATCCTTGTTTATATTTTCAAAACCTAAACAGATTAATGCAAAAGACATGCACACATTGAATAATGTACCACAATGGCAGTAAAGGTGTTTACTTACTTTAAACCTTAAACCTAAACCTAACCGACAATGTGATAAAAAAAACTAATATGACATGAAAAACGCAATTGCTGAAGTAGCCACGTCATTTTGTTGTGCTTCCATAACATTCTCAGCTTTTTTACATCCCCTGAGTGTTTGATGCAATAAAGATAAAAGGGAGAGATTTCCACTCAACTGTCAGACCAGAGAATCCAGAGTATAAATTGAACAATAATGTATTATTGCGAATAGACATTTTTAAAAGCAGCTTCAGGATGACCCCTGGTCCAAAAAACAAACAAAACAATCTAGTAAAATAAAGAGAAATAAATAACCTGGAAATATGAAAAATGAAAATACAGAGAAACTTTCCTACCTACTCTAACAAAAACAGCAGTAAACTAAATAAAAAAATGAAACAAAACATGCAGGTCACCCCTACAAACCTTCTGCTTTAGAGGCAAAACACTTGTCGTGGTTTCAAGTACCAAATCACAAACTGGATATGAAGTTCCTGCTCTCAGAATTACCATAGACAGAATAGAGTACACTGGGTTTGGTCTGGCAGTTGGCCGAGAGTCTGGAACAGCACGAATGACCCATGAGAGCTGACATTTAGAGACGGCGCACCGATTTTATAAAGCACTTCATCAGGAACAACCAATCATCAGGAGCAAACAATTAACGAATTGGCGGCACCTGATAGGACACAAAGAGAACAAGCATATCACACCGACACCCAGACAGAGAGAGAAAGCGCAGAGGAAAAATCCTCAAAACAACACAGAATGTAACAGCCTTCTGTGTCAACTCGCATGCTCTTCAGGACTCGTACCCTGGTCCTTTGCATCACAAGTGCACAGATTCTAAATATAGTTGGTTATGTAATAAAACATTTAAATGTATTTTCTTATGCCGGTTTCACATATCCTCAATGAGCGGGGTGTGAGCGAGACGTGAGCAGTGCATTTTCATTTTGACGTCCATATTAACAGATTACACCCTTCACATTGCATGAGTCACTAGGAGTAAATGCCAGAAGCGTCCCAGACATGGCAGGGTGCATATGGTTTTGAAATTAAGCCTATTTTTGCTGTGCAGCACTGGGTGTAGAAAATCAAAAATAATCAGGATATTACAGAAAATAACCAAAAGCAAATTAAAAATATTTAAACTGAGGCTAATACACTACATTGTATCTGCATACAAACTAACACAAATTAATTATAAAAAAGTATGAATAAATGAACTTCATTGCTTCACAGAAACCTGGCTGAGTGAAGCCTTTCCAGACATTGTGTTACATCTGCCGGGCTTTCATCTGTTCAGAGCGGATCGCAGAGTTTAAATTACAGAGTTAACATAAAAAAACGAGAGTTGGTGGAACATCCTTTTACATCGATGAAATTTGGTGTACTGATTTAACAATGTTAAAGAAGATGTGCAGTCCTACTTTGGAAGCACTCTTTATCAACAGTAAGCCTTTCTACTCGGCACAGGAGTTCTCGTCATTTATTCTGCTGAGTGTTTATATTCCTCCACACATGTGCGTGAACGCAGCGCTTAAACACAGACGCGGAACAAAAATACCCAGACCCACTTATTATTATTCTTGGAGATTTTAAAAAGGCAAATCTCACACATGAACTGCTCAAATACAAACAGCACATTACATGCCTCACCAGAGACCGAAATACACTGGATCATTGCTACACAACATTAAATGATGTATATCACTCTGTCCCTAGAGCAGCTTTGGGACTGTCTGATAATTTTCTGTTTCATCTTCTTCCAACCTAAAGGCAAAAACTAAAGTCAGGTAAACCTGTAGTAAAGACTGTAAAGGAATGGACAAATGAAGCTGAGCTGTAACTAGGAGACTGCTTTGACTGCACTGATTGGAGTGTTTTTGAAGCTGCTGCCACAGACCTGGACAAGCTCACAGATTCTGTGACTTCATATGTCAGTTTCTGTGAGGACATGTGCATTCCTACTAGGATTTATTTAACATACAACAATGACTAACCATGGTTTACAGCAAAACTCAGGCAGCTTCGTCAGGCCAAAGAGGATGCTTACAGAAGTGGGGATAAATATTGTTCAATCAGGCCAGGAACACAATAAATAAGGAAATCAGAGTCGCTAAAGAAGCTACTCTGATAAGCTGAAAAACACGTTTTCAGCTAATGACCCAGCATCAGTGTGGAGAGGCCTGAAAGACTTTACCAAATTCAAGACACTATACCACAACACTGTAAAAGGTCCAGTCTCAGATCCCACACCCGCCCTGACCTTCAGTTGACACAAACACCAAAAACTCCTGCAACCCCCTCCTCTTCCCACCTGCTACTCAATCTGCACTTAAGATCTGTGAAGAGGAGGTGTGCCGTGTCTTCCAGAAACAAAAGACAAGGAAAGCAAAGGACCCAGATGGTGTTTCACCCACTTGTCTGAACAGCTGGCCCCATCTTCACACAGATCTTTAACAGATCACTGGAAGAGTGTGAAGTTCTCTGATGCTTCAAATGCTCCACCATCATCCCTGTCCCAAAGAAACACAAAATCACAGGACTTAATGACTACAGACATGTCGCTCTGACGTCTGTGGTAATGAAGTCATTTGAGAGACTGGTGTTGGCCCACCTGAAAACATCACTGGACCCTTTCAAAATCCACTGCAATTTGCTTATTGGGCAAACAGGTCTGTGGATAATGCAGTCAAAATGGGATTGCATCATATTCTGCAACATCTGGACAGACCAGGGACATATGCAAAAATCCTTTTTGTGGACTTTTCAATGCCATAATCCCAGCTATACTCTGGACTAAATTACACCAACTCTCTGTTCCAATGTCTATTACTGGATCACCAGCTTTTTGACTGACAGGCAGCAGCTAGTGAGACAGGGGAAATTCACTTCCAGTACATGTACGATAAGCACTGGTGGCCTCCAGGGATGTGCGCTCTCCACACTACTTTTCTCCCTGTATACCAATGACTGCACCCCCAAGGACCCCTCTGTCAAGCTTCTGAACTTTACAGATGACACTACTGTGATCGGCCTCATCCAAGATGACGATGATTCTGTATACAGAAGGGAGGTTGAACGGCTGGCTCACTGATCCAGTCAAAACAACCTGGAGCTGAACATGCTCAAAACAGTGGAAATGATAGTGGACTTTTCTTGACCCCGCTCACCAATCTAAACAGCACTGTGGCAGCAGTGGAGTCATTCAGGTTCCTGAGCACTACCATCTCACAGGACCTGAAGTGGGAGACCCACATTGACTTCATTGTGAAAAAGGCCCAGCAGAGGTTGTACTTCCTACAACAAGCTGAGGAAGTTCAACCTGCCACAGGCGCTGCTGATACAGTTCTACACAGCAGTCACTGAGTCTGTCCTCTGCACTTCAATAACTGTCTGGTTTGGTTCAGCTACGAAATCGGACATCAGAAGTCTACAAAGGACAGTTCGGACAGCTGAGAGGATTACTGGTTGCCCCCTGCATCCCTTCAAGAACTGTACACTTCCAGATAGAGGAAAAGGGCTGGAAAAATCACTCTGCACCCCATTCACCCAACACACTACCTTTTTGAACTGTTGTCTTCTGGCAGGCGCTACAGGGCACCAGAACTGTCAGGCACATTAATTTTTATTTATTTTTTCCTCAGGCTATCCATCTGTCCCACTGAGCAAAAATTATGTGGAATACACAGTCTATTTATATTTATCCAATATACCCTACCTCTTCTACCATACATTCCCTTGCATGTATATATAACAGATTTGTATTTGTTTTTGTACATACGTGTGTATATTGTCAGCTCATTCTGATTCTGTTTTTACCTGTTTATATAAAGGGATATAGTAGGCTATAGGCTTTAAACTAGGGCTGTCGATTTAAGGCGCTAATTCATTGCGATTAATTTTACAAAAATACCGCGTTAAAATTTTTTTACGAATTTAATCGCACTTCCCCCAAGACCATAATAAGGAAAATTCCTGAGAAATGCAAGCTTGTAGTACCACCTGTTTACTCCAGAGGGCAGTAAGTGAAACTTCAGCTGTATGAGCAACGCAAAGTTTATACAGTGAAGAAAACACTTCAGTAGGTGTTCTTGCGTTCAAAACACTTGAAGGAGCGCAAATGCGATCTAAGGGATCTCAAGATGCATATAAAGACTGAGTATTAAACTATATTTAATTTGACACAGTGACCTAAACATTTTATGTTTATGATGCAACACACCTGAGACGCTACACAAGCATGTCTGGCGCAGTGTGTGGCTGGATTGAGATGGTGGAAAATTCGGAAATTACCCCATAAATATCTAATCACGAATAAAATCAAAGAAATTTCCTTCAAACTAATTTATAAGTACTACCTTACCAATTATTTCTTGTAGAGAGATTTAATTGTGATGTCGATATATTCTGTACATTTTGTGATCCGCAGGTGGAAACATTTTTTAATTTATTTTGGAGTTGTCCCTACTCGACTTGTCTGATATCTGCAAGATTGTTAGAGATCACATTATTCCCAGCTTTCAACTTTGTTTTGAAAATGTTTTATTCGTTTTTTTTTTTTTTTTATCTTTTTTTAGTCTCTTCATAAGGAATATTATTTGATTAATTTTCTGCTTTCGTTGGCAAAGTTTATTATTCATAAATGTAAGTATGGTGTTATAAACCATTAGTTTTAATTTTTAATTCAGAGGTTCAGCAATACCTACGAACAATTTGCAATTTGAGTTACAAGAAAGCTGTAAAGTGTATTGAAATATGTAAACAATTTGATATTTTTATTTAAACTGTTTATTTATTTTCCTTTTTGTTGTTGTTTGTTTTAATATACCTCTTGGCTCTAGATGTAAAAGTGTTGTTAGCATTAATTTAATAAAATGTCTGACGCAGGTGTACATTGACGGGTCCTTAAACAAGCCCTCATAATAAATCTCCAACTGACTGACAAATTCACTTGTGAAATGGATTGCTGTGAACTGTATGCCAATGATTGACTTATGATCAATAATATGGTAGTAAACAATACATTGTATTCTAAAGCCACTTTTTGTATTGTTTTATCAATGATGAACTCTTCTGCCACTAGAATGTAATGCATTTTAATTATCTGAATATTTTTTATTTATATATATATATATTTTTTTAATATTTAAAGATAACTATGTATAATTATATATTGATATAAATATGTCTAATCATTATATATTGAATTATTGTTATATGAGGGGCTTTCTCAGCAAAATTTGTAAATGCGATTGTCACATATTCCCTGTTGACTCTTGTTTTGTGCTTTTATGTTGAAGTTCTTGTTTAGTTCCTGTTTCCTGTTTGGTTTTTGTAGTCCTTTGTAGTTTAATTTTTTGATTGGTTTTCCCCTGATTGTTTCTCATTCCCTGATTGTTTCCCCAGGTGTTCCTTGTTTTCCCTAGTGTATTTAAGCCCTTGTTTCCCCCAGTCAATTTGTCAGTTATTGCATGTTTTGTGATGCTCTGTGCTAAGTTCCCTGTGGTTTTCTTTATTCCGAGTTTTCTTGTTTTTTGTTAATAAAAGCTGCACTTAGATCTTAATTTTTTTGCCTGTCTCATTACAGAAATAACTGATCTAAACATGGATCTAGCAGCAGTCTTACTCCAGTTGAGCCAAGTGAACCTACCTATAATTGAATACTCACGTCTGTTCAGCACCATTGTCCGATGCACTGGATGTACTGATGGTCATCTGAAGTCCATTTACCTGATCGGCCTCCTTGCCCATGGATGGATCGAATTACCGGAGACCGGTGATTACACGTGGGAGGGATACGTGAATTTAATTTTAGAGACATTTGCTTCTGAGGGTACTTTCAACGAGTCCACGCCTGCCACGGCCAATGAGCCCATGCCCACGCCTGCCACGGCCAACGAGCTGGAAGACTCGTCCGTCCCAGAGCCAGCGTTGCCAGCCTCGTCCGTCCAGAGGAGGAGGAGAAGGGCTTCTGTTTCTCAGGCTCCGCCTGCTCCACCTCCCACGGCTCCGCCTCCTGAGCCTTCCATGTCTCAGGAATCCGCTCCTTAAAGATATTCCCTGTTGACTCTTGTTTTGTGCTTTTATGTTGAAGTTCTTGTTTAGTTCCTGTTTAGTTTTTGTAGTCCTTTTGTAGTTTCATTTTTTTTTTTTATTGGTTTTCCCCTGATTGTTTCTCATTCCCTTAACCGATTATGGCCAAATTTGCTGATAAACATAAACAAATGCACTGCCGTTTTCCTTGAAGCAACAATTTGCCTAATTTTAATTGAATATGGACACAAAAATGGACGAGACCAGACTTACTGTGGTGGTTGAGGAGAGGATATGTGAAATCGCTGTTATAAACTCAAAACACTATGTTGGGAATTCAGAAATATTGAATTGTGCCTGCTGATAGTGTTGTTTATTTGCACACACTCTCTGCCTTGTTCCAGCACTCAATTCAGTAAAAAAATTATGCAATTCATGCAACTGTGCAGATGTCATTTCTGCCATGTCGGTTCTAACTGGTAGTTTGTGGAAGATGCTGCAGACTACTACGATCTGGCACACTTTGCACAACTGTGCAGCATCGCTTTTGACTCTTAAAAATTACGAAAGTGTGCTCTACTATAACAGGCTTCTAAATAAATGCCTGCCATCCATTTCTTCTCCAGTATTTGGTCAATCGTTGCTGCCATAGAAAAGTTATTCAAAATCTCTTTTTAAAAATTCAGTTTACCACTTGCTTCCCATGAATGGCAATAGTTATTTGATAATAACTGCATTGCCAAGCCCATCTTATGACGTGTCTTAATAATAGTATGAGATGGCAAAATAGTGAGAAATAATACAAGTTAGTTTACCCAGAACCTATCTTATGCTTTTTGCCATCTCGTACAAATTATTTTGAGTTGTCTTTAGATTTTAGCCAATTTCACACATGCAACCTGGTAAATTGCAGTAAAATCGTTGGATTGCCTTTACTAGTAAAATAGCACATCTGCTATTCACACATGCAACGCTTTCTGCCTTTTGTTAATTTTGCGGCCTTTCATATCAGCACCAAAATTGTGTTAAACTCTGAGATGTAGTCTCTAAAGTAAAGGGAGGAGTGCATTTGGGTGCACTCTCGGGTGGAGGGTGGAGAGTGGAGACTGCAACGCAAGTTGAAAGTGAGTGGCAATAAATGTTTTCTCCACTTTGAGTGCTTGTTTGCCATCTCCATTTCCTCATGGTCCAGTGTTGCTGACATGGCCAATTTCCATTGCTTGCTCACCGTAAGGCCTCCTATTTGAGTCGTGAGCATCAAACACTATGAGATTTCTTCTACAGTCTGCTCTAAAATATCAAATATTTTATACCCTTCAACTAAATGTAATTTTTTTTACTCCAGAGTAAAAATTACCTTACACTAATAACTAATTACTAATAACACTAATTACTTTACAGGTATCTCTGTCTTACATCAGCACGTCCTGACCTCGTACATGCTCAAACTGTTAATATTTCAATTCTGTTCACACTTAGCATCAAAACTTTTCAGGAAGTGTTTCAACTTCTCTTTAAGTGAAATAGCCAGTGCAAAATTTACCAGAATTTTCAAACAGGTCATGTGCACACATGACCTCTAAACTGGAAGTTGCAGGTCATTTTCTGAAAAAGGCTGTATGTGTGAAAGTGACTTTGGCATTGCAGGTGGTTAGTGAATAAGATGCATGTTTTTGAGCTAAAATGCAACACACAAACATGGCACAACTGTTTAGTGAAATCACCCATGAGGCTTCTGAAAATGCTTGCTAACAGTCCCCAACACAAGCAAACTTCAGGAATGTTAGCTTCAGGAATGTTAGCTTCATTATAGAAGGGTTCTCAATGTCTGTCGCTGCTTCGTTGCAGATATAAACACATTAACACTAAGCCGGTATGCATTTCCCCTCACCCGTGCTGACTGTTCTAGGAATAACACATAAATGAAACATAACACACTAAATTTGAATCTGACTAGTTTTGAATCATGAAGCATGAAGTCTTGAGCTAGTCCACAGGGCATCTCATGTTTGTCTAACACTAATAAAGCTAACATGAGCAACATACTAGACATCATTTTGTTTTCACAAGCTGTAATGCTCTGTTTTACTTGGCAAATACTTAAAATATAAGCCGCCGAGTGCATTTGAATGCCAGATGTATATATTTCTACCTATTTTGTGTGTGTGTGAGGGTTTTTTTTTCAGTGAAAACTGCGTATTGTGCCTCGAAAAGACTTATTACCACTCAAAGTCTTGATAAACGCGTAGACAGCAAAATGGCCAAACTGACGTTAAGTACTCAGATGAAATATTTTCATTCTGCACTAAGTGAGCCCTTATAACTTCAATAACTAGAAAGTCGCAGACACCAAAATATTTATTTATTAGCAAGAATGAGTCTCTCTAGACAGAAACAGTGGCAGTTGCAGTGCGTAGGAACGTATCGCAATTTTTTATATGCGATAGAAATCGGAGAATGCTGGCGGAGCTCATGATTTACAGCTTTCAGAGAGCTTGACTGTGGTGGGGTTTGGGGAGGTTGGGAGATTTATCATTTCTATGAACTTTTTACTAGACACTTGCCTTCTCCAGAAACAACAACACAGGTATTTAACCTGCTCCATGTCAGCCCTGCACGGAAAACTGACATTATTCACCGGGGGTGTAAGTGAACATTTGTTTATTTTCACATTCAGCTAAAATGGCTAAACTATCTTTGTTAGTTTTCCAGGGGCGTGTGGAAGGTTGTGTTCCAGGAGGTGGGCTGATGGGAGCAGTTCACTCAGAGGTTATAGACGCACCAAGGGATGCCTTTTTTCACCACCCCAATTGTGATCTACTGCACTCCATAGCAATATATGAAGAACTGTCACTGAATTTTGCTCTATTGTTTTTGAGAAAGGGCAAGAATGGAGATGTTGAATGGTTCCTGCTCATTTAGTAGAATAATAATTGATCATTATACTCCCAAAGAAAGATCTCTGTAATTTGTTAGCCAAAAATGTTCACATTCACAGGAGTTCAACAAGATAACCATAGCAAACAAGATTTTAAATTAAAGATATTGTGAGTGGTGCTTGCCTGTGCGAATCTTGTAACTGCTATTCTAGCGGATTCTGAGTGTTTGCAAGGGCATTTATAGGTGGTTGCTAAGGTATCCTGAATGGTTGCTGGGTGCTTGCTAGGGTGTTCTTAGTGGTTACTTGATGGCCATGTCTCTATGATATTCTGGTCCCTAGATATGTCCGTTTAATTTAAGTCTATGTAAATATATGGGATTGTATTATTATTATTATTATTATTAATAATAATAATAATAATAATAATATTAGCTGTTTTATTATCCAGCTGGAAAAAATTGTAAAGCACACCTCTTCTCAACAAACTGCTTTATTTGATGTATCACTCATGTCCATAGCACAAATGGTGCAGGACAAGTTACATCTTTATGAAGGGTTTTATTAATGACCAATAGAACACACACACACACACACACACACACAAATTGTTACACTTTCAAATAAGTTTCCATTCGTAAACATTAGTTAATGCATTAAGTATCATTAACAAACAATTAACAATATATTTTTTACAGCATTTATTAATCTTAGTTAATGTTAGTTAATAAAAATACAAATGCTCAATGTTAGTTCATAGTTCATTAACTAATGTTAAATAATACAACATTTGATATAAAAAAAAAATATTAGCATATGTTTTAATAAACATGAACTAAGACTACTAAATGCTATACAAATATTGTTCATTGTTAGTTCGTGTTAACTAATGTTAACAAATGGAACCTTATTGTAATGTGTTACCAAAATAACATACATTAATATGCAGATATACTGTAGGTGACAGCAACAGAGTGACTCAGAGTCAACAGGAGTCTTCTCAGGCTGAAATCGGAAACATTACCAACTGTCAAGGCAAGCTACAGAGAATTCACATTACACCTAACTCTATTTACTAATGGAGAATTCAATTTGGGACAATCAGTGAGGAGAGTTATTTCCCTGGGGCCTTAGCGGAAAGGCAATATTCAGATTTCATTGTCAGCGACTTGTTACTGCAGTACAAAGGGTTCAGTCTGAGGATGGGGTTTGGATGGTTCTAAGAGCAGTATGATTTTCTTGATAATTTTGTTGTGGCTTTCAATGCATATTATTTTGTCATTAAAAGCATTAAACTTTTATTTAAGATTTAACTTACAGTATACAATAATATATATTGTCTACACCAAACACCACAAATTATTGCAGAGGGATAAATAATAATAATACATTAAAATTGTAAAAATAAGCAAGTGGCGTAATCATCCCTGACAACCTCAAAATTTCTACTTGTGTAGATGAAGACTATGAAACATCATTGCTAAGAGCTTATTCACAGATTCTGTTTATGGTATTAAAATAACCCCCTACACCTGTTCTGACCTGAAATCTGATCGTCGGTTGACATCTTTTTGCCTGTAATACCTTAACCAGTTCAGTAGCAACCAGGGTCATGACTGGCCAGTAATCCAGCCTCCTAAAGATGTTATACATGTAACTGAGATGCACAAATAAATTGACACTTTTACAATTTGACTGTAAAACTCTTATGGAAATCAATGACTACTATGAATTAAAGGAATTTAATTCTGCAATGGTTGAGATTTCTAAATGTAACCTTTTGTGATTTGACAACCAAGTGAAACACAGATGAGATGATGTTAATAGCCTTTATTCTGAAATAAAATTGCTAGAGTTGAGCTCAATGATTTGAGAGTTGCAGAGGTGTGCTAACTGAAATCGTAATCTTAATCAACCTACCACAATTGAATCTGAAGTTAATCAAGTTGGTTAGAGTAAATGGACACTCCTTAGACAATTAGAAACTCTAGGGAGAATTCACTAGACAGTTGCCCCACTTTAATGTGTAATATTTTAACACAAACCTCACGTCTTATTCACTAACTACCCACAATTTAGTTTATGTTGGTGCAAAATGTGCTGAAAAAATACTTTTCAGCACAAATGCTCCTCCTTTCTATAAATTAGGTTTATTAGATTATGCTTTATTCACAAAACTTGCACAATTGTCCTGGTGCAGTTAAAATCGCACTATAATTGCCCACAAAAAGCGTAGTGTAGAGAATCTGGTGCTAAAGAAATACAAACAGTATGTGCAAATAAATTATGCTATCATCATTAGTGAACTAATTATGGATTTTTTTCCATTCTATAAAGCTTTATGAGCAGACTTGTTCTCATTACTGGCAATTCAAATTACTGTTTAATTCAGTTTCACCAGTGGACCTACTATAAATATTTCAATAAATATAATCCGATTCCAGATGGAAAGTCTAAAAATCCCGCTACAGTCTGTGCGCACGCTCTGGAAATAGCCAGCACGTCACCATGGTCACATGATAGTGATGAAATGGCAAAAAAAAATCATAAATAAAAAACAGAAATAGGAAGGAGCATATAATGTTATATTATTGACTTTAAATTATATTTTGCCAATTCTGTGCCTATTAAACTTCAATAGAGAAAATGTTCTTACTATGCTGCTGAAGAGTACAAGCGACGTTGTCACGCCGTACATGTTACTTTTCTCATCTGTGGTTACTGAATAGGGCATTTTATGTAATAATTTTCTACTAATCCTTGTAGTAAAATGATACAAGCACAGTATTTAATGTGCAAATGTCAGCAGTATGACAAAACATTCCTAAGATTTGAATGCTGATCAACGAAGATTTCCGCTTTCAGGATTCAGGCTGGGAGGCACCGCCTTCAGGAAGACAATTTTGTCTCTCAAATGTATTTTTGCCAATCACCACTTTAATTACATGTTTCAATTAGCAAAATTAGATATTCAATACATCAACATACAAAATAGGACCCGATTTATTTTTTCCTTATTCTGCTTTAATTTCCCAAATTAAAAGTTTCATTATTTTTATCAACAAATATGACTAATCAAAATATATTATTGCTATTGCTTCAATAACATCTTCACAGCTGAATCTAAAACAGTTATTTTTTTGTCTGTGCTCACATAAATAATGTGAGCACAGCAGAGAATCACTGCATAAATTAAAAATGTACAGTACATTCACTACAACAGCACACTTGCTTGTGAAATTTGCTTAAATATAATTATTCCTGATATGAGTAACAATAATAATGTGTATAATAATAATTAATATTATTATTATTAAAATTAATATCAACTATTGTTATGCAGTAATAATATATTTTTTTTGTCATTATTTGTTCAATTTCACGCATCAAGGTAAACCAAACATTTATTTTGATAGATCACTGTGTCAGTTTCTGTGTCTGTTTGATGGAAGTTTCACACTTCTGGATAAGAAGTTCCCTACATGGTCATTTTGATTGTTACACCGTAAGAGGCTGCAATTTCATTAAATAATAAATAATAATAGGAATGTGCTGCATGCTATGCATTAAATGAGTGTTTCGTTTTCTGTAATCTAATACACATATTACAGATGACAAAATGTGATATTTTTAGAGGGTTAACGCCTTCACACATCACTTTGAAGCGTCCAACACAAGAGAACTGGATATTTCTTAAATGAAATCACGGGCTGCTGTGGTTTAATAATCAGTCTAGGATACATGTACAACAGATTTACAAGATCAACGGAAGATTTAGTGACAACGCAGTACAGACCCGAATGGGTAAAACTATCACACTGGCCCCGGGTCAGCTGGCCATACTTACTGTTGAACAATGTTAATACATTTTTAATTAGGCATATATAGTTCTCACTTTCAATTAGGTCACACAAAATGCTTAGCTAGCCATTAGTAAGCGCTTTATCATCATTTATTAAGCATTAGTTGATTTATTAGTGAATGTTCCTAAAACATGAATATACATTACATATTTAATATCTTTGTTAACTATGAATGTAAGCTTTCTTAATGTTCTCATAAACACTTCTTTACCACTGGTTTGCATCAACTAAAATACATCAGGTAGGTATAATTAACAAGTTATTTACTAAGGATTGAGGGGAACAAACTGCATATATATGAACTTATTAAACAAAAATGTATAATTTTCTAAAGTGAGTAGAAACAAATAACATAATATTTATATATAGCTTATTAATGTGTCAATAATGTAGGAACAATAATTTATAAATGATCAATTTACTACAAACTAATGCTTTACAAATACTTTGTACCATGTAGATATTATAAAGTGTTACCAAAAGCAGAGCTCTAAAAAATCCAGTAGACAAAGGGAGATGGTGCTCATGAGAAAGCCTTTTGCAACACATATTAAATGACAAAAGAGATGCATATTCAGACAGGCTTCTGAGATTTATTCTGAAATCCAAGCAGATCGCATAGCCATTTCAGAGAACTATAAACTGTATCTACAACTCCTCACACAACATACTGTATATAATGCATGTAACTACCTGATTTACACTTGCTCACATGTGCTATCCAAGCATCTGGCAAATGTCTTCTGACATCAGGTCAAATAATATGGGAGACCGAGGCTGGTTGTTAAACAGGCCCTCTTAAATTGGAAAATGTTTTTGAGAATTCCTTCAAACTTAAATTCCAATGCAGTCATCGTTTATTATATCAGATGTATAAACATGTTAACACAATAAAACCACACTGTAAAACAATAATAGAACTGGTCTTACCCATTTGATCACTTATATGTATAGCCTAACCCTAACCCTAACCTGGAAAACTGCCGCAAAACGGGGCTGAACGGCCGAACCACCACCCCCTGCTCATCAACTTTTGGGGCAGTTTTTATTTCAAATCCAGGGCCAATTTCTCTTCCCAGTCCACCCCTGCATACTGGTATAATCAGTCACCAAACATAGACTGCAGGCACAGATCTGATGCTGAGCACATTGGCTGGCAAAATTCCTCTTCCACTCTCAATAACATGGACCAAAGACTTTTTAATGAAGAGCAACTGGACTTTTTTGCATCTGATCTGAAGGCAGCTGCTATCAGCAGTGCTTAGCCTGCGGATTCCACAACTCTCCGAAGAGACAGACATTGCCACTGACCGCGGCAATGCCCTTCGTCTAAACAGTGGGCATCCACTCATTAAAAACCACAGCAAAGTTTATGGAAAAAGTCCTTTGTAATGTCGCAGAGACTTTTTGCATTTTTTTCCATCTGGCGAAGTTTTGACTGAAGCGCTTTTTAGAGGAGGGGGACACAACAGCGACCATATGTTCAAAGTGACCCTCATTATTCTCAATTAGGGCAGCCATCCATGGAATGGTCTTGCTGATAACAGTCCATAACACCTTTGGAGAGAATGGTGTATGTGTCCCTCTCCACGGTGGAAGATGGGGCTTGGTTCCTGGAAGGCATTCAGCAGGATCGGGGGCAAAGGCCCCTCGGTGGGGCGTCGCGATGGATGACTTGATTGAGAATAATGGGGTCACATTGAACAGCTGATGTAAGGGGACTAACCTTATGCCTACTCATTAATGACATTACCAGTTAGCAGCACCATTTCTCTTGTTCTATGGAATGAAACACCAGAACAATGGTTTCAAGGCAGGGAAATACAGTGCTAATGGCCTGATCACTTTTGTTTTCCACTCATCATTGATAAGTGTGTGCGCGAAACGGGAAGGTGACCCTTCAGGTCAGGGCAGGAATTCATGCTGCATGCCATAACATGAGAACCTGATACAAAACATGTATGTGCATTGAAAGATTCTGGGTTGCTCTTCCTATATTAAATATGTTCAGATGAAAGACTAAGCATGCAGGTTATAATGTGTACATTATTAAGTATATAATGACAGAATTAAAATGTTTAGGTAAACAAGGGTATACCTTGACAACCTGTCTGTAAAGGTGCCAACAAAGAGAAAAATAAAGCATGACCTTTGGACAGACACAATGACACTGTTGTGCTGATGTTTTGTCAGAATGGAATGGCAGACCATGACCCTTCTAACCATAATCAAACTCCTCTGTAGCCCCTCAAACAACAGGACCATACAAGTTCAAAATTGATGAGCACACCACTACAAGTTCATGACTTTGACCTATAGGGCATTTGATCCCTTGACATCAAGTTTATTTTTCCAAAGCTACAGCTTGATATTCCAGCACTTAATTTAAGAGCGCAGTTAAATCACAGAAGCCATAATATGTCAAGTGATCCCACTGGTAGCAAGAGAGGGGGACAAAAGAGTAAGTAATGAAAAAGCTATGATTGCTTTTCTGTCCCACCAAATGACAGTTATCACCTCAATGACCTGCTCGGGGCTGGCCCCATCTAGAAATCACACATTACGGCATAACGTCATCTAACTGGGTAGTTACACAAATCAATACAAAACCCATTTCAAAGACACTCGGTTTGGGTGAGACAGGCCCCCTCTCTTGCGTTCATTTATTGAATAGCCCTGAAGGTAAAAAAAACAAACTTTCTCTGATCCAAACACATTACCTTCTGAGCAAAGGCATCTGAAAACGAGATCTGAGCTGATTATTGCATTCGTCGTATATTACTTAACCTCGCACTGGTTACTCCAGAGGAGTTGGAGTCACATCTGGGCAGTGGGGTGGATTTTCTGTGCTCCGTTTGCAATTCTGATGCCGTTAAGTAAGGATCAGGTTACAGAAGAATCACTCTTTGTCCATCGCTTGTCTCCCAGGACGATCGATAGTGTCTTCGCCAACTCTTCCAGAAAACACATGTAGACTTGCTAGGCAAGATGTGTGGCTAACTGGTCAAGCCCTTGGCCCTCGAAAACACAACCACATATTATTCCGTTTTGATTTGTTGTCAATACACAATCAAGTAGAAGATGGGCCTGAGTTTGTGGAGCAAATATTTTAAGGATTATGGAGCAGACAAATGAACTGAAGAGACGTCAATCCCAACAGGGACATCAGCCCAGGCCTGATGAAATACTGCACATAAGCACGATTTATAGACAGTAACATGGCAAAGTGCTTGCAGCCAGCTGGGTCAATATCTGACACCTCTGACATGGCTTATTCTTCTGATTTATACATCATAAATGCCTGGAGGAGTTTGAACAATGGGGCACAGCAAAATGGCTTTGCTTAAGCAGGAACAGGGCTTGAAATGAGAGAGAAATCATTTGGTCAATAAAAGTTTGTGAAGAGTAAGGTGCTGGTCAGCATCTGGACAATCACAGCATTACAAAACTGTTCAAACACACAGAAACATTCAAAGGCTTGTTTCCAAAGAATGTTATTAATCACAGTATTGATGTTGCTTGATCAGTGTTTCATCAACAGGAACACAACAGGAACAGGAACACATTCTCTGATCCAAAACTAAATTACGCGTTCTGAACTGGGTATCATATGTCTTTTTAATTAATAGTTTTAATTTTTTATATCTGATTGGTCATTTACGTGTGACGGTAGTGTGTAAATTCAGAAGACATACCCATCTCTGGGGGTTAATACAGACATCGCTTATTTTTTGCAAATCAACGGGAAATATTACAGACGTTTGCAGTGATAATTACTTTACAGACATGTGTATGGAAAACGAATCCTGTCTGAACAGGGCTTCAGTTTTACATTGTCTATAAATTGAGGGTTTAGTTTAGGTTTGGTTTCTAAAAGTCTTGAACTTTGATGGTTTCATGCTATCTGCAGC
Source organism: Moxostoma hubbsi (assembly GCA_032164185.1). Taxonomy (NCBI): domain Eukaryota; kingdom Metazoa; phylum Chordata; class Actinopteri; order Cypriniformes; family Catostomidae; genus Moxostoma; species Moxostoma hubbsi. Next base: position 9,255,464 of record JAVLUX010000015.1, on the reverse strand, counting down.
CAACAATTCCATGCACAAACTATGTTTGTCCTCATTCCAAGTGAACCCACATTTAGTGTAGTCTGGGTCACATTATACTTTTGCCTTATGTAGATTAGTGCAGTATTTTAGAGGATAAGGGCATGCGACACAACTGGTCCACATTTGTATTTCCATACTTTGTCTGGATTCTACCAAGTGACAAATGAATTTGCAACAAAATACCAATGCGTTTGAATGGTGCACTGCTTTTAACGTCAACAACAAAAAAATGCAAAGTGTTTTCTTGTTCCCTTTAAAAGTTGGTAAGCCTATTTATTTTGATATCCTATTCTAACTATGCTATATGATACTAAATGAAACTTGGGTTGGATCCATGGTTTAGCGGTTAGTAAATGTTTCAAAATGTGTTGAGCCTTTGCGCTTGTAGACCATTGTAGTCCCATTCTCCCATTCTTGCCCACTGTAATTTTCTCTCTGATCAACTTTTGCTTTCAATATAAATGTAAAAAATAAAATGAAATAAAATAAAATAAACTTGGGTTGGATGCTTGAGTTTCAAATCCATGTGTATAACATGAGCTTGTGAGTGCAGCCAAGGAACAGGATTGTGTCAGGCTTAGTTCCTCCAGACTTGATTGTGTTTTCTTATTATGTGTCTACAGATATTAAGAGTGCATGCATGTGCATATGACAAGAATGTTCATTCCCCCCATTTTATATTATCTAACCTTTACACAAACACTCTCTCACTCATGCACACACTCATTCCTGTTTCTATTCAATGAAACAACGGTACAGAAGTGTCTCACGCAAGGCAAACCGACCTCACTTCGTAATTCAAAAAGTCAGAGAGAGAAGCAGATAGGTTGGAATAGAGGAGAATACCAATCAGTGCACCAAATGCATTTCTGAACTATATTTAAGGCTGCAACACGCTACCACAGATGTACATATGTCCAAGTTTCTATTTTGCAAAAGATATGGCTTGTGATAACCTATTACAGGACATTGCTGGAGTTCTCTCTCCCGTACCACGGTGAAGAAAAATTCCATCACTCCCAGCTGTCGGAAAATGCAATACAGAAACAAATTATGGTTGGAATTGAAAAGTCACCAGCTTATTCTGTCTTAATAACCATCTGGCAGAAGGGCTAAGTGCAGAGGTAGAGAGACTCCCCAAATGTTCTTATAGTATGATCAGCTGTGACACCTGGACCTGCAAGAGATGGACTACCACTCGTCTCCTTTTTTAAATCCTTTTCCATTCATTCGTTTTTCACCTTTAACATAACTGTCAAAATAAAAAAAGCATACAGCAAAATAGGAAACAACAAGATGGTGGATGTTTTGAACTAAAAAACACATTACAATTTGGGCATGGTGACCTGTAATATATACATTTTCATGAAATTATTTGATGTTTTCTATGAAGCCTGTATGTGTGTGTGTGTGTGTGTGTGTGTATACATATACACATAAAGGTATTCCTTATATTAACATTTAATACCATGCTAAAAATGTTCTAATAATTAACAGTTATTATAGGTCTTCAAAATTCCTAACTTTTATAGCTTTAAAGAGTATAATGGATTAAAACTAATGATAACACATTACATAATTCATGACATTTATTGGTGATCTTTTGTTTTAATGTAAACTACTCTTTTAAACTACTTAAGTTAATACCATATTTAGAAGAGCATTCAATCCAATATAAAGCACTGTATGCACAGGCTTTATATATATATATATATATATATATATATATATATATATATATATATATATATATATATGCATTACTAATGTGTTATACCTTTTAGTGCACATTGAATATTTTCTGATAACTGAGACCACAATTATAATAGGCCTTACAATATAATGCCTTGCTGTCTTGCTTTTAAAGATTATAAGTCATGATAACACATGACATAATTCATGACATTGATGGTGAGCATGTGTTTTAATGCATCTTATTTTATAACCATGAATAGGGTAGTAGTATAAAGCATTATATTTTGTATACACTTATTTAGATAAACATACAATATAGGGCATGCAATGCATTATAATGCATTTATAATATTAATAAAGCTGATATATAATATTTTTGGTATGGTGGGTGAAGGCTAAACTGAATGATTTAATGCTTTCTATGAAGCCTTTATTTTGAAACCATAGCTATAATAGGCTTTTAATAAAATGTATACCATACCTTTAAAGAGTCAAATGAATTGTAACACATGATAACACATTACATATTTAATTATATTTATTGTTGATCATGTGTTTTAATGCCTAGTACTTTTTATAGCCATGAATCGGGTAGTAGTTTAAAGCATTATTTCTGATGATGCATGCATTGTTAAAATTAATTAAGAATGCATTTACAATACTTTATTTATACAGGCTTTATAAAATGCCTATTTCTTGGTATGGTGAGTGAAGGGCTAACTGATACACAAAAATTAATAAAATAATTTGTGTTTTTATTTAAAACCATTATTATAAACTGTCATTAACCTTACTATTTAAGTTCTGTAGAAAAACACTTTCTGGAAATTTCATGAGCAACATTATCATTTAATACATCTAGTGGATATGATCCCAGTGAGCTGTTTGTATTTATATGGATTTTCAGGACAGTGCGGGTACATAGTAAACACATAGTTAATGCTGTTTTGTGTGTCATGGACAGCAGTTTCTTTGTTGGGTTTGTTTGAACAAATGTAATGATCTTGCCAAGTCTATAAACTCCGATTGAAAAAGCAATTCAGCTCTTGAGTTCAACAATAAATATCTCTAATCCTATTTTATTGCCAAGAATATTGAACACAGTGGATGTTACCACACTGGCCTGAAGGTACCTTTCCTCACTTATATCAGGGCTGTCACTCTCGCTAATGCCTCACAAAGCTGAAGATTTTGCTCTTGATTGGAGATCCTGTAAAACTCTGTTCTGAGTTAAACTGTCTTTAAAACAGACTGGAAGTACAGAATGTGCATAATTTGAAATACAACTTTCACATCTCTCCCTATATGAGAGCTGAACCTGAAAAATTATGTAGGATTTTCTGGGTATTTTAAACGCAGAGGGGCTCATTGAAGTAGACACATGTCATCAGAGGAACTGACCTATTGACCTGGCTGAACTCTCTCCCAGTCCTCCAGCACAACCGTGGAGGGAAACGGGACCCCTGCTTTACCCTCATGGGTAAAAGGAGCTCATCAATAATTAAAAAGCATCGGATTGAAATTTTTAATTCACTGACATCGACCTAATCAGAAGAGAGGCAGCACTCTGAGGACAGGGCAGCTCTCCAATACTGCATTTACAAACTCCTCAATGTCAATTTGCTCCGAACTCTGAACAGTCATATAGAGCAATGGATAAACATATTGAATCTGACAATATTCAGCCTTATTTCAAATGTGATGCATAATGAGAGGATGAAAATGACATTGTTCTAACAGTCATGTACATGTGTTGTATGAATGTAAGAATCTGCACCATAATTTTTGTTCGTGCTGTGCAAAACCTATTTCTAATGGGCAGACCATTCAGCCACATTAGCAGAAATATGAATTACAAATATTTAGGCTAACTCTGCTGGGATTTTATTTTGAGGCACTTATTTAGAGTTTTATTCTCTCAGGCAACTTAAGAAAAATTTTAAATATCCTGATTCATCAGGATAACTTCTGTGATATGAAAATCACAAGAAAAACAATGTGTGATCTCATAGTATTTACATTTATGCAACTGACAAAATTGACAAATAATACACATCATTTAGGTGGAAATATAATGGATTTTTTTTCTTCTTTTTTTTCAAACACAAATATATTTTACAAGCAATACATTTAAATAGTTCTGCCTTTTCACAAATTAAATTATACATGTATACATTTACAGGTTTTCTTTTTGGCAAACATGAGTGCCAGGTTGTTCAGTCTTTCCTGATGCATTACTGCTCTTTAGCAGTAATTTAGGTAGGTTTAACAAGTCTTAAAGGAATATTTCAGTTTCAATAAAAGTTGAGCTCAATCGACAGCATTTGTGTCAAAATATTAAGTGACGAGGTAGAGGGGAGTGCATGGTCAGAGCTGAATCAGCTGATCAACAGGAGAGCGATTTAAAGAGGAGCCGGAGACACCAGTTCGAGATAGAGAGATGCACGTGGGTGCTCTGCATCTGTGTCTGTGTGTCCTTATGTTTTATGCTGTTTTAAGTTAATTTATATAATAAAAAATTATGTTTACTGTTCAGCTCCTCCTTGCCCATCCTTATACTGTTACAGTGGTGCTGAAACCCAAGAGGGAGGAGGGATACGCTGTTGTGGAGCCCTCGCCGCTGCCATTCACCAGAGGAGTAGCTACGGCAGTCTGTCTGGGGACGGAGGGGTCGCTGCCAGCCACCGAGAGATGGAGGAATGTCAAAGAAGGGGATGAGCGGTTCCATGCACCAAGGGCCGGAGGACTCACTGTAGGCTGTAGACTCAATTGAGCGAGCTGTCGTCCAGATGGCGGAGGAGAGGTTGAGGGTCAGGTGACAGCGTGTCCGGTATCTAGCGAGAAAGTTGTTCTCTCTCAATGTGTATCTCTCACTCACCCTTTCCCTCTCCCCATGCCTCCCCTCATCTCTCTCCTAGGTTCCTGGGAGGCAGGGTGGACCACCGGCTGACAGAATGTCCGGAAGGGCAGTGTCTCCCCTCCAGAGATGGATGAAGGGATGAAATAAAGGGGAGCCAGAGACGCAAGTTTGAGAGAGAGAGACACACTCGCCCGTGTTGTGTGTGTCTGTGTTCATGTTTGTTTAATGTTGTTTTACCATGAAACTTTATGTTTACTGTTCAGCCGGTTCCCGCCTCCTCCTTGCCCATCCTTATACTGTTACAGTAGTGTCGAAACCCGGGAGGGAGGAGGGATGCGCAGACGGAGAGAGAGAGATGCACAAGCAATGTGTTTGTGTGTGACTTTGTCTTGAAAGTGTCTGCTGAAAAGTAGCACGTGCAGTGAATGTTTTGGATGAAAAGCCTTATTGTTTGACACTGAAAAGGGTATGTGCAATAAATGTCTATGTGTGGTGTCAAGCCAGTCCCAGCTTCCTCCTTTGCCATTAATGAATTGTTACACCCTGCTATGCCCAAACATTCCAGTATGCCTATTGACTTAATATGAGATCATCTAATTTCAGTAAATAAACAGTAATCATTCAATCACCGATTTTATATCTGAAATCTGCACGTACATCCCTACATTGTAAATGCCCTACACGTGTAATTATTCATTTATTTAAAGTTTGGAATTTTTCCTGTTTCCTGAAAGCCCAAATGAGTTATGCGGATTTATATCAAACAGTATCTACCAACAGATAAGTTGAATATAAACAAGTTCACTGAAACTGAGGTAATATACAAACAGACATTTTCAGACTTATTTATTCTGAACATCGAAGTGTTTGTTCAGAGTTACTTACATGTTTACGATGAAATGGTTTTTGCCTGTCAGTTATTGATGCTCTATGGCAGTTTGGGCATACCAAGATGGCCGCTCGAACACTTCTTGTGGCTTCAACTCCTACTGGCAGTTTACCATTACATCAGCGATCCAGTTATATATATATATATATATATATATATATATATAATAAGAAGAATTGTGTTTTTATGAAATTATAAGCTTCACATTTATGTCTTTAAACCTTATAAAGATTGGCCCCATTCACTTCCATTGTAAGTGCCTACCTGTAATCTTGACTTATTTTATTTTTTTTAAGAAAACGAAGGACGAGTCTTGGTAATCAATATTATTCCCAAATGCTGTCGATTCAACTTTAACTTGCTACCTGACATTTACATATGGTCCAAAATTAACTTAAAATATTACAAAACAAGTTATAATCCATCCATCCATCCATCCATATCCTGTGTACAGGGTCGCGGGGGGCTGGAGCCTATCCCAGCTAACATTGGGCGAAAGGCGGGGTACACCCTGGACAGGTCGCCAGTTCATCGCAGGGCCACACATAGACAGACACACACTCACACTCACATCCACACCTAGGGCAATTTTTTTGGAGACACCAATTAACTTAGCCTGCATGTCTTTGGATGGTGGGAGGAAGCCGGAGCACCCGGAGAGAACCCACGCAGACACGGGGAGAACATGCAAACTCCACACAGAAAGGCCGGGGCAACCGGGGTTTGAACCCACGACCTTCTTGCTGTGAGGCGACAGTGCTAACCACTGCGCCACCGTGCCGCCCCACAAGTTATAATATTTATTATAATTTATTTATTATAAAAGTATTTATATAAAAAACAATAAGTATTTATTACTAGCCATGAAATATATCTCTATATGTATCATGGAGTTTTGGAGGAATTATTTGTATTTTTAAATAAAATTACCTCAGGCATCTCACTGTAAGAGTAATATCTGATAATGAATGTTCTACTGATGTAAAAGATGTTTGAAGATACGCAAATCGTGGCAGATGTTTCTTTTAACAAAAAGTTTGATTTGTGCATCTCATTATTTAGCAAGGGTCAGTTTATTGTTCCCAGAGTTCAATGTAAATTATGTAGTTGCTATTAATGTTACCCACCAACTGCTGAATATTTCAGTTCTATTTCCTCACATTTGGTGTGTTCCTGTCCGGTATTGACTTTGCATTTGGCAAGTGACGTGTGTTAATTTCCAACCCTGTTTAAAATCTGATTTTGGCTTCATTTTTGTAGTAATGGACTAAATGACATTGGGTCTGCACCAGGTGCTCCACGCTGGTGGAACTTGAGGACCAAGCTATTTTCATTTTCGATGGAGGTGAAGAGGGGTTTCCTTACACAGAAGGAGATAGGGAGGCCAGGCTGGTGAAACTCCCCATTTTTGCAACATTTATTCCTACCAATAGCATGTTATTAATATACTGTATATAACAGGTTCATGATAATATCATTGCCTTTTAATGCGCCCACCTCTAGGGAGAGCCCCTGTTACTCAGGTCCATGATTACCCCTGGTCCGACACCCCTGTGACAACACAAGTGAGTGAAGACATTACAGTAGTTAATATAAACACAAAGTGGACTGTAGCAAAATGACATAATTCCTCATTTTAATCTCACTATAATTATCTATTTTTTGCTGCAGTGTGACATAAATAGTGAATTAGGACATTTTGTGTTTAAATAAATATAACTATGATTAAGTGTATTTATTACGCATTTATAACACGGTAACAAGTTCAAATGCTCATTATTTGGCAAGTATTGCATTGAAGTTGCCTCTTCTATGTATGTTGTTGTAACTGTATATCAATGGTTTATAATGCATTTCTAAATGACTTATTAGTAATTAATGAACCCCTTTAGAAACCCTTAACAATGGTCGAATTAATTAAATGTTCTACCCTTCTACTTTTCAGAATACTGCCTTGCCATAAGAATTTGATGTGTATTGTGCATACATCATTTTAATCTCACATTTTCATTCAATTTAGCTCTGATTCAAAAAATCTCTAGCTTTTTTTAAGCAATACTAAATGAAAATGTCTTCTTCTAATATGGGGCCCAGTGTGGGAGTCCTCACTAGCTCCGTAGAGGTTACACTGACCCCAAGATTCAGTCTGACACCTGAGGCCGGTCATCCACTCTGGCCTTTATGGAGGCGTTAAAGCAGTGGGCTACTGGAGTGTGTCTGATTAACTGCTCTAATATGCTATTTGTGACTAATTTCCACTTTTGCAAAGTCACAGGTGATGGCCTTGCTCCATAAATCCTTACCTCCCAGACTTCTTTCAGCTCTTGCTTTTCTTGCTTTTGCTGACCCCAAGTGAATATGCTGGGGCTGTTTATGCAGGTTACAAACGTGATGGATATCTTATGCAATCTGTCATAGAATGACTAGTCAAACACCTTCTTAACTAAACATTTTTTTTCTTTTTTTTTCCTTCTGCACTAACAAGCAGATACTGTACTGTGTGTCATTCAAAATGGAATTAAGAACGCTTTCCAATTTTATTCCTATATTTAAATTAAGGTAATACAGATGTTGGATAGTTGTCATTTTAATTTGTTTTTAATAAAGTGTTTATTTATTTATTTTTACCTCCAATCATGTCATCATATGCATAACATATGGGATATTTCTGGAAACAATGGAGAATATATGAAATGCTACCTATAGAAAGGTGTATTTATTTTGTTATAACTGAATTGAAAACTGAAAATGTATTTGTTGGTGTAAATTTGATTTAGTTATGTTAAATAATATTTTTGACTTGAATAAAACCAGTTAATTTCGATCTTAACACATGAAGCACATTTTTCTTAACTTTTTGATTGGATATCAAGAAATATACAGGCATAGTCACAAAACAAATTGACAATGTAATTAAAAAACTTGGGTTGGACTGGTAAAATTCCTCTGCTGTTTGACTGTTGAATTGAATTGAATTGAATTGCAATTCACTTCATTTCTGATAATAATATCCTGTGCAGAGTGGCCAATTCTTTTTCAAATTCCAACTCAACAATGGAAAAAGAGCCAAATCGTATATACTGAGTTTTGCCTAAGCTCACTAACAAGGTCGTTCAGTCCCATTTGTGCTTGAGCAGTTTGCAAAAATGTAATCAGCACAGGTTAATCAGTGTCTCCGGACAATTAAAAGGTGTGAAAAATGAAAAACAGGTTCCTGTGGAAAGCATTCATCTACAGGTGTTTTGGTGTTTGTTTGTTTGTTCTTTATAATTTAGTTGGGAATGTTTTAAATACAAAACCGTGCAAATGTGATTTTCAATCATAATAGATGCAAACAAACAATAGCATATCCCATCTGATTCCAACATTTGATGGCACTGACACTTTTTTAAATGTCTAAAGAGTTCCCTGTTTCAACGATTTCCCTGTTATCCCTGATCAGTGTTTGCCTGACCCTGGCTTGAGTTTTGACAGGCATGGGGCATAGGGTTGCTGGGCTAATGCTGCCGTGGAGAATGGGGGCAGGGGAGGGACGATAGGGAATGTGGGGTGGCCCATCTGTGACTGAAGGCTTGGAGCTAACATGAGGGGTTGTAGGAGAATGCTGTCAGCTTAGAGGACATACTGCTAAAGCAGAGGTCACACAAACACACTAACACACAAGGGAGAATTCACTAATAGTGATTTGCCGGAACTGATAGTGTTGTTTGTTTACACACACTGTTTGTGACATTTTAGTGCCTGATTCACTTAAGGAATTCTACAAACCAGGTAAATGCGCAAACATGTGCACAAACTCAACCTGATCTCACAGAATCAAGTTACTATACCTACATTTTTACAAACTGATTTTTTAAATGGCTTGCTGTACGTATCGCAAGAGTGTACTGGTGAAATAAACACTAGAGGCACTAGAAAAACAATTACTTTTATTTACATTCACACAAATCATGAGTAAATGGCAGATTATCTGTACCCTACATACTATTACGTTTCACCTTTTTTCTCACACAAAGCTATCTTATGACATCTAAACACTTTTACTATAGTGCATGACTTGTAGGCAATGTATTTTAACATTTGCGTTACATAACCAAGTACATTAAAAAGCTTGTTTGAGCACAATCAAATTGACAGACTGTTGTAGTTAATAAACAGGGAATGAGTCCAGAAGTGCACACAAGTCGACACATGAATCCAAAGTGTTATAGAAGAACAACAAAATAACATGGTTGCTTCAGCAATTGAAGTTTTCTTTTCTGACACAATCAGTTAGGTTTAGGTTTAAGGTTTAGGATAGGGAGTTATGTTTTGTTGATTTAAAACTCAATAGAACACCTTAAAAACCTTATCTGTTTGAGAGAGCGTTTAATTTGATTTTGGCACCTCACCTTCAAACATAAAAATAAATATTGTCTATCTGATCAGAGAATGTGCTCAGAAAGTGGATTAGTTTATGTAAGTCCACTGCAAAAAGCCCAGAGTTCGTCTGAGGTTCTGACTGAGACAGTATAGGAGAGGTTTATCTCTCTCCCACAATCCTCCAGATCTCACAGATCATTCACCAAGAGACTGAGGGAAACAGAGGTCAGAGGCAGCACGTAAACCTACTGGTCTCACACAATTAAACACAGAAGGTTAAAATATAGTGGAAATAATTGTGTGCTCCTCCAAATGGCTAAGATAGTTTGAGATGTTTCTTCTGCAGCCATATTCTTCACCACCAACAGATACTTTCAAACACTGGCAGAGGCTCTGCTGCATGGTAATGCGATGAAAGGTGCCAAAAAATGTGCATGGCATCACTTAACACAAACCCATCCAGCCTTCACTTCCAGCATTAGGACATTAAGAATCACAAACCGAAGACCTGCTAATTATTACTCTCTCCGTAGAGACTGGTGGCCAATGGAGCACAGAACACCAACTTCTCAATGTCAATTTCACAGGGTAACACATATATAAAGGTCAGGGAGTGAGTTTCCAAGGAATAATAGCAGTAGTGAGGTGCTAAATGATGTGTATCTACCCGTGATCTCCCCACAGATGGCTGGGTTTAGATTATACTGCCCCCTGCATTTCTGTGGATGATCACTGGTGGACAACTTTAACAAGCTGGTTAACAATATCAATAACACAACAGAATAGCATAATTTATCTATTGTGGCCACGTTGGTTCCAATGCTAACAACTGCTTGAAAATTGTAATTCAAATGTCTTACTTTATTTAAATTTAAATAAATAAATATCCAATGATATTGAAAATATCTGTTTAATTGCTTCCTCAAAGTTTGTGGTTTACAAAGTCACAAATTACAGTAATTAAAATTGATGTTGTTATAACACAATTATGCTTTTTTTTTTACATTGAATCATTCATTTTTTTATTAAAAGTATAAATGTATCTATGTATACAATATTTTTTGCGAAATCATTAGAGTTATGTGTAGGTGAAGAATCAGTAGCTAAACATTTTATATATATATATATATTAATATTAAAATAGTTATTTATATCTTCAGCTTTAGTTTGTCATTAGGGATTATACATTTTAGACTCCCAAACATTCATTTTGCAAATAGAATAGAAGAACAGGGAGCCCTGCAACAGATGGCATGACCCCCACAAAGCCCCCCACTAAACATCGAGTCAGTCCGGGATTTCATGAAAGACAGAAGCAATTGAGACTAAGACCTAAATAGATAAAAGAACTGTGACGAATTCTTCTAGAGTTTGGAAAATCCTATCTGCCAACAGCCAAGAAAAAACTGTGTCCATGTGTACCTAGGAGAACTGGTGCTGTTTTGAAAGCAAAGTTGGTCACACCAAATATTAATTTAGCTTTTTTTATGTTTTCTGGACTTTGTTTGACATAAATTGATAAATTCAAACTATTTATGGCATTAGTTTTGAAGAGGTCCTTACTCTGAAAATTTTTTCACAAGTGCTTAAAACTTTTGCACAGTACTGTATATACACCAATCAGCAGCAACATTAAAAACACCTGCCTAATGTTGTGTAGATCCACTTTGTGCTTCCAAAACAGCTCTGTCCCATCGAGGCATGGACTCCATAAGACCTCTGAAGTGTTCTTGTGCTATCAGGCACCAAGATATTAGCAAGATATTAGCAGTACATGGTCTGCAATAATCTGTAGGTAGGTAGTACATGTTAAAGTGACATCCACAAGAATTGCCCGATTCCAGCCTTGCTGAATCACCCCCAGATCATCACTGAGCCTCTCCAGGTCTCCAACTAACCATTAGATGACCAGCTGGAGGATCATTGATGATCTGGGGGTGCTTCAGCAAGGCTGGAATCAGGCAGATTCGTCTTTGTGATGGATGTATGAATCAAGCATGGAGGACCACCGGATCAAGACCCTGTCATGGTCAGCCCAATATCTAGACCGGAATCCCATTGAAAACCTCTAGAATGTGATCAAGAGGAAGATGTATGACCACAAGCCATCAAACAAAGCCAAGCTGCTTGAATTTTTGCGCCAGGAGTGGCATAAAGTCACCCACAGCAATGTGAAAGACTGGTAGAGGGCATGCCAAGATGCATGAAAGCTGTGATTGAAAATCAGTGTTATTACACCAAATATCTATTTCTGAACGCTTCCTAAAACATTAGTATTGTGATGTTTAAAAATTAGGTAACACTTTATTTTGATGGTCCAAAGTAGATATTTAACTGACTATAAGTGACTATTTAACTGACTATAAGTGACTTATCAACTGGCTTGCTATAGCTAGTAAACAATGTTTCATCAAACATTCAGTAGACTATCAATAGCCTGTATAACAGCAGCAAAATAACAGCTTATCGACTGATTTACTATAGCTAGTAAACAGTGTTTCAACAAACATTCAGAATACTTTCAGTTGCTTGTGTATATATATATATATATATATATATATATATATATATATATATATATATATAAGAGAGAGAGAGAGAGAGAGAGAGAGAGAGAGAGAGAGAGATCTCACAGTGAAATCTGAAACAGTATGTGTGCTTATAGCAATTCTAAAAATTTTCTAACACATGGACACATGTGAGCTCCATTTTGCAGGTGAAATGTCCATGGAGGGTGCCAAAAGTGAGTTGTTTTACAATACTGTGTAAAGCAGTAACTTTCTGGTTTCAACATGAGATCCAAACACAGGTCTCCCACACTGCTGATGCAACATGTTTCGGGTCGTGTCACACTCCAGCTCATGAGACAACATATCATGGCCAAAACCTATGGTACTGGAACTCTCGAAAACAACATGCCAACTTCTTGTGTGAACATAGTGCAGATAGTCTTCTTTAGCCACTGTGCCACATCACACTAATTTTCAGCTTCCAGCTTGTCCAGCTGTATTGAATGGATTTAAAAACCTATTAAACACATCTGATTGCTATATGGTGGACATGACCCTAAAGCAGTCTAATTGTAAAGGGCTTCCTTAAGACAAACTAGTTGTTAGTCATTCGGACAACTTACTTAGTACAGAAATTTGGAAAATTTGTAATACTCATATCCCTATGTGTGACCACTTAAATATAATATACTGTATCACACTTAAGTCACTAAAACATCTAGATACTATATATATATATATATATATATATATATATATATATATATATATATATACACACACTGTATAGTAGCTAGATGTTTTAGTGAATTTAGAGTGATATATTATATTTAAGTGGTCACACATTATATATATATATATATATATATATATATATATATATACATTGTCTGTGTGTGTAAGCCTGTTAGAGAGTGCTGATGGTGGCCACAAATAACAACACCACAACAGACACGCTTGACAACTCAAAAAAGACCATTAAACAACATGTGATGCCTAACGATGAGTCTGTGTTTTTGGGCCGACTGTGTGCACTGCACTTTTAACTGACATTTGTTTTGATGTGTGGGGACAGTAATTAAGCGCCTTAGCTGATGGAGGAGGTGATCTTTTCTGTCACATTGTGACAAGACTCCAAGCCACAGGTAAAGCCAAGTAGTTACATGCTTGGTAGCAGAGAGAGAGAGAGAGAGAGAGAAGAAAAAACAGCATAATGTTTGATTGCATGATATCACAGCCATTACTCTGAACTGCTTTCATGGTGACAGTGTCTCCTTGCAAGCAATGGCAGAATGTAACATCCTTTAGGGCTCTTCTGGCTCATTATAGCTTATGACATACTGATGTTACCCAAAGCAGTAGAAAACAGGGTTGTGCTTGGACCAGGTTGGTGATGTTATTCTGTTATAAGGTGGTCGGTTAAATATTGTAATGAGATATGTTTGCTCAGACCGTTAATTTTATGATCCGTACACAGCACCTTAAAAGATATACAACTTTTGGCATTTGCTAAGGCAATCGTCACTATTATTAGTGGTCATTGTTATGGTAATATGCCTAAGGGAGTAATTCTGCCAGGCAAGAAGGCAGATGTTAATCGCGAGTGAAACCTGCAAAAACTTCTTACCAAGTAGCCTCTGTTAATGCTGCATTTTATACTTTGGAAGAGTGAAGATATAAACACACTCACCGCTAAAATTATTTGCTTATTCATTGTGAATTTTCACTGTAGCTATATATGAACTATTCCTCACACAGATGCCAAACCAAGCAACTTTCTATTAGTCAACTATGTGAATTTGCTAAACTTGGACTCCATCCGAAATTCACGTAGGGAAATTCTTCGCCACCAGAATTACATCAGGCAAAATTCCAGATTGCGCAACATGATCACACAGGAAATCAGCATGTTGTTTCCAAAAGTTTTGACATCCTAGAATCGACCACATTACACTGACTCACCAACAAGGGCCATCTTCTTTCAGACATTTTTGCATGTCTGCAGCGTGGGACACCCCAGTTTCAGAATCAGAATAAGCATTTTTGCCAAGAATGCTTACACATACAAGGAATTTTTCTTGGTGACAGAAGCTTCCAGTGCACAAACAACACAGCAACAGGACAATATGTTCAAATACAAATCAGTTATATACAGTGAAAGGGAATGTAATGCAGAAGAGGTAGGAAATGTTAAATAAATATTATTGACTAAGCTGTGTGTTGCATGTATTTATTGCTCTTGGATGAGGCAGATGACAGGAAGTGTCATCTGCAAACTTCAGGAGCTTGACAGAGGGGTCCTTGGTGTTGCAGTCATTGGTATGCAGGGAAAAGAGTAGTGGGGAGAGTACACATCCCTGTGGGGCACCAGTGCTGATCGTACAAGTCCTGGAAGTGAATTTCCCCACTCTCACTAGCTGCTGCCTGTCCGTGAGAAAGCTGGTGATCCACTGACAGATAGAGCTGGGATGATTGAGCTGTGTTCATTTGTTCCATAGGAGAGCTGGGATGATCTGAACTCCACAAAAGTAATCCTTGCATATGTCCCTGGTCTGTCCAGATGTTGCAGGATAAGATGCAATCCTATGTCATCCACAGATTTGTTTGCTCTATAAGCAATTTGAAGGGGATCCAGGAAGGGTCCAATCATGTCCTTCATGTGGGCCAACACCAGTCTCGCAAATGACTTCAGAAGATCTGTGTAAAGATGGTGGCCAGCAGGTAAGCACAGAATTTTAGACAAGTGGGCCCTGTGCTTTTCTTGACTTTTGTTTTCTGGAATACCCAGCACACATCCTCTTCAGAGGGTAATTATCACAGATAATAATAATAAGTGAGTCCGTGTATTGTTGTTCCATGTCTGTGATCTGATCATTCAGCTGTTGCAGCGCTGTGTTCACGCACACTTGTGGACAAATGTAAACACTCCTGAGTGCAAATTAGGACAGCACATCTTCCTTAACGTCATTACATATGTCCACCAACATTCATTGATGTAAAAGCATGTTCCACCACCTCTCGTTTTCCTCGTTAACCCCGCAATGCGATCCACTCTGACCAGCTGGAGGCCTGGCAGATGTAATGCGCTTTCCGGAATGGCTTCACTCAGCCAGATATCTATGAAGCACAAAGCAGCACAGCTTGCAAAGTCCTTGTTTGTACGGGTGAGGAGATGTAGTTCGTCCATTTTGTTAGAGAGAGTGGAGATTCGCAAAATGATTACTCAGCAGCGCTGTTCGAAAGCTGCACTGTCGGAGCTTGACCAGCATGCCAGCTTGTTTCCCTCACTTGCGTTTCATAGCGTGCTTGAACAACACAGCTGCACCTCCAAATATACTGCCCAGCAAAACGTCTGAATGGTCCAAAACTGGGAAAATATTGTCTGGTACTGTATGTGCTGCTGAATGTTCAACAGCTCGTCCAGGGTAAATCTGATTTGAAAAAAATTACTAAACACAGAACAAACAAACATAAACATCAAAAGAATAGGAGAACTCCATACCGAGGCGGCCATCCAAGGCACCATCTTGAGGATTATATCCTGCATTGAAACTAAATAGCATTTATTACCCAGAAGGTAATATTACAGTTACCCAGAAGAGATCTGAGGTGACATTTTGTTTCTGTTTTTTGTCTAGGGTATCCATTGCAAACTACTGCCTTAAACATTACTGTCACCTGAGAGGAGTTTAAAGACGCATTTATCAACCTTTTTGACAAGGATTATTAATGAAACATCAGAGTCTAGCAAAAACTCAACTGTGCCCCATGGCGCTCACTGCTGTGGGTCTGTGTCTTTTACTCTATTTCACTATACCCACCACACCTACTGAATTACTGTATAATAGTAGTGAAGACACAATGGCACTAAAAGCCCTGAGCAATACACGTCTTTATGACCTTATCAGACCTGTTGTTAGGGTGGTCTGTGTTACCAGCTGTTCATAGTGCTGAATAAAATGTGTTTTACTGCGGTACTAAACTCAAATTGAACGGTATTAAACAAGCTGTCAAAATAAATTTGTCAACAGTTTGTCAAAATTACAATTTTTTATTTTTTTTTTATTTAACTTGAAGAAGATTCAGAAGTTGAATTTGAAGTAACTTTATGACACCTACAATTCAAGAACTGGTATCAGAACCTTCTATAAATTATGTCCATGAAACTATTATTTTAAGTCAAATTAAATACAGGCAAATTATTTCACCCGTACGTTATGTTGAATCATCTACACAGGCACATTTTAACTGCCGACAATCTGTCCAACTCAAAATAGGCTTTCCATGCAAAAATACGACAGGCACATTTCTCCTGCCATGGGTCAACTCAGAGCAAGAACCTGGCATGAAGTGTGATTTCGGTTTGGACGATTTATCAATCTACTGGCTACATTAAACGGATTTCTTAATGAAGAGAAATCTTTATAAGGATTAGCCCACCACCTGCAAGGTGCCACCTGCTCATCCAGCATAATTGGCAGGCTGGACAGAGCTGCCATCAGCATAAAGATACTGAGTGAGGGCAAAGGAGCAAGCAAATGCAGAGTTGGAGAAAGAAATTGAGCGATGACACAAATATCTCTGTGAAAAACAAGAAAGTCTCCCATGACAAAAAGTGAGATCCAACTTTTCTGCTTGTTCTGGCAGTCTCGCATCAACTTTGTCATAGCTCTGACCCTCAACCATACCATACACATGCTGCACTGGTAATACCCATCATCTTTTTAGAGTAATGTCAACACCTGTTTCAGTTGATTACAGAGGTTAATTTTATTGCTCGAAAAGTGCTCTTTCAGAGCCCAGGATATCAATGAGGTCTCAGTCATGCTTCCTTAAAGTACAACTGTTAGACATTTCTCTTAAAGTTCTTTAGGTGAAATAAAAAATATGAGACAATTGTTGACAAACAGTCAGTTTGCAGTGCTTCCAATTGTTGACAAACATATTCTTATTTGCAAGAGCTGTACAGACTGATCTCACTGTGAATACGGTGACAGAAGGTCAGAAATTCTGCTGCTGAAATCAGTCTGTGCTTACCAAACTGGAAGTGTTGTTGAGGTGAAATATGTAGAGTATTACGTGCTCTAATATTCGAATATCCAAATAAATTCAATCCAATTGCAGATTCCGAATGTACTGTTTATATGAACCCTAAACTTTGCAATCTGATAAAAAAAAACAATTTACATGTGCATTACATGTATTCAGAACAAAGCTTCTGCACATGCGAAGAGCATCAGTTGTCACATTCTGACAAAGCGGGAGAAAGCTACCGCACATGGCACCAAAGTTTGTAATTGGATTTTTTGCTTCATTGAAATATTGTTAATAGACTATCTATATATAGTCTGCTCTAACCAACAATGGGTAACAAGTTTAAAATGAGTTTTGAAGAGGATGTTTAGGCTGTTCATTTTGTATCACCTCTTGTAAAACACTTTTAATTTCCTAATCTGACACGTAGTATTGACTGTCACTACAGCAAAAAAATAAAAAATAAAAAATCTAACACAGAATGCTGTAGCCGCACCTGCTTCTTAAAGGTTCTTATGAATTAAGAATAACACAGCTTACTTTTTTGCTTAATGTGATGTCATGGAAGAGCATGTGTGCTCTGCAGAATATTCAGTATGAGCCCATATACCCTTAACATTTTTTGTCATTGCTTTGAATAAATTAGGTTCCTCCGTGGATCATAAATACACACCACTGCTCTGCTCATGAGCGCAAGTCATTTTAGAATCCGACTGAGACAGTAGTTGGATGCAAACGTTTACATGGCGCTTACACTGATTATTTTAGATCTATACCACTCCCTTTAATCTGATGGAAATTTCAGTTGGATCAAGCTCAGTTGGATCATTTGAGGTGTTTACATGAAGGCTTTTCAATCCGATTGAGCTATCAGTCAGATTAGAATGGGTTGATTGTTAATGTAGCTAATGTTGCACCAAAATATATTTTTTGCATTTTTAGCTATAAATGATGTAATACAGTCAGCAGAAATGAATATTTTATGAACCTTTCTCCCTGACCCAAACCCCAGTGCCAAACCTTACAGTAAGTGGAGTAAAAATTGTATTTGAGAGTGAAAATTCAACTTCCAAATCACACTTAACATTCTTTATGTGAACAAAATTACTAAATGGTTTCCATGGGACCAGAACCCATTTCAGAATTTAAGTGATTACTTGTGGTTTCCATGCATTTCTAAGGAAACAGGGAAATGATGCAAGGAGAGGAAATGAGGTTGGAGGAATCGAAGCAAAAGGGATTTGTTTTGTTTTTGTTTTGTTTTTATTTTCTCCCCTTTTCTTCCCAATTCTGAATGCCCAATTCCCAAAGTCCTCTTGGTGTAGATGTTGTCTGAGATTTTCAATATGCGCATCTTGTCACGTGGCTTGTTGAGCGCATTACCATGGAGACCTAGCATGTGTGGAGGCTTCATGCTATTCTCTGTGCCATCCATGTACAACTCACTACAATTTAAGAAATGAGAAGAACCCCATGTTTCAGAGTGTACGTGATTACTTCCTGGTTTTCATGGGACCAGAACCCGTGTTTCAGTGTGAATGCAAATACCTTCTGTTTTACATGGGACCTCAGAGGCTGCCACCATCAGAAGTCCACCAGGAAATGATACACACGTTTGAATTTATGTCAACAAAATAACGTCTTATGGGGAATGTGCCACAGTCTGGGCTGGACAAGTCGTTTTGTGCTGAGGAGCTGGGTCAGTGTTTTTTCTTTTTTTTTTTGGTCCTACTGGGATTAGGTGGCCCTTGCAGAGGCTTGCAGAGGTAGAAGTTATGATGCGGAGAAGGGACACCAAATAACAGAAGTCCTCTATGCCCTGTCCATCCTCTGGCTCTTCCTGGAGTTTGTGTTGCTTCAGGAGGAGGAAGCTGGTGGCGGAGGAGCCCGTCGCAGGTCGTCTGGTGATGGGGCTTGCTGGTGAAGCTGCAGTGCTTCCAACCTTCCGGGAGAGGAGGAGGTGAAGGGCCCCTGTTCCCCTGTTGCTGCCAGTGCTCCTGGCCATAGAGGCCGCTCCCCTGCTGCTATCAGAGGTCTCGACCATGAAAGCCATTCCACTGCCACTGCTCAGACTAAGGCCACCACCTAGATTTCAGTTGCCAATGAGACTTCGGTTGCCACCTGGACAGCTGCCAGCGCAAAGTCTGACCCCAGTCCTGCGACCGCCAGTCCCCAGTCTGACCCCAGTCCTGCAGACGCCCTTTCTGGCCACACCCTCTGGCATGAGGTTGAACATTATAACCTCACTCTCTTTCTTACATCCATGTCTAACCTTACCCTCTGCCCAGACCTCTCCCTCTACCCAGCAGCCACCACAGAATTAACTTGTTACCCAGCTACCTCCCAGGCCAACCCTGCTATTATTTCCCTTACCTCCACCCTCATCCTCTCCCAGCTTCCCACATGCCTTGCCACTTACCCAGACCTAAGCCCCATATTAGTCCTGCCCTGCACTAAACCTCTTTCCGGGCCCTTCCTCAACTCTGGGTCTGCTCCCTTGCCTGCCTAGTCAGTTACCAATCCATCACTTAACCTATCCTGGCTCCCCAATATGGCCCTGGTTCCCTGGCCGTCCGCCCAACCTTTTCTGGCTCCATAATTGTCCGCCCACTCTGCCCTGGTTCAGTGGCCATCTGCCTGACCTATCCTGGCTCCCTAGTTGTCTGCCCTGGTGCCCTGGCCACCTTCTTAGTGCCCCCACCCTACCACCCTTTGTCGTTCCATCCTGCCCTGTCCTGCCCAGTTTGGATGCCAGGAGGCACCCATGGGAGGGGGGCACTGTCACAGTCTGGGCTGGACAGTCCCTCATATCTGTCTGTCTTGTCATGTGTTGGTGTGTGTGTGTCTGTGTTTCCCTCTTTCTACCTCAGGTGCCAAATGGAGTTTGTCAGCTCTGTTGCCAGGATGACTGATTGTTTCTCAAACCATCGCATCAACAGCGGCATCTGCCTTCAATCACCTTACCCTATAAATCCTTTCCCTTGTAGTTTATTCTTTGCTGGATTGTTTTGTGATGTTCTGTTTGTGCAAATCGGTTTACAAATTCCCAAAATTTTGGGTAATAGTGGTTCTTTCCCTTGAGAATTTTGGTTGGTATTTTATTTTTTTATTTAACAAAGACTCATCTCTGCCTCTATACGTTTGGGTCCTTCATGCAAACCAGTGTCAGAATGCCACGTCTCCGTAATTCATCAGAATAGGGTCAGAAGTTGTCTCGCTTCGAAGTCTGATGCGAGGTAGGACACATCCTTTGTAAAGCCCCTCCAATCCTCAGGATTTTCCAAAGGGGATTTCCCTCTGGAGCAGTCGCGAGACAAAACCCTCAAGCACGCCTTCGACCAAGTGAGATTGACTGATGGTCAACCACTCCAACCAAGCGTCACACTTTCACATCCCTATTTTTCAATTATAAATGAACGGTTGAGTGACGCGGGATGCTCAAACAAAAGAAGATACAACCCAGATCTTAATAAAGCGGAGCTGCCGGAAAATGGTGCTCTACTAACAGGTAAGAATTTTAACGTCCACACTTCAGCACTCACAGCGTCACACAATAATCTTTTCAGTTTCACAACAATGAACTCTTCAGCTTCACAAAATAATAAACTTTATGGACCCAGGCTCTCTCCACGGACTGCTGGTTGTGTGGCTGCTTTTATGCCGCTCTCCCCATGCTCACTGGAATTAGAAACAGGTGTTAGGGATAATTTAGCTCAGGTGTAAGTGCCCTTACTGCTTTCTCCCTCTCCAGACAGGCACTTGACCATGCCCCTGCTGCCACAACAGTATTATTATAATTTTATATATTATATATTTTACTCACATCAACTGAGGTACTTCAAACTTGGTAATTAACATTTGAACATTAGAATTTGAACATCATATTTCAAGTAAATCTGCATTATTTTTTTCAGAGAAATTATGTATGTTTCTATTGAAGCAAAGAATTGTGGGATGTGAGTGCCAATGGAAGATACACCTGTTGCATCCTCCAAATTCCTGTGAAAGAGGATTGCATTGGAAGGCTGCATTCGTAGTGTCCTATTTCATTTCTGAACTAAGACATATGCGACTGACAAATGCGAACTCCTGAGCACACCTTTGGAAGGAGTCACTTACAATGTCAGGGTACTTGAACATTCAGAAGCAACATGTTGATTTCCTGTGTGAATTCAAATTGAACAGTATGCTACTTGTTGAAGTAGACATGCAATGTTTTTAGGCCATGTGACAAGAATTTAGAATGTTACTGTTTGGAACATTTATCATGGAATAATATTTCCTATTGTTTCAACACACTTTTTTAAATAATAGGCAGTATACAGTGTTTACTGCGGAATATTCAGTAAGTAGTAAGCTAGTTTCCCATTCAGAACATAGCCTATGTATGTGTAAGTTCTTGGGTGCATTGAAGGAAGGGTGGAAGCTATAGGTAAAAAGCTATTATAGAGAGATGTCTTTGAACCTGGCTGCCCTACAGCATGTTGACTACAGCAGAAGGCTGATGTACAAAGTGATGAGACTACTTCAGAATCCAAGTTCTGAGGGTGAGAGAGTCATTTACAGTGTCACACCAAAGGGCTGGTGTGTGGCAGTCATTCTGGTATTGTCTTACAGTATACTGCTGTATCTACCAGAAGATGTGCTAAGGACGAGCCATCTGATAGCGTTCTCTGCCCTTCTGTTCAAATGTCTGATTATCTGTATCTATTTCAAATTTTTGCTTAAAATTTGTCCAGTTAAATGTTGTCAAATCATAACTGGAAACATTTGTATATGTTGTCCAGATGTTTGAGCAGAATGTTAGAATGTCTGCCTGTTCGCACTAGTGCCCACATAACAACATGCTAAAAGCCATCCTCAAAACCTCATCATTGTGCTGGTGACTCTTCCATGGGTGAAAATAATTTTGTCTGTCTTTTTGTCAACATGTTAATTGATTTATGCAAAAGAGCTTGTGGTTCACAACAGTCTCTTGGCAACCAGATGTCAAGCACAGCATATTTTAACACTGAGTGAAAGCAAAACAAGGTAGTGTTCTAGCCAGCTAAACAATCTCACTGCATGACAATCTATGCCAGCATCTTCAAACTATCATGCACAAATCCAGCAAGCATGCACAAAATCAACTCACTTGGCAACATATTTGAATGTTATTCCATATCAATTTGTGTCACTCAAAATCCACATCTGTCATTCAGGAAGACATGTTGAAGGCCTCAGGCTTAAAAAATAGACTTCTTAAATTAATTAAATATGAAAATGATGTCATTATTTGCTCACCATAATGTACAAAACTCATATGCTGTTTACTCTGTGAACACAAAAGGAGAAAGTTTTTGGCATACAGAATACCTTTAAGCATCTCTTTCTATACAACAATAGAAACAAACAGTTCATAAAGATTCTTACAAATTAAAAGTCTCAAAGATCATTTTTTTTATTATAATAATTTTTATTATCCCCTTTTCTCCCAATTTTGAATACACATTTCCCACTTCTTAGTAGGTCTTCATGGTGGCGTGGTTACTCACCTCAATCAGGGTGGTGGAGGACAAGTCTCCGTTGCCTCCGCTTCTGAGACCATCAGTCCGTGCATTTTATGACATGGCTCGTTGTGCATGACTTCACAGAGAATCCGCATGTGGAGGCTCATGCTACTCTCTGCGATCCATGCACAATTTACCACGTGCCCCATTGAGAGTGAGAACAACTAATTGTGACCACAAGAAGCTTACTCTATTTGACTCTACCCTCCTTAGCAACCAGGCCAATTTGGTTGCTTAGCAGACCTGGCTGGAGTCACTCAGCACACCCTGGATTCGAACTCACAACTCCAGGGGTGATAGTCAGCATCAATACTCTCTGAGGTACCCAGGCCCCAACTCATGAAGACTTTTTTTTCCACAAAGAAAATAATAAATAATAGCATAAAGGCTTAGAATTACATAAGTACATAATGACAGAATTTTTTAGGTGAAACATCCATTTTAATAACCAAAAGAAATTGGCATCCTACAAATTCTGCTCTCAAATAAACAACCAGCAGATTTTCCAGAGAATTATGGCTGAGAGCACAATACATTTCTCAGAAGTAAAGACAAAACCAACAATGACCAAATAGTCACGTGGAAAACTTAAGAAGGGCGGTACTGGACATTTCACTTCACCACACATCAGCTCAGTAAACACACAGACCACATTAGAGCCCATGGGATAGAGTTCAACATAAATTACATGATCTCTTGCCCAAAGGTGACTGGGTAAGATCGAATTGAGTGCATAGAAAAGCCACACAAGTGCTCTCATTTATCTGAAACCACACTGTTTCATCCTGTGTTCTTAGTGGAAAACAGAACACAACAGATCTCTCAAGACTGTTAAAAAATTCAACCAAGACTTCCGTGATCTCACTTGTTTCCACAGTTATAAGTATAGTGGCTTTTGAGGAGGTGTCATTTGGAAAACGGGGTAACTTGGATTTGTTTGTTGGGAAATGGGGCAACTGTTGGGAGTTTTTGGAGGGCTCTCGGGGTGGGACGGTTTAGAGATGTAAAAATATTTTGAAGGCTGGCTGGAACTGTAATTGCTGGAATATTTTTGAGGGTACCACTGCAGATGACCGAGTGCAACACCTAGACACAATCCCATAGCAAGACTTTTGTTTATTAAGGAATAATGGAGAAAGTTTGTTAGAGAAAGACCAACACAGTCTCATAATTTGTAGGTGATAGCAAAATTGTGTGAGATCACATAACTTGGCTCATACGAAAATACATTTTAAAGGTACAAAGTTTATATATTTTTTAATAAAACTAACACTACACATTTTGGATCTTTCCTGGTTTTATCTAACACAACTGATTCTATTAATTTGTTAATTAGTACAGTGTTCCATAATCTGAATTTGGTGTGTCAAATAAGGGAGACATAGGATTAGTGGTACTCAAGGAAAGGATTGAGAAACACTAGGATAGGGGGTAGAGTTACATGAATATTCTGGGTTCAATACAAGTTCAGCTCAATCGACACCATTTGTGACATAATGTTGATTATTAAAAAAAAAATAAAAAAATACTCATCCTTCCTTTAAAAAAAAAGCAGAAATGGAGGTCTAAAGGGTTTGGAGGGTTTAAAGGCAGAAATGTGAAGCTAATAATTTTATAAAAGCACTTTCATTAATTATTCTGTTAAAACACATTTTTATATTATCATATCATATTATTTGATGTTTACATGTTTACAGTTATTTAGTGTTTGTTAACGTTATATCGTCATGGCAACGAAGTTGTAAAATTGACTATAACTTTACACAGAAAAAGGTTAAGTGATTTTATCACACTAAAATCATGTTTACACATATATTGTTTACATCTTGTGTCTATACTTCTTAAAACATGAGCATATTAACGTTCAGAAATTGGCCCCTATTCCCTTTCATTGTAAGTGCCTCACTGTAACCCAGATTTTTTCTTTTTTTAAGAAAAGGAGGTGCAAATCAAAATTCATTTTTGCTGTAATCAATATCATGCCACAAATGCTTTCAACTTGTATTGAACCCCAAATATTCCTTTAATATTTACAACTAAAAATACAACTCACTTTTGGCGCCACTCTGTGGACATTTCACTCGGAAACTGGAGCTCACTCATGCCCATATGTTCAACAACAATTACAGCCCTAGCTACAGTGGGCAGTGATTCAAATTTCAGTAGGCACAGACTGATATCATCAGCTTCATATTTCAACTTACAGCTGCCAAATTCTCTGTGTGATCATTCTGCTGTTTCATGTACTTCATTCAATTCCGCAACTTAAACATTCTAAGACATTTATATCTGAAGTTTGCATTTGTAAACAGGGTTTACATTTTAGATGCCATCCATTATTTGATCAACTGTACTGTATCAGTTTCTGTCCAAAAAAAACTAAAATGTATGTGTAAGTTTCACACTTTACGTACATATGCCTATGAATACGAATGAGTTCGTGGTGGAGTAGAACAACGTCCCTCCATCCTGTTGTGGTAAGTCACATGAACTAAATCACATCCCATGACTTAATGTTATTTTCACACGTATCTTGTTTGCAAAAGCTCCTGGCTCAAGGCTCTGTTAATTAACACCAAGTAATATCTGGGCACAGTGTTCTTGTGGAGGTTAGCACGGCTGTATATTATGCTGCAATTTGCCATGCGATCCCAAGCAGAGCTGCAAAGATCTAAGAGAAAGGTTTCAGCTGATATCTGTAGACCCCTGGCCCAGTTAGCGGCACTCTGAATCTTACATAACCCAGGACTTCTGACAGCATGCTGGATCCATACTGCAGATGGGTAATTTGTTTTGATCTGTGATTATCTCACCCATGTTCTGAAGAAGATGTAAACCTCTTGTGAGGTTGTTAGGTAAATCCCACAATGCGAGGAACCGCCCGAGGGTCTGAAGTCCTCGCCCTTTTTACCTTTCATTCCTATGAAAGTCAAAGACACCTGACAGATCCTAAACCCCCTCAGGATCTTATCATGCCGAGTGTGAAAATACAAAACTAGAAAGAGAATGAATGTGCAGGCTTGAATTGAGGGTAAGAGGGTCACAGTGAGAATTCAGTTTTAATTACATAGAAAATAAAAGAAGTAATCTTGTTACATATGCCTGACAGATTTTTTCCTTTGTCTACAATTGTAATTATTTTTAACAGGCCAAGCTGCCATGGGGCAATCTGCAAAAACTCTTGTGCCTGCCTAAACACATTTATTTAATTTTATTGTTTTATTTTTTTTTTTTTCGAGCTAAATGCCAGACATACCTTGGAAATTATCAACTAATTATCTACTAAATACGTTTGCACATGTTGAAAAAAACAGCATCCTTAATTGCCAGCGCTGTTTCCATTCCCCTCTGAGGGGGAGCTGGCTTATCTGAAAGAGCTCTTTATATTAATACCAGTAATTATATATTTTGCTTACTTTTGATGCACCTCTGTTCTAATGGGGGACCTTAATAAGAGGATGATGCAAGAATGTCAAAAGGCCTTTTGTGTTGCCACTGTATGTGTGTTATATTTGTGTTTGTGTAAAGGCTCAGAAGAATGGTTTTACAGAGTGGTGATGAAAGCTTTGGATCAAATCTCTACTCCTTTTCTTGCATTATTCATCTCTGCTCCCTGAGGCCTTAAACAAGATAGAAATGCACCATTGATTCATTCCATACCGGTGCTTGAAATGGCCTGGTATGCAGTACCGCCAATTCTGTTCAATGATGTTCACAGTGCCGGGTATAATTCATGCATACTGGAATACTGGTACTCTCTTCTGTCCCTACTTGACAAAATAATAAACAAAAACAGTTTTGCCTATTGGCATTAATCTGGCAAGAACATTAATTTAGATATGAAGGGCTGTCAACATTGTCGGTTCTTGGGATATCTTGTTTACATGCAACTATCTACATCAAAATTCTTGATTATCTTCACAAGATTTGATGTTACAGTCCTTGTCAATTTTGGTAAATTCAATGACTAGTTTGTGAGAGAGCTGTGTCCCAAATGAGGCACTATACACTGTGCATTTACTGTGCATTCTGCTATCTAGTATATTAATTTTCAAAGTGTAGTGTTGTCTCAAGTGGAACACTGATGTTTTTTGTTTTTTTTTAACTTTAAGCATTCACTGTTTTTCAGCTGACGGATGTGAAGTTTCAGACACATACAATGTGTTACTACTAGCTTTAGCATGTTAGCTAAACTCAATTCAACTCTTATATCTCAAATAACATGCATATTCTCACATGTGGTGATGATAATTCATGCAACTCACATTTGCAAGGTGCTGTCTTTGCAGAAGTTTCCAGTAGTTGTCACATTCACCATTAATTACAATCATGGCGGCTGGGTAACTCCACCCCTTCCGTAAATGAGCGATATAAAAGTACAGCTCCTACAGTATATACTTGAATGTGGAAAGAGAAAAAAAAAAAATTCAGTCAGCAGTAAAATCTGACCAAAATGGTATCATAAATTGTTCTTCTTTAGCTCAGATTGCGCGAAAATACGCTATTTTTGTACATGTGAGTTCTCCACTTTACTGATGATGTCTGTATCTAAAAGGTGATTGGCTCTTTTGACTGTAAGGCAGGGCTGCTTTTTTTTAGTTCCAATATCTCCTATTAATTTTAATGGTAGTGGTCTGTCTAGGGTTAATTAGACCTTATTCACACTAGCACCATGTTTGATTTTTAATAGGAATGACAACGAGTCTGTGAGGGATAGTATCTTCTATGGGCTGTGCTGCAGTTTAAAATGTTTTTTGATAGTTCTGCAGACAAAATATTGAAAAAATATCTGTTCAAGAAAACTCCAGACAACATGAGCTGTGGAAAATCAGATGTGATCTAGGATCTTTATACTGCTTTATACCATTTGTGCAGTTGAAGAGATTGTAAGTCTATCCCTCACAGCCTTGTTGTCATTCCCATTAAAAATCAAAGATGGCACTAGTGTGTATAAGGTCTATAGTCTCTGGCTAATGGTAGCATTGATGTTCCTTTCTTAACATGTTTCTTTATATGTCAGTTCACTGATAAAATGCATTACTGTATGCAAGAAGGGCCCAAATGAGTGACAAGATAACATTCAATGTTTGCCTAGTAGCTTATTAGTTCTGAGCACAGTCTAATGCCATGTCCACACAAATACATTTTCATTAAAAGTGCATTAATTTCACTTTGTTTATGTCGTTCATCCACACTAGAATGGCATTTCATCTCAAAAACTCTATCCTGCATTCTTTTCAAAATTATGATGTTAGTAAACTGAAAACAAATTAGTGTGGATGTGGCCTAACATATTTAGATATAATCAGGTAAAGAGATAGCATTCATTTACATTATGGAACATTTGTTCTGGTGCTCAAGTGATGTAAAATATCTCCCTGTTTAGGATGTTTTCTTCTGTTTCACGCCACTTCCTGAGTAAAGATGACATTTTAACACATTCAGTGAAAAAATATCAAACTCTCAGTGAATCGTCAATCGTCGGGGGGTCACGGGTCACAAATATAATGGTCCTTTTTTGATCTTTTAATATAGTAAAGGTGCTGAATGCAGTCATTTTCTGAATAAAGTCTTTAAATGCAATAAAGGCCCAAAATTGTTTAATTTTTGTTTTAAAAGATTTCTTTTTCTCACAGTTCACAAAGTACAAGACAAACACTGAGTCTTCATTGCTAGCAATTGCCAGTTTCAGTCATCGTTTCTTTTTTTTTTGTGCTGTCTCAAAGAAAATGCTAATATCATTTTAATTTTGTTTCATCATTGACATATCTGTAAAATTACATGACTGTGTCAGCTGGCGAGCAAAAAGAAAATACACAAATTATTTACTGCCATCAAGTTGACCCTCATTGTTTATTCCTCTCAGTGCAATCTTAACACAATATTTTCTTCAAGAATCTTAATGCTGCTCTTTTGCATACAAAAAACATTTCATATTGACCACTGCTGTCAAGGTCCAAAGAGAAAAAAAAAACATTATTAAAAAATACCATAAAAGTAGTCCATACAACACATAGCTGTTGTGTGGTCCAGAAAGCTTTGAATATATTGCACTTGTCATATGGATTACCGTTATGATGTCTATACTGAACCTTTAATAGTGCTTTTTAGTATTTGACCTTTTTAAAGCTCGACAGCTCCCCTGCTCACTATAAACTGTTATTATATGGAATAGAGCTGCTTAAAATATATATTTTATGTTCCAAGAAAAGAAAAAAACAACATATGGGAATTGAACAACGTAAGGGTGTGTAAACGAGTGAGTAAAAGTACATTTTCCATTTTTAGGAGAACAACTCCTTTAACGGGTGGCTCTTTTTTTAAGCACAAACCTGACAAGACATACTCAAAATAAGTCTTTTTTAAAAGAAGACTCTTAGGAGATGATGTACAAAATTCAGAATTACTTAAAAGCATAAATAAATTATTTTGAAAATCTTAAATTGATTTTAAATTATTACCTAATAATATTTGCATTAAGAATATATGACACTGTCCTTGCCTAAACCTAAAAGCACAATAGAAGTCAGAAGTCTCAGGTCTTACCATGTTCTAGTTTTAATCTGTGGGTGATAATGCTCTACTTTGTGTTTTTTTATATAGATACATTTCTCAGACAATGTCAAGAGAATTTTCTAAAAAGCTACTTCAAAAGCCTGCCAGATAACCACATTCATTAAATTCCTTTACAATATACACATATTCTCTCTTTGTCTTAATCGTGATTAGCTGAAAACTGTTCTCTTAATGTTTTCACATTCACAATTATGAATGACTTACGAATCACATACTTTACATATTTTTCATTCAATATGGCAAATTTCACAAATGGTGAATAGTTTGCACCCATGACACAAACACTCTTAACCAGACCTGCTTGCTGATGTGTGGCGCTGGAATCCACAAGGAAACAAGGTTCCAGCTTAGTGTTTTAAACCTGAGTCCCGCCTTCATCAACTTGACTGGCTATCTCATATGACATTGATGAGTGATGTTAGACTACTGAGAGCATGGTAAATATTAAACTTTTTCAAGCCATTATGTTAGTATTGCAGCAACTTAATGACAATGAATGCATTATGGGGGGGGGGGGGGGGGGGGCAATCCAGCCATATCTGATTATTGGCCACCTCAAAGTATATTGTGGTTATGGCCCTGTTGAAATCAAGATGCCAGCTAATTTAATGGTTTTTGACTTTAAAATGCCCTCAGTGCTGTTTCTCTGCTGAGCGGAGACATTTAGCCAGTTTTCTTCCTCAGACAGTGTTAAATCATATGAAGCCTGCATAACCCCCCCTACCCCCCACGCCAACCACCTTCACTTGACATGGTAGCAGTGGAGATCCAGTTAAAGGTATAAGCTCTTCAAGGGTTTTTCCCTTTGTTTCGAAGCCTAGAGACCGTGTGAGGGAGTTTCATGTTGAATCACTGTGTGGTTTACATTCCACCCGTGTTGTGACAACACGTTTCACAGGCATCTCAGATGTGGCTTTGAGGTTTGCATTTTTTCTGCCTGATATAAAAGAACTGCTTTAAATAGGGGAACAAATAGCCATCCTGAAGTGGATTAAGGTTACACTGACCGTAATCTTGAGCGTCAGATGCTCAGCCTCGGTGGAAACAAAAGGCAAATTTACATCTTTGTTTCGCTACAGGAAAGGTTACCACGCTCAGAAACAATCATGTCTATCTCTAGTAAAAGATATGCAAGGGTGACATTAGAAACTGAGCTGTTAAAACTGTTCTTAGAAAGATTGTGTAAAGGAACTTAGTTGGGCACAGAGTTGTACTTAACCTTTTTGAAAATAGCATACACAAGAAAATAAGACATTATAGTCTAGAGACAAAAATGTAAATAATAATAATATGATCATATTAGCCCCATTTTATTGCCATTACATTGGCTACCTGTTAAATTTCATATTAATTTTACTATTCTGTTAACTATATGCAAAGCTTTGAATGGTCTAGCTACAACATTCTTAAGTGAAGGTCACCACACTATATTCCATCACATTCATTACGATTGCAAAATTCTGGCCTGTTCATAGTTCCTAGAATATCAAAATACACAAAAGGAGGTAGATCCTTTTCATATTTGGCTCTTAAACTACGGAATAGTTTCCCTAACACTGTTCGAGATGCAGACACACTCACTCAGTTTAAGTCTAGACTAAAGACACATCTATTTAGCCAGACATACACCTAATTTATCCTCCAACCCACAATTAGGCTGCTTTAGTTGGGTCTGCTGGAACCAGAAACCACAGACATTGATCATGATCTATAACTCTGCAATAAATTGAATGGCATCTATGCTAATATTATTTTATTTGTATCCCTGTCTCAACATCAGGACTCCTATCCTGAAGTCACCAGAACCGGCTGGATCCAGCACCATTCCTGCTTCGTGTTGGAGTGATGATGAATAAATGCAGCTGGTGCCAGCCATACATCACTTCCTGTCGATTATGATGGAATTCAGAGGATGAACTGACTCCAACCATAAGACATGGGATAGTTCATATGCCATTGCCTGAACCTTGGACTTAGGATAGACCTCACCGAAATTACCGGCCAGGTTGAACTATGATGCACGTCACTGATCTCTACCTGCATCACCTCGGTCTATTGATGGACTACACTCTTGAGATGGAATACATAGACAATCAATTGGCAACAAAGCTTCATCGGCCAATTAACAAAGGACAATTGCATCTATGTGAACTTCTGCGGTTAATCCAGGATGGACTACAAAGGCATTAGTCATTAATCTTACAGTTCTTACAAAATTTTGTTTAAACACTGTCCCTTAACACTTACTTAGTTTTTTTAAATCGTGACTTGCACTGCACTTAATTAAGTAATAATGGCATTATATTCATGATGTTTGCCAGAGGGGCACTGGCCCAGACATTGAACCTGGTTTCTCCCAAGGTTATTTTTCTCCATTAACCAACATCTTTTTGTTGATGGTTGACGTTGTCAGACAGTCTTACCACAACCTCCACTGTTTTAGCACAATGTGTGGACTTTTTGACGTACCCTTACCCACCGTGCCCACAGGCAAAATTCCAAACAAATATCAAGGTAAAATTAAAGATAAGTTCAGCCTAAATATGGGACAAATCGCATCCAGTATTGATTAGATACGGGATACATCATTTCATCTTTGAATATGGGACAATCCCATATTTTACGGGGCTGGTGGTAACCCTAACTCACCCAGTATATGGTTATTAGTGACTGGTGATATGAAATAGTGTCACATTATATATTTGTGTTTCCATAAAATAATATGTTTTATGATTATTTCATATCTGTATAGGTTTACTATCACAGGATATCTATTTCTTTGTTCATATTAAGACAAATAGTACTATATTCATTCCAATTATACATTACTTTATGTAATATTTGTTACTCAAGGTGGCACTGTTGTTTTAGTTATCGACTTCATTTACATTGCTATTAAATTAAGAAGCAGTGTGGAATTAAATATAGCAAGTACAACACATGAACAGTAAGGCATGGCAATTGACATGTGGGTGTCCTACTAAAATTATGTAAATTGTACATCTATTTAGACTCAATAGGTGCCTGAGAAAATACAAATATGTAGCTTAATTTGTGTTTAATTATTATTTTATTGAGCTCATATATTTTCAAAGAGCCTGCATTTAAAGGTTAAGGACAGTATCTAGTGACTTTTGTGATCATACAATCCCTCCATGTAGAGAACTGATAGTCTCAGTTAAACTGTGATGTGCCATGGATTAACAGTTGCTCTGGATTATTCTCACTGATGAATATTCTTGCCGAAACTGCTGCCCTCATTGAGTTAACCTCCATAGATTGTTAGGTGACTTTTACCACCACCCCTTAAAACATGAGCTCATGATGTAAAAATCCCCTTAAATATGTAAAGTATATGCTTAAACCTGGGCGGCGATTACACACTCTTTTTATCTCACGCGCCACTCTCAGCACGATTTTGCTGTACATGGATATTCATTTAAATCAGTGTCTTATCAATGGCACTAAGCAAGTGAAAGTTCATATCACTGATGGTATGGTGAAAAGTGGCAGTTAATTTAGCGAACATCTAATTTCAGCACAGTGACACTAAAAATTTGTGTGGCGAGGTAGTTAATTCACAGTTAAAAAGATGAGCAACATTAAAGGCAATTAACTGTCTATTTGAATCAAGGTAAGCATTCTTTGAGGATCATTATCTGGTAATGGAAGTTCCTTTACTCTATCTTTTAGGGTGTGATAAGGTAGGAGAGAATAGGCCCAGTGAATCATCTCAATTGTCTGCTTATCTGTACTAGCGAGATCTCATTTATTCATACAGGTAAAGTGCATTAAGTTGAACTTTTAGAGATGTTGCATGAGTCATTAGAAGATGTGGGCCAAATTACAGAGAAGGCTATTATCATGTCAAATATCACTGGATAATAAAATAGCACATAGGGTAATTTGTTAAGTGTAATTTATGCACAAGGTTCCGTAAACGAATGAAAACATAATGAAAAGAAACATTTTTGGTCTTTCACTGACAGCAAAGATGTCACTGTTATTCTAAACCTGCAATTAGATTACACTTCATTGTTAATATAATAAATAAACCACTTTTATATAACCTGCACCTTATAGAAAGATACCTTTATTTCAAATCTCACTGTATCGCACTGCAGGGGTAGACTGGAAATAAAATTCAGCCCTGGAGACAATTAGTTGATCATGGCAATGTGTTTCAATGTCCCATTCTGCATATCGCGGCACCATTTCATGGCCATCTCGTG
Organism: Moxostoma hubbsi; assembly: GCA_032164185.1. Classification (NCBI taxonomy): domain Eukaryota; kingdom Metazoa; phylum Chordata; class Actinopteri; order Cypriniformes; family Catostomidae; genus Moxostoma; species Moxostoma hubbsi. Next base: position 9,221,736 of record JAVLUX010000015.1, on the reverse strand, counting down.
ATGGTCAGTCTGCTTCTGTCTCAATGTAAATGAAAAAAGTTGAGAAAACTCAAAATATCATGGCAACATAATGAAAGAGTTTCTTGACTTTTATCAAGAAACTAATTCAAGAAATGATCTTAGTACTACAGCAAACTTGGATTTGTTTGCTTACTAAATGCTAAATGTCTCTTTCATACACTAAACTCTTATAATAACAATAATGATATCAGCAAATTACTTGTTTTAGGTGTTATGTAGGTTAGATTAGATGCTACTTTTAAAATACCAATTACATTTAATCCCTTCATCATGCAAAGTTTGAAATGAATGTTTGGCTCTAGGAGAAGTAACAGTAAATAAGTTATTCGTGAAGCCAAGCATGTTGGAATATCACAAACCTTTAACAAATCAGCAGCATTGTTCATTGAAAAGTGTTTCAACCGACTCTTTGTTTAGGCTTGTTGGGGCTAGTACTAGTACTGGACAATTATGGTGTGTTAGTGTGGATGTGGCCTAAACTAGCAGTTCTAAGTTAAAGTAACTTATTTTTTATTATGTTTTATTAATATTATTTGCATAAATCTAACTTCTAAATGCTAATAAGCACACAACAATGTGTTGGATTTTTTCAAGGTTTTTTTCCTGTCACATTCCTTCATAACAAATTTGCAAGAAGTGTAGCTGATTGTCAATGCTTACGACAGGTTCTTCATCATTAATTTTCAAGTTTCTATATGCAAAGTTTTTAGCAACACTAATAAGAGTGGATATTTATAACTTCCTATTGATAATCCAGACTTGGGTTCCCAAATAAATATGGACACCCACATCACGAGGCAAATCTCATGCTGCAATTTGTCTGGACAGAACTCGAGGGCCATCACAACAGTGACCCCCTACACATCATTATCTCACACAGTAAATAAGCCACTCGGCTATTTCTGAGTGCCCTCCAAGACTCAACGACCTAAACAAACCCCTCTTAAAGCCGAGAAGAAAAGTGAGCGAGCGAGGCAGTGATGGTGAGACACAGGAGTAGGGGGTAGCTGTTGATGGAGTGCTGAGAGGAAGAGAGATAATGGTATTGGTATCAGATTTATTCAGAGGAAGGGGGCGGCAGCGATTTCTTCCCCATCTCCCTCCTGATTGTGAGGGAGACATGCAGCGAGGTCGGAGGGTCAAGCCAGAAGGAGACAGCATTGTGTAGGAACTGTCACGCACCGCCACCTATTTTGACATGCACAAGGCCGTTTGTTGTCTATCGAACATGCAAATTGCTGGCCTGCTGTCATAAGGCAGCAGCTATCTGCTGGAGGAAAATGAGACCACCTGTAACTGCTGAGGGGGCTGATGGACAAGCATTCAGCAACATCTCTCTCCCCCAGACCCCCACATGCAACATGAATGCTCCATTCTCCATATTCAAAGACAGGAAGTGAGGGAGAATTACAGGAGGAAAAGCCCAAAGCCGAGACTTTTTAATGGCTTCCAGGGCGCTCGCAGCTGATCCACCCTCAAGAATTTCCTTAGTCTGAACGCAACTGGGTAGCCTTAATATATCTGAAATGGGGAGAAAAAACATTTATGGTACAAACATGGTATTGCACAATTGAATGTTTGTGTATTGTGTATTGGGCTTGTAGCTCCCGAAGCAACAACTCTTGGTTGAATTGTAAGAATGTGCTCATCAACTAGAACAATGATTCTCTTTTTAAGTGGCACTTGGAAATATTTAAGTTGTGCTTTTTTTAAACTTAGAATACATAATATGGAGTGAAATAGCAAACTGTAATTAATGAAAAAAATTTGATACAATAATATTTAAGTTTTTTACATTTTTATGGATGCCACTCGTAGCAAAACACATGTTGTTCAAGTCTTTAACAAAGTAATTAACTCAAAAATATATATGATATTATATATGGAATATTATGATCAAAATCCCGCCAAACATTTCCATAACATAGAGTATACAACTTCAGGAACATTTGAAGCAAATGACTTACAGGCATACAACCAATTCCAAAGTTTGCATGTAGGTGTCAGCAATAATGTACCTTTTAGAATTTTATATAATTAAAAAAAAAGTTGTCCAGTGATATGTAAACATTTCTATATTCATCAGTATTGTAATAGGCCTTGGTGTCAGGATCTGGATTTTATTTAATGGAAAAGCGATCAAGTTGGGTCCTGAACTCGTGACTACATTAGAACAGCTAGTAAAAACATGCATCAAACATCCACACCAACCTAGCACTGTTTTATTTTTAGATATGCAGCCAATAACCTACAAAACAAGGATGTCTTAAATAATGCCTAAACTAAAGACTCAATTAATTCAGCTCTATGATAATGACCTACTCGGACAACACATTGTTTCCTAGAGCTGGCAGAAAATACTCAAAACAGACACAAGCAGCATATCTATCAACCACAAATAATACAATATGCAGCACCCGTCGGAGTCGCATTGGAGTGATGTCACCTCCACTCTTTGAATGATTGACTAAAAGAGGAGCTGTCGATCAAGAACTATTGGGCCAATAGGGACGCAAAACACCCCCTGATTTACATAAAAGTCTACTCGTAAGTTTTGGAAAATCAAACACAGAACTTGGAAACAAAAGCAAATATAAATACAGCTTAAGCATACAATTGTTTTTTAAATATGAGCAAACTTGTCAGAGAGCACAAAAATCAGTAATATAACCAAGGAAAACATGATTTTGTTTGCTTTAGTTTTTTGTTGTTTTTTTGCAGCATATTTTAAATGTGTTTATATATTTTTGATTCATGCTTGTTTTTTTTTTTTTACTAACGCTTATTATTTTTGGATCAGTGACCGCAACACATTTGGCAGAATTTTGATCCCATAGAATATTCTGAGTTAAATAATGTTAAACTCAATCAACAGCATTTTTGGCATAATATTGATTTCCACAAATATTTAATTTGTCTTGCCCCTCTTTTTCTTTAAAAAAAGGGTGGGTTCCAGTGAGGCATTTTCAGTGGAAGTGAATGGGGCCAATCCATAAACGTAAAAATGTGTAAAGTTATTTCTGATTTTACAACTTTGCTGTTATGACGACATAATGCCATAAACTCTGTAATCCAACGAAAACTAATATTTATACAACTTTACAACTCAAATAATACATGAGTTTTAACAGAAGAATTAATTTAAATGCTTTTATAAAATTATAAGCTTTTCTGCTATTAAACCCTCCAATAATTTGCCCCTATTTACTTCCGTTGTAATTGTCTCACTGAAACCTAACCTATCACTAATCCTAATGATATATAGTATATGAGTTAAATTAACAAGTTTAAATTAATGACTTGCTTGAGTATTATTAATGGTGCTGGTGGAATACTACAGTATGTAGCCAAGTGGAGAAATTTCATAACATTTAACTCTAGTCATAAATTTGACGTGGAACCAGAGTTTGCGGCACGTGCTTTTTTTACCTTCCCCTGTGTTAGAGGCATGAGAACATATGTTGTTCAAGACAGCTCCCTGTTTTGCTCATTGTTTGAGAATTCTTGGGGTAAATATAAAATTTGGGGTAAAAGATGCTTATATATTTAAGTTCCCCGTCTGTCGCTCACTTCGACGTTGTGTCAAAGAAGCGACACTAGTGGTCTCTCTTGAGCGCCGAATATGCCTCTGATCTATGAAAAAAGGCCAATGAGAAGTTGGCAGACAATATTTGCATACCCCACCCCCGGACATACAGGTATAAAAGCGGGGAAATATGTCGAATTCATTCAGAAATTTTCTTTGGAGCCGATGGTTGTGCATAAAGTCAACTGCGTGTCACACACCCGTTCCTGTTCCTCTGACGCTTCTACTGCTGTTGGATCTACGGCATTTAAAATACTATGAAAATATATAAAATACATAAAATACTGTGAGATATTTAAACAAGTGTTAAATTCATAAAATACTGTGAGAAATTTAAACAAGTGTTAAATCCATAAAATACTGTGTGTGATTTAAGCATGTGTTAAATGCATAACATACTGGGAGTGATATACGCATATGTTAAATCCATAAAATACTGTGAGTGATTTAAGCATGTGTTAAATGCATCGAAGAGAGCCCGGCACCTGAGCACTGACTGCGTGCGCTCGTTGGTGAGGCGTGCTGTCATTGAGACTGAGTCTAACTCTATGCTGAGAAAAGAGATGATCAGAACCGTGGCGAGCTTGCTCTTTTCCCAGTAGACCTGAAGCCCTAGACGGCTGGAGGGACGGGCTCTATCACATCCTTGAGAAGCAGAGTTGTGATCTCTGCCCATAAAGTGCTGGCTTTCTTGGCGCGTACAGAGGTGGAGCGAATACCTCTGAAATGAGGCAGGAGCGTGGCGTACTGAATCGCATATCCGAGCCGGATCCTGGCCAAACAGCGCACATACCTTGCTCCGTGCTCCTGGCAGGGGGCGGGTTAGAGACTGAGGAAGAGGTCCTGGGAAGTCGTCTTCAGAACTCTGCCGGGGCTGAGCAGTCATGGGTCCGGAGCCGAGGATTCTGCATCCAGGGAGCCGGGACTGTAGAGTTTTGGAGCCGGGGTGCCGTGAGAGCGGCGCGCACTGGCCTGATGACCCAGGGAGTGAGGAAATAGCTCTTTTATTGAGAATGTGGGTACCGCAGCCCGAAGGTGGTGTGGCAAATGAAAATAATGTAAGCAAGGATTCTCCTCCTGGCCCTCCACCGGGGGATGGAGTGGTCTTAGTACCAGCTCCAGAGCAAACATCTGACTGCCTGGGTTGCCTGTCTCAGGAATGTTTCAGAGCTTTCCTGGTCCTCGAAGGGGTCCTTGAGACGGGGGGCGTGAGCCGCCTGCAAGGTGCTCGATGCTGGGGCTGAGAGCTGGACCCGGGTTGAGGCGGAGCTACCTGTTGTTTAGCCGCAGGGGGACGCCCTCGGCAGGCAGGCGGGACGCCGAGGGCTGCTTCTTCACCGCCGAAAACTGCTGGGCGAAGTCATAGAACTTAGAAATAAGAGAAATTTCTAATTTCTCAAGTGGTAGCGTGCCTTGTCAACATCACGCATCTCGACCATGTTCAGCCATAGGTGGCCCGAAGGCAGCAGCCGAGTCGAGTCCTCCGCGTCAGACACCTGGGTGCTCTCCGATGCAGCGGCGATGACATCATCCAACTCCAGGGGCTCAAGGGAGTGTGCTGGCTGGCTGTGAGGCGAGCCACACATATCCCGAGCTCGGACGGAAGCAAGCGAACATGTCGGGGGACAGGTGGTTCGTGGGGATTTACTCAGCGAAACCGAGCCATCGTCATCCCCAAATCACCTTCATCGCCATCCGGGTCGTCCTCAATCCCGTGGGAAGAAGGAGTGACACGTGGGGCGGCTGAAGTGGCATTCACCTTGAGGAAGGAGAGCCGCGACCACAACACTGCCATGGTCATGTTCTCGCAGTGAGTGCATGAACCATCCACAAACGCCGCCTCAGTGTGATCGCTGCCCAGGCACACGAGACAGTGTCTGTGGCCGTCGGTCTTGGAGAGATTTCGACTGTATACATGAACTACACAGAGGAGGAAGGGCATCTCGAAAAAGACGCATCTGTGTATTGCTCTTTTATGAGTGATAACTCAAACTCTTTTAGAGAAAACAAACTCTTTTAGGAAGTGAAAGTGCTGTTGAAGCGCCCAGGGGTTTGGACTGCACAGCATGCAGAGAGAGAGAACGCCGGCTGGAAACGCACCATAAGATCCATCAGCAGTGCTTCTTGCCAGTAGATGTGAGTGGAACAGTGGTGAACTCAGATTGCTGTTGCACAACCACTCGGCTCCGAAGAAAAAATCTGACTGACAGACGCATGCCCGCTTCCCTTTATACCCGTATGTCCGGGGCCGGGACATGCAAATTCTGTCTGCCAATTTCTCATTGGCCTTTTCTCAAGTTCAGAGGTATGTGAGGTTTCCAAGGAAGACTCCTTGTGTCACTTCATTTGACACAACGTCGAGTGAGTGACAGAAGGGGAACACTGTAGACATCTCAAATTCAATTAAGCACATTTAAAAGAAACTATGCATATTAATTGCATGTTATCTAACCATTATTCATCAATCAGCACAAATTAACAAAAAAATATATAATCAATAAATGTTATATGTGGACAAAACAAGAGTAAGTATTGTTTTGGTCTTGATTTTGTTGAACATAAGATTTGATAGACACTGATTTTGTCATGTGACAATCATCTACATTTCATTCTTTAGGCCTACTTCTTTAATGATATGGACAGCAACCATTCTTATCATAATAATTTAGTGTACTGAAATATATATATAAAAAATGCCCTCTAATCCTTAAATAATCCCCCAAAAATAACAATATATCAGAATGTTTCTCTAGACGTCATTGATTCAGATTGTGATGTCAGTCAAGAGACTATAATAGAAATTCATGAAGCCTAGTTTGACCCATAATATCTCATGGCTCTAACAAAGCAATATCAGTGCAACCATTTACAACTGCTGATAAATTAAATATATTGCACACCTTTTATAATATTCAGCCTTTAGTCAGAGCCCAGTGTCTAATGAATTATGATTCCCCCAACCCACCCCCAGCTCCTGTGTGTGTGTGGTGTGCGGCAATCTTTAATTTATGGATGTTTTGAACAGAGAAGTTAAAAGAACAGCCTTATTCCCCCCAGGCACCTCTGAACTTGGATATCACGAGGCAAAGGGAAGTGGCAACACTAAAGCAAAGTCATTTTAAGCTCTATACATAAATCTCCATGTAGACACAATTTGTGCCTACTATAACATACCACTTTGTGAGATATACTTGCACCCAAAATGGTCTATTAAAACTGAGGATTAGGCCCACTTCTTTAATTATATGACCAGCAACCATTCTTATAATATAATTTAGTTTCCTCAAATGTATTCAAATGCCACCTTTATAATCCCGGAGGTGTTTCGCATAAACAGAATAAATCAAGCAAATATTCAGAGAGAATCAAACATATCAAAGGTTTCCTGTCTTTGAAGTGTGGTAGTCTTTAATTCCAAAACAGATTTTCATGATAAATAAATACATTATTTATGAACTGGTGATGGTGTGGGTGGGGGGTGCAAACAACACTCAAAATGCATGAATCATTTTAAGCCATGAAAATGTCAAGAGGCAAAATGACACATTGGTTGGTACCACCGTAGAACGCAGGGCCGTATGTTGTGCTCATTAGCGAACATACAGACGAAAATCAGAATAATATGCCTCAATCCTGTTTGTTTCCCTTGCTTGAATAAAATAAGCGTCAATTATTCATTTGAACCAAAATAAGTCATTATTAACATTTACAGTGTTCTTAAGCGTTGACATCTGTAAACTTGTTGATGTCAGTCATTGGATGTGCATTTCAGTTCATTCTAATGTTTTTGTTGAGTTTTGATTCTCTCTCTGTCTCTCTCTGTCTCTCTCTCTCTCTCTCTCTCTCTCTCTCTCTCTCTCTCTCTCTCTCACACACTCTCTCTGACAGTTCTTTCAGAGCAAATTAGAGCATTATTGGAAAGTTTTAATATGTTACATGTCACATGATTTTTGTAAACAGAATTAGCTATAACTCTCACACTGTCCTTCATGAGCGTCTTTTATTATAAAATGCATGTCATTTATTAACTTACAACCATGTTAATCTTAAACTCTGGTTTAACAGCATAACTTTGCCCTCACCTCTGGCCAGACTATAAACACCTAGCTCTGAAGGAAAGTGTTAAATGGGTAATATTAGGCAATGAAGTGTGTCTAAAATGTTCCCTGCAAATAGCTTAAATGGTGGTTAATGGGGTGGTATGTAATAATAATTAAAAACTTGAGTCATAGAAATCGAGACATAAAGAGAGTGGAAATTTTTTAAACAACAAGCCTCAACAATAAGGATTATTTTCTGCTGGTCCAGTTTGGTCAGTATTTCAGATTATTTACCACTACCAACATTGGACCCACTACAATAAATTAATGAATGAATGGCGGAATGAATTAAATGTGTTGCTAAAATAAAATGTGTGTGTGTGTGTGTGTATATATATATATATATTTAATTTGTCAGAAAAATATATAGATTTTTTTTTAATTAAACATTGTTGTTTTGACAAACAATTTATTAACCTTTATAATTTGGAAAAATATCTGCCTTAAAGTAACTCCTTCACAAAACATGTAAGACTGATTTATATAAGGGATGGGCGGATCAATACTAAAGTATCGATACTGACAAGGGTATCAAGAAAATTGATCCTCACATTAAAATATAAATTCTGTATGTTTTTTTTTAACTAGTGTTCTTAATATTTATATTACATGAATATTAATGCATCTCATAAACTTAAAAGTTGAAAAAAATATTATATTAGCAAATTGTTGCATGGCACTGGAACAATTTTTTTCTCCTGCTCATCTTGACATGCAGAAATGCTAATGTACACCAGCAGTCAGACAGCGCTCACCCTTTCCAGCATCTGGAGTTATTCACACTAAGTAATGTCAAACCTAGACGTGACATATATTATAATGCGATTAATATTATGATATAATGATATATTATAATGGGATTGTGTGACAATTTTTACAGGTTTATTTAAATTCAGGTGTTAAAACATTAACAATGATCTTTAATCCTTGTTTTAATAAATTAGACCCTTATGAAAACTACCCATGGATTTACAGTAGTAATATTGTATTAACCACGACTGTAGTAACCATGTTTTTTTCTTTTTGGCAGTAACCATAGTTTTGATACAATTAACAATTGTTTTATTACAGCATTACTGTGTCCATATGGTAACTTGGTTTTAGTAATAGTAAGCATATAATTATATCTATGGTTAATTTTGAGGTTTTATATGTGGCTTATACTAACTCATTTCTAAAAGGTAAACAAAGCAGCCAGATAATTTTCTGCTTAGACCTATAAATATATAGACAAAATATAAGTAATAATAAAGTTACTAATTTTATCCAAAGAATTTGTAAAAAATACATTCATTAGAGGTATCTGTATTGATATCGGTGATATACTTGGTATTGGATCGATAAGAAAATAAGTGGTATCGCCTATCCCTAATTTATATCCAAATTTGGCAAAACCTCATGTATGTTAGCCAACTAAGTAATGTTATCATGGTGATATACTGTATTTACATCAGCAGAATTCAAACAAAGTCTTTTTACCAAGTCAGTCAACTCGGCGGCCATCTTTGGAATGCTCCCGTGCAGCTAGTTTTCTATGTAAACGTGCCATACAAGTGCAGCTTCAAACTACTTGAATGGGGAAAGACGGAAATCTCCCAAACAGTTGGTCAAAATTAGGAGAAAAAAAACGTATTTCAAATTAGCAGTAAAATCTGACAAAAATGGTCTCATAAATTGAGCTTCTTTACCTCAGATTATGCAAAAAAGAATACAACACAATACTTGTATAGCTAATGTGCATTCTCAAGTTCTCGAGTTGATTGACAGGTGATGCCTGTATCTAAAAGGTGATTGGCTCTTTTATCTGTAAGGTTAATTTTCTACATCTGTTGAACATTTCTATTTCTCCCATTCAATTTAAAGGGATAGTCGAAAATGAAAATTCTCTCATGATATAGTCACCCTCCTGGCATCCCAGATGTGTAAGACTTTCTATCCTCTGCAGAACACAAATTAAGATTTTTAGAAGAATATCTCAGTTTTGTAGGTCCATACATTGCAAAAAGCTCAAAAATCCACATAAAGCAAGAATAAATGTATGACTTCAGTGGTTAAATCCATATCTTCAGACATGATATGATAGGTGTGTGTGTCACGATCCTGTCACTCTGTCAGTCTGTGTGACAGGGTCGTGACATCATTGTTTTATGTCTGACTAGTGTTTTGTTTTCTGTCTTTGTTGAGCGCACGGCAGGGAAACCACACCCGAACCCGTGCGCTCACACAAAGACAGAAAACAAAACACAAGCTCTTCAGTTGGTCTTATGTTTCATGTCCAGAGCATGGTGTCCTGATTTCCCTATCTGGTACGGTTTCGGTTGGTGCCAGGATTCAGACACTCATACTCCATTGTTCTGTCTTTTATTGGCGTGAATGTATTGCACTAATGTCATCTTGGCGGCATGCACTCACTTAATTCGTTTTTGTCTGTCTCTCGCAACCACAGACGTGCTTCGCGTTGCGTTCACTTCGCGTTGCGTTCGCTTTGCACTGCGCGCCCGAGTCTTCTAGTTGTGCTGAGATTTGTTCACTTCAGTCTGAGCTGTCGGGTTTATTGTGGCTGATCTTGCCTTGTCTCGTGTTGTTGCCTGTTGCATGCATCATGTGGTGTTTGCCTCGCAATGTATGCTCAGCCTTTGTCTTGCGTGAGAATGCATGGCATTGCTTTATCGCCATTGCCATGCATTCTCTCATATTATAAGTCAGTTGGCATGAGCACATATTGCCTTATTGTCTTGGCGATGTGCGCTCATGCCATTAGGGTGTCTGTGTCTGTGAGAGCATGCGGTTTTTTCCCATTCTGTTTGCCTCGTGTCTTTCGGTCTGCGTCATACACCACCTTCTTGTTTGCCCATTATTAGTCAATTTGATTCACCTGACCCTGGTTTAACTTCTCTCCCTATTTTAGTCTCCATGTGTACGCTGGCCAGTTCATCTTGTTTCGTGTTCATGTAAGTCTGGTTTTTCCCCTGTTCCTGTTCGGTCCTGTCGGTTCTGATCGGTCCTTTTTTCAATGCGTCTGCCCCAGCCCAGCTTCAGTGGGCTTCTACCGTTGGACTTTGTGTTTTCCCCATGGGATAGTTTATGTTTTGTTTCTTTTGTGTTAATAAAACTCTTTTGTGTTTTGTTTCATTTTGGTCATGCCTCTGCTTCAGTCGAGACAGTGGGTTGAGAAACTGTGTCCTGTCTTGGCTAATAGTCTCTGATTCCGAATTTGCTCAAAACATCACATAAAAGCAACTATCCAAGTTTTTAAGGCATTAAAACAGACATACTGTATATCAGGGTGTAACACAGTTCAATGGAAAGGAGGAGGCGATTAATTAGGCTGATTAAGCCTGAAAGGGTTCGACAGAGAGAGAGAGAGTTACGGGCAGCTGCCCAACTTAAACAAAAAAGACAAACACACAGGTGTTGGCAGCTGCCCGTAACTCTCTCTCTCTGTCGATCCCTCTCAGGCTTAATCAGCCTAATTAGGGGCCAGGTGTGTGGAATTATGGCCCAACCCGCCCCCCACCCTGCCACATTCCTCCCTTGTTTCAAGTTCGGGGAGTACCCGGATTGACGTCTGCCGGCAGATCATCCCCGTCTACCTGGAACTGAGAGGGGACAAGGGGAGGGAAACAACAATAATAGCAAAAAAAACCTGCGGTACTTTACATGCTGTAACAGTGATATACCAAAAAACACAATAATGATATTTAAAAATAGAGGGAAAGGCCAACGCAGAGTGGCAGCGGGAGAGAGAGAGGAGAGATTTTCTTGCTGGTTCTCTGATATACCGTAGCCTGCTCCTCGGCCACTAGGTCACTCCACCCTCTAGTGGACGACAGTCTTGCCTCCCTGGACAGATTGGAGGCAGTTCTCGGTTCTCGGTGGAAGGAAGGGGTCTCCCCCACCTCTGGCAGCGGTCCTCCCGCTCCAGGCAGTCGGCCAGGAGCACCTCACCGCTCGCAGTCGGTGGTTCTCTGACACCGGCACGTTTTAGCTGCTGGTAAGGGTATCCTCTGCCCCTGGCAGCGGCCCTGACTGCTCCAGGCGTTCAGCTAGGAGCCCCTCCTCCCCTCGCGGTCGGCGGCCGATCCTCCGCTCTCAGGCGGCCAGACTCTTCCGTCCCCCTGGCAGATGGCTGCAGCTGCTCCGTTGGGTTGGATAGTTGTGGCGAGGACTCTACTATGGCGCATCCCTCCTCCTTCACTTGTTGCGGCACCAGTGTAACACAGTTAACTTGCATGGTGTCAGTAGTCATTATAGCTATGAAATAACATAAGGTATGCTCATTTATTGAAATTTCCAAGTTGGTAGCAATAGTACTTTGTAAAAGTAGAAAAAAATCATAAAGTCAAAACAGTCTCTTCAAAACTGGGCAGGTGTGTGACTGTGACTATAGGGAAAGATCCTGTATGGGGGGTTTAAATTTTGAAAATGTAAAAGTCTGAATGGACCATTTGTATGTTTTTCTTTATGCGAAAATCTACCAACAACAATATACATCACAGTAGTGAAGCTTAAAAATACTGTTAGCTAAAGTAGGGCTGTAAATGGTCAGACTATCAAATAATGGAAATGTTCTCATGAAAACTCAATTATGCTACTAGTAATATCAAATTTTTGTTTGTTTTTTTCTTGTCATCTATGCCAGAAATCTTTGATTAATTTTCACAAAAATAATCTGATTTGAAAGGCTCGAAACATGCTGATTAATAAAGCAATTTAAAAAAAATAAAAAATAAAAAAGTTATAGTTTTAAGGTGCTCTGGAAGCACATTTTCCTGTCACAAACCTGGTTTAGCTGAATGGTTAGATTCAATTCAGACACATTAAGTTGAATTCACTTTGCTGTGTGTTTTAGCGAAAGACCTACTACCGTTAGAATAACAATGTCTGCAACACTGTGCTCGGCGACACATGTCTAGTAATGCACATGGAATGCGGAAGAGTACAAATTAAGCGTGTTCTGTAATAGAGAAAAATATTTGAGGATGCAGTGCTGAAAGATAAGCACTATATATGACCGAGCTCCGTTTTTTTGAGGCGCAGTTAGTGATGGTTAGATGGGGCAGCCGTTGTTATGAAGCCGGGGTCCAGACCCAGACCGCGGTCCTCTAATTGGTGACCGATGCTGTATATGATAAACACAGTATTTTGGAAAGTAATAATGCAAGCATTTGGGAAGTATAGTTCATACTGTAAGTTGTGGCCCACTATACAGGCATAAACAAAGCTATTGTTTAATAAACAAAGCCCCCTGCCAAGAGCTATTAGAAAAAAAAAGTGTAAGCAAATGGAAGGCTTTAAATTAATGAATGAAGGGAGGTAAACACAGTGCGGTAGATCACAATGGCTGTTGTCGGTATAAGTGATGATCCATGCTCCTCTGTGAATGCTCATTTAACCTGTGAACCCCAAGGTTATTCCTGTACCTTCACCATTCTCAACAGCCCGGCCGATGATTTATGTGCGCAAATCTATCTTCATCGTCTGCGCGCTCACCTTTATCTCCATCAGTGTTAATTAAAGGAAGGTCAACGTCTGCCTGCTTTAACATAATAAATCACCTCTGGGCCACCTTACCAAAGCCACAGAGAGCGACACAACAAGCACCTACATACATATTTAACCAGGTCATGAATGAACGGGAGTAAATCAGATAACATACAGTAATTTATACCTCAGGGGAACTCAATACGTATTTGTAGAAGTGAGAAATAAGGAAGGTCTAGTGCTTGTAGGTTTTTGGCAGTTGATAATTTAGGTTGTTTGATGAGAATGTAAGCTGGACTGAAGTGTATGGAATTAGAACTGATAGCCTAAAACTAAAATGCTACGCAGATGTCACGCTTATGTGGGTTAATGCAAAAAATGACCAGATACGATGGCTTATTACCGTATTCACTCCAGACACCCTAAATGAATGAAAGCATGATTATGCCCAATATTTTATTCAGGTTATAAGAGTGTCCCACTCATCGAAGCCTTGGCCTAATGCAAGGGTATTCAATTAAAGGAATAGATCACCCAAAAATTAGACTTTTACGGAAGCACCTCCGTTTTGCCAAGAGCTTCCAAGGGGTACAGTTTCTTTCATGTATGTATGATGCTTCAGATGCTCTGTTTCTCTGAATGGAGAAAAATGCTTTGTTCATGATTAAATTAATTATGATAAATGACTAGCAGTCTGGATGGAACCAATTTTAAATCTGGATCTGGACCACGGTCTGCTAATTGGTGACCTCTGGCCTAGTGGTTGTATTCTCCAACATAGTGAGTCAATGCTAGTTTGAATCTGGTTTGTGTCATTTGCCAATCCCATTTCCTGCTATAACTATCACTAAAATGGTAAATAGGCCCAAAAATAAAATACAAAAAAGCGTAATGCACAGTTGCTTTGCTGCTATCACTAGTGAATAGTATCTACATCAACAAAAAGCTTAAAGAAGTGAAAGATGAAGGTCTTTAGTGTTAAATATAAACTGCAGACTCTAAAATGTCTCTGATTGGTTTTTCAGGGTGCTTCTGTACTTATAAGAAACATTCTAACTGTCTGTTATCACCAGATAGCACGTGTTCTATCCACATGCCCACTCTCTTCAACCTCATAGATATAGCTGTCAGATGAAGTTGTGTGCTCTAGCTCAATAGAAGATGCTATTGGAGAACTCTGAGAAAGAGTCTGGCGCCCACAGTGCCCATCAATACATTTCAATTTCACTAATTGTCCAGAATTAATTTACTAAAGCCTTGTAAAAGGAAATCTGAATTGAGTCACAAGCTCAAAGCAATGGACTTTCATGCAATTTTTTGCAAGGTGGGTTTAATATTATTTTGTTTTTATTTTTAAATTCTTTTTGGTTGTGTTCAATGGAGCACATGTCTCATTCCCTGCTCTCTCTCCCAAATCATTTCCTGTCTATTTCCAATGGAATATAAAGGCATTAAAAGCCAAAAAAGACAATATAAATAAATAATAATAATTTAAAAAAAAAACATTAAATGTTCATTAAGTCTCACGTTGTTACGTTCCATATTGTCTTTTGTTTATGTACTTTTATTTTTAAGTTTCTGGCACCTGTTACACTCCATATTGTCTTTTGTTTATGTATTTTTATTTTGAAATTATTGTTAAGTTCCTGTTTCCTGGTCTTTGTCTCATGTCCTGTTTTCCCTCCATGTCTATGTGTCTGATTTTCATTGGTTCATTGTTTAATTACCTCGTTATCAGTTTTAGTTTGTCATTGGTTTCAGTTCATTGCCTTATCATCTTGTTTTGAGTTTCACTTTTCCATTGTCTTACGTTTTCCCTTGTTTTAGTATTTAAGTCCTCATGTTTCCCTTGTACCTTTTCGAGTATTGTTGTAATCCTGACCTCTGCCTGTTGTTACCCTGTTGTTTCCATAGTCTGTTCCAGTTCATGTTCTTAGTTCCTAGTCTAGTTATCATCTCAGTTCCTGTATCACCATCGTTTTGTTAATAAATCTGCACTTGGGTCCTTCATATCGTCTTCATCATTGCCTTGACTGCTACCAATCGTGACACACGTAAATTAGTCTTCAGGGTTGGGCAAATTTCTTAAAAAAAAAATCTCAGTTTAAGAATTGGCTCCTTTTCAATTCATGGGAATATAACTGTTAAAACAGTTATTTTTTTTAACTTGAGTTTATTTTGGAATGACAGAAAGAGGAATTTACTGAATCACAGTTTAATTTAACACAGTCAAGCAACAGAAGAATGTAATTGGTTCCTTTTGCAAGATATCTTGGAAGCCTATTTTGTGTTTTGCTCCATCCAGATTTTGTGGTAAATTCTGTGATTCTAGGAAATGAAGTGTTCTTTGAACATTGAACATAAAATAAAAGTTTATTAATTCATATGCAATATATTTCATTATTTTTAAGACACATTTTTGTAGATCACATTTAAAACAATGATTTTAGTATTATCTAGTGTTTCTAGATATTCTGCATATGCTTTATGTTTACATGTTTATGGGTAAATCATACTTTTAAAACAAGGATTATTAAAAACTACATTTACAGCAGCTAAATTTGTTTTTATTAATATTTAATTCCATTATAGTTCTACTTCAATTCATATTTTAATTCTTCATTCTGCAAATATGTAAAATAATTAAAGTAAACAATAATAAGCAATCATAAACCATAAACCAAGTGTGTGAAATGTAAGTCCTGTTTACTAAAGTTGGACTTATTGTTATTGTTTATTAGCAATACCATCATGAAAGTTCATCTTTGGAAAAGAGAGCTCAATAGGTATTCCTCAAAACAGACCTTTCATTGCTCAAGGTCAAACACAAACTCTACTGAACATAGTTTTCGCCACTCCCATCATTCACTGTAAACACTAGAAACCCACCCCAAAATCCCGATCGTCCCTCGATCCCTCTCTTTTAACACGAGTCCTGTCTGCTCCGGTGAGCTGAGGAGGTGAAGAGGTCAACACCTACCTGCCATGTCCACTGTCATACCTCTCCAGAGGGCAGTCAGGGGCAAAGGCATGTGAGGTGAAGCTCATCCAATGCTTTCACCTCTCTGCATGTCTTCAAATACATTGTTCAAGTTTTTTTAAGCTTACAGAGATGAGAGACTAGAGATTGAAATTCAAGACTCTATTCCAGACTCAAACGTGACCTTGACTTATGACTATTAAAGATTGACTTGTGTGTTGACATGTAAACAGTAGATATTATAATTGACTTGGACACCAACTTAAAGACTTGTAAACAAACCAAAACCATTACTAAAATGTTTTGACTTGTTTTCAATCTCAGAGACTTCACTTGTATTTCACCTCAAAGATTTTAGAATTGACCAAGTCTTGTCCTTGGAAGACTTCAAACTTCACTTCTCTTCAAAGACTTGAGACTTGACTCAGACTTGTCCTTTGAAGACCTGAGACTTGGCTTTGGCTCTACCTCAAAGACTTGAAACTTGACTTAGACTTGACCTTGGAAGACCTGAGACTTGACTTGGATTTGTTCTTGGAAGACATTAGGCTTGGATTGGATTCTACCTTAAAGACCCTAGACTTTACTTAGACTTTTCCTTGTAAGACTGGTGACTTCACATGAACTCCACCTCAAAGACCCAAGACTTGAATTAGACTTGTCCTTGGAAGACTTAAAACTTGACTTGGATGCCATTTCAAAGATCTGAGCTTTGACTTAGACTTGTCCATGAAATATTTGAGACTTTGCATGGGTTTGACCTCAAAGACTTGAGACTCGATTTAGACTTGTCTTTGAAAGTCTTGAAAATTCACTTAGACTCCACCTCAAAGACTTGTGACTTGATTTAGACTTACCAGATGTCAGAAACTGGCGAACATGTCTTTAAGATACTGTGGCATGAAGTTATACTGATGCAAATGTATCTTGGAAACAGGTTTCAAAAGCAAGGAACAGCTCTACTAGGCCCGAATGGGCAGACTGTTGTGATGCAGTTGAAAGGGCTAGTAAAAAGCGCTACACTCACCCAAAGTTTATTTTCATTTGCCATAAAGCTTGACTGCAGAGAGCAGTTTTCACTCAGGTTCTCACAGTTTCCACAGCTTGCTAAAGACAACAAGGCAGCTATCCACTTGTTTTAAGTGATTCATATCCATACAGTCACAGCAGACACCTCTGCGAAGGAAGATACATGAGCAACGAAAAGGGAATGAGACAGTGAGCGGGAAAAGAGAGAGAGCATTCACATTTCCAGTCCAAGACCCTGCCGTAGACATTGAGTGATGTTGAAATCTACTGATCCTTTCCGTACTCACTCACAATCACTCACCACACATCTACCCACTCACACACACACTGCTCACTCAACCACAACACTCCCTCACATTGGGCCCTGCTCTACAATGCTCAAGACGCAGGCCCTTCAGAGTGTATTTCTGTCAGCTTAGCCCTTAATCTGCCACACACATACACACATGATCATGGGGACTTCCCAGCACCATAATTATGGAGTATATCTTCCTGTGTCAGAGAGAACATCAATAACTGTAATGACAGGCCTGATCTCATTACGGTCCTTTCTATACAACGAGGGAGATGTAGAAATGGCTTACACAGCAGCTCTCTCTAACACACACTCACATGGAAGCTTGAACAACTCTTACACACTGCTGCTCTTAGCACAAAGAAAAACACCATCTTGAAAAGTCTTTCGACCTTTCCCTAGCTGCCAGTAAGCTGGCTTTCGGCGCCAGTGCTGATAAAGGAAATAGCTATTGTCAAGCTCTAGTTTAGACTGTGTGCCACAACCTGAAGAAAAGTTTGGCAGAGGGATAGACAGAAAATACAGTGTGTGTGGATCTGTGTGAAAGATGGGAGAAATAATGTGCAAAAGAGGAATACACTGAAAACTTGTTTCAGTTCGCTCTGAGAAATGTCACGTACCTGCTCGGCTTGTCGCAATGCTTGATGAGTATGTGCAAGTTTAGATACTTGTGTTTTCTTGTGTGTTTGTTTGTGAGCCCAGGATAACTAGGCAAAACATATGGCTGTGGTAGTACACATCCTGTGACACCAGTTCATCTGTTTTTTGCATTGGTCACAAATCATAAGAATAAGAGAGAGAAAAAAAAAAAAAAACTTTAGGTAGCTTACTTGGTAACATATTACAGTAAGGCTGTATTTGTTAGCAAATTTTGTATTTAGATATTAGATACCTACATTAGTTAAACAATTCATAATTAGCAATTTTATAACAATGAACAACTGCATTTTCATAAATTAACATTAACCAATTTCTACACCTTTAGCTCGTGATATCTAATGTTTTAACTGATGATATCAAAAGACCCTTAAGTGTTACCTGAAGTGTTACCAGGTACTTACTTGCTGGCTGGCAGGCAGGCTATATAACACTTTATATTAATGTCCCCTTTGTTAGTAGGTTATAAGGGGGCTCATTAATGGCTAATATGTATTTACAAATGCATTATAAATCATTGATATGTGGTCATAACAATGTGCATAAAAAGGTGACTTTCATGCAATACCTCCCAAATAGTTAGTCATTTTACCTCACATGTTATAAATGCTTAATAACACTTATTCAATATTAATAACCATTGAAAATGTAGCTTATTGTAAAGAGGACACAAATGCAGCTTATATTAAGGAGTTGACAATATTAGAAACCTATGACTTTAGGTAACTAACACTAGGTAAGTTGGGTAGCACCATTCTACTGACATAGACGTGACAAGGAAAGTGACAGCACAAATTATTGAAGGCATTACAGTAATTTATATAAACACAAAGCAAACTGTTGCAAAATGACATAATCCCTACTAATCTAACTATGATATGATATGTCTACTTTTGCTGCATTCTGACAAAAATCATGAAGAGGGGCATTTTTATGCTATTGATTCAAATAAGTATGAATAAGAATATTTATTAAGCATTTATTACATGTTGCATGAAAGCCCCTTTTATTTATGTTGTTATAACTGCATATCAATGAATTGTAGTGCATTGATAAATTCATTATTAGTCATTAAGGAACCCCTTTATTAAGCCCTAACAAATGGAACATTAATGTAAATGTTAAAAAAATACTATTTATCTATCAATCCTGCCTAATATTCCTATTATTCTTTTATACCTGTATTACCTGATAAAACAGCTTACATGTTTTCAGCTACTAACAATCCTGCATTCAACCTTGATTGACCATCTAATGAAGTTTATCAGTAACTCCATGATTAGCTCAATCCTGAATTGTTATGAATACAGGTGACAAATATGTGTTGCTGTAAAACAGTCCAACCCGATATCACGCCGAGGCGTGAAATAGACACGCCGGTCCACTCGCGGATGCGTGTCGGTGTCACGCTTTGCCTCCTCCAGGCGTGTACATGACACGCGCGCGTCTACGTAGAATACCGTCAGGGGGCGATCGTTTCCTCGACGCCAACAACTCTCCGCGCACCAAAGAGGAAGCGATACCGTTGTCGTCGCGTTGCACGTTCGTGCGGGCGGGATGCCGGCCAATTTCGCCGGTTACTTTCACTTGTGACCATATGTGACAAATAAAGGTTCATTACAGTGCTGCTTTCATGAAGAAATCCTAACGTTGCTGTAGCCTAACGTTGTTATATGTGTGTGTGTGTGTGTGGGCTGTCGAGTATCTTGTGCTGATGTAAATAAATACATAAATATATATATATATATATATATATATATATATATATATATATATATATATATTTTTTTTTTTTATTTAAAAAGTGTATTTATGTACAAAAATATATATCCCGCTAACCGGAACTGGAGAACGCGATATATCGCTTCCTCTTTGGTGCGCGGACAGTTGTTGGCGTCGAGGAAACGATCGCCCCCTGCCGGTATTCTACGTAGACGCGCGCGTGTCATGTACACGCCTGGAGGAGGCAAAGCGTGAAATAGACACGCATCCGCGAGTGGACCGGCGTGTCTATTTCACGCCTCGGCGTGATACCGGGTTGAACAGTCAATTGAATCTGATATGAGGCAAATATTTCTCACTAATGGATATGTTGATTGAACATGCCATCTGCCATTACTCTTTTTGCTTTGCTGTCTTTGCAGCACAAAGTTCGTCTCTGTAAAGTTACCTCAGAGATCCTTTGGAAGATCCTGATGCCATTATCTTTATAAATGATGCTGATTTGGCATACATTCATTCAGGAGGACTTCTTAACTGAGTTATGACTAACTCTTGCCCTCGTTCAGACGGTTTGTGTTTCAACGCAGATGTGTTTCTGTACAGAGCGGGGCCAATGACAATATCACATGCTACTTGCAGCAGCTATTGTTTTCAGGGACAATCATTTGCAATCCATCAAAAACCACCCAGGCCCACCCTGTAATGTGAGCACTCTATCCAGGATGTGCAGGCACACATATAATGCTGGAGGATCACCGGTACCGTTAGACAGCACTGCCCCCATCTGGTTGCTCACAGCCATTACACCATCAAACCAGTTAACCCAAGGCAAAGCTTTAATTAAGAGACAGCCTTATCCCACCAACCACAGCAAATCCCCCATCCCAGCGCTCAACCCAGTGTCTATTTGCACTGATAACTGTGAAATTCACCCAGTGCATGAAGAAAAAGGGTAAATAATTTCAGTGATAGTTGTAATGGGTTTAAGTGCGGCTGGCAGTGGGCCAGGAAGAGCTCACGAACAGAAGCACGCAGTGTTCCTTTATTGTCTGATGAGATTTTTGAAGAAATGAGGCCGCGAGTGACACATCCTTAGATTCCTCCTCCGTGATGCTGCGGCTGATAGCATGGATCGTTTCTACAATGGGGATTTGAATAGTAATTAATGTAATTTATGGGAAGAACAATGGTGCGGTGTGTATACTGGGAGTTCACATTAGAAAGGCTATCATTTCCACAGAGAGACTTTAACAATGGAAGAGGCATGCCAGGGAAGATTCCTCACAGTGTTCCCAGCATTTCAAGAGGAGGAATGTTGCTCTGTTCAGGGATTGAGTGTAGTGGTAAACAGTCAGTGCAGTTTTAATCTTTTGATAAATTACATAAAATCATATAGACTTTATAAATAATGAAAAAACATGTTGACATGATAAGCATAGTTGATCTACTAGAATACTGTAGTTGACCAATAAATAAAATTATGCAATTATTTAGCTTACCTTCATATCATTTCAAAAAGGACAAAATAAATGTACCTGTAAAACTATACCTGTAAAATAATTGTGAAAAACTGAAAAAGTGAGTTAAGACATTACATTAATCAATATAAACACAAAGCAGACTGTTGCAAACTAGCACAATCCCTCCTTTTAATTCCACTATGATAGTCTAGTTTTGCTGCATTCTGACATAAATCATGTATTAAAGCATTTCATGTTTTTGATTAATAAGAATACATAAGTGTATTTATTAAGCATGTATAACATGTGAGTTAAAATGCTGAATATTTGTCAAGTAGTCTATTGCACATAATTTAAACTTTTTGTGCATTTTGTTATAACTGCATAGCAATGACGTCATTAATGAACGTCTTTATAAATCTTTAACAAAAGAAAAATTGTTAAGATTTTAAAAAAATGGTAAAAGCACTAATTCCAAAAATGGTGTGCTGTATTCCAAGCGATGTGTGCTATATTACAAGCCATACTACAGCTTTGTGCGAGGGCCAGTCCAAAATTTAAATCTCTCATTTATGGTCAGATTAAAAAATGTAATTGACTGATGCCAAAACACTATTTGTTCTTACATGTGTCATCACCGAACAGAAGAAGTCACACTGATAAGAGATTTTTTTGAATGTGGAATGGTCAATGCTGATTCTGTATACAGAGATCAAGGTGTCCAATGGCAGTTATAATGCTGTTTTTTGCAAAAAATGACACAAAGATGGCACACTGAACCGCTTCTCTTAATTACCCAAGCGAGCACATTTACATCCCAAATAGCCAAGTACTCGCAGATAAATCAACCTTGTCGATATAGAAGTTTATCAATACTAAGTACTTCCTAAATACTAAACGAAGTAATAAAGAAATCCCAGAATTTTAAGTGCTGTATGAATCTCCACTCAGCACTCTGCTTAAATGCATACTGTCTGAAAGAGAGGATGAGAGAGAGATAGAAATAAAATATTACCATCTATTAACATTATCCGTGCCGAAAACTGAACTCGGCGATATTCCCTCTGGTCTTTTTAGCAGTCGTGCTAAATTCATATGGCACTTATGGTTCTTCTCTCTGGGGTTGTAGAGCAGGAGGGTCTCAAAGGGGTTTGCCTGCAGAAAATCTCACAACAGGCTCGCTGTTCAAATCAGCCTCTGCTCCAGCATCTGCAGCTCATAAAAACCTAATGAAGATCCAGAGAGAAGCCAGGCAAAGTCTCATTAGACAGGCTCTTCTTACCTCCAGAAATTAAACTCAAATCTCTCGAGGACACACTAAAACAACACCACAAGGAGCATCTGTTGATACTGGAATGAAACTGACTGTAAAAATAAACTGGAGACTCTTCTCATTACCCTGATGATGTAATAATATTATTAGAAGATTTGAATCATGAATCCTGATTGGACATGAATTGTGTTGACTGAAGCAGGAACATGATATATGAAGACATATAAAGCACAGGGTACCACAAAATGATATTAGGTCATTACATGTATCATGGCAGTTCTGAGATGAAATGTCCACTGTGTGGTGCTAAAAGTGAGTTAAAACCTACCTCTCTTACCCTAAACCTAAACGATAGTGTCATAATGGCAAATGTTAGATGAAGACCACAATTGCTGAAGCAACCACATCATTTTGTAGTGCTTCTATAACACTTTTGGTTCTCATGTCAACTCGTATGATCTTCCGGACTAGTACCCCGGTCGTTTGCATTGCAATGCATCTCTTTATCAATTGAGCTACTGCGCATTTTCAACATGAAAGTTTTCACACATGTCCATACGCCCAACAACACTTACTGCTTTGGCCACAAGGGGCAGTGTTAAGAATTTCGATAAGTATACACCAATTTTAGCTAAAGAAAAGTCACTCACTGTGAGGTCAGTCTGCTATTTTGATTACACTGGATAAACTTGTAAATGTACTTGGTCATGTAATGCCAACATAAGAAATAAATTCCTTTACAAGTCACACTCTATAGTAAAAGTGTTTAGATGTCATAAGAAACAGGATGAAAAGTTAGTGTTTATGAATTAATCGACTGCCTTCTTTATTCCCTTTCATTTGTGTGAAAGGGAATACATTTGTTGTTTTGTGTTCATTTCACCAGGATACACTATACGATAAGCCATGTAAAAATAATTTAGCAAAAATGTAGGTATAGTAATGTGATTGTATGAGACCAGGTTTGAAACAAGACAGGAAATTATATGGAGAAGATGGAGAACTAGATTGGGGAATGTTACAAGCCAGATTTGAACTAAAATCACTTACATGAGCATCATGGATCAATATGTAAGAGCTAGGTATGTTAATTTTCAGACATTTACATAATCGATTGTCATGGAAAATAACAATCAATTGACTGATCTATTGTTAACTTCAATACTGCAAAATACACCTGGATTTATGTTGACCAGATGACAATGACAAAATCTGGGACCCTCGAGAATCCATATAACTGCAGTTGACGAATCTATGTCTTCTGAAGCAAGCTAATCGATTTTGGGTGAGAACAAACCAAAAAAAGAACTCCTTTATCACTCTATATCTTGCCATTGCAGTCTCTAGGCAAGATCATGATTTCAAGCTCGATTACACTTCACTTGACACATACCTAGAGCGCTAGATGGCACAAGGGAGTCTAACTGAGCTTGAAATCATGATCTCCAAAGAGACTGCTGATGTCAAGATTTATAGTGGAAAAAGGAGTTACATTTTAGTCTGTCCCCATCAAAAACCAATTGGGTTGCTTCAGAGGACATGGATTAAAACACTGAAGCTTCAAAGTTCTGGTCCCCATTCATTTGCATTGTATGGGCCTACAAGGATGAGATTTTCTTCTAAAAATATATGTTGTGTTCTGCAGACGAAAACCTGTCATTCAGGCCCAAAGGCTGCATATCACAGCATTAATAATGTACGTACGGGTGGAAGCTTTACACTAATCCAACACATGCTTATGAATTATAATGTGCTTTTCATATTTATCACAGCTCTTGCCATTTCTCATGCTTCAGATTCATTTATCACTTAACAATTAATTATTAACCTGTGCAGGAACAGGGGGTGGTCTGCAGTGGGGGGCATGTACAGTATGTCAAGACAGCTGACAATACTCTTTAGCTCTCAATACTGACTGATATGTGATGAATAGTTTCAGTTTTCAATTATTTTAGTAGTTCATTGAGAATATGTTCTTGTAAAAATCCTTTTTGTTTTGTGTCAGTTTTCAGTCTGAAATGAGGACATGAAAAATTAAAGAAATAAGCCATGACAGGTTGTGTGTTACGTTGATTTTACCTATGCTTAAGAATTCTTATTCTTTTATATATATATATATATGTGTGTGTGTGTGTGTGTGTGCGTGTTCTAGTCCAGCTTACCATGTGTCCTTTCTCTCCAATTAACTTACTGTCACTCTATTTAAAATAAGAGGTAAAAAGCACCCCCAATGCCCTAACAATTATGTAAATGTTCTAAACAATGAAAACACAGCAAACTGACTAAACTCATCGAAAGCTCTGTCAGTTGTTCTCAAACTCACAGACTCAGACTCACTTTGTGATCCACACAGGATTTTTTTAGTGACCTGAAACTAAGCGAAGTCCTGCCCTCACAACAGCAATCTGGATACCTGTGATAACAAGTGAAAAATGTTGGAAGCAATCCACTCTGCCACTGCTAAACCCTTTCCGATCCCTCCACTTCATTAGGAAGTCTCTAATCTCTGCAGTCTCCAGGACCGATAAGGCCTCACCACTAATGCAGACGAGTCAAAGTTCAAGCTGCCTTCGATGTTTCGATGCTTAACGTACTAAAGTTCCTGCATGTTCGTTAGACAGTTTTATCTGAAGAGTCTTCCCCAATACCCATTAAGATTGGGTTGAGGAGAGGGTGAGAGAGAGACATAGGGAGAGTTGATGGTGTGGTCAAGAAGAGATAAGCAGGCTCTTGTCTGAGTCTTAGCTGACCGTCTTTCTCTGGCCTCTTAAAGCTCTCGTCTATTAAGTCCTTTGAGCAGACCACAGAAAGAGAGAGAGAGAAAGTGAGAGAGAGTGCTTGACTAGGGGATATGCAAACTTCTCTCAGCTGAACAATGTCATAACTGCCCATAGAAAATCGCAGATGAAATCTCATTAATATCTCTGTTTCTTCTAGACAGCAATGGCATTAAATTGAGATTAAAGGAATAGTTCATCCAAAAATCATTATTCACTCAAAATTAGCTCACCCTAATTTCATCCCAAACTCATATGACTCCCCTTTCTTCCACGGAACACAAGCAAACATATGTTATTGGAGATATGATGTTTGTTTGCCCGTACAATGCAAGTGAATGGTGACTAAATTTTCAAGCTTAAAAAAGCATATAAAGGCAGCATAAAGGTAATCCATATGACTTCAACAGTTAATCAATGTCTTCTAAAGCAATCCAAATTTTTGGTGAGAACAGACCAGAATGTAATTCTTTTTCTCACTCTAAATCTTGACATCAGCAGTCTCCCATTTAAGGTTGCATGATTTGGACAAAAAGTCAGATATTGATTGTTTTGAAAAATATTGTAATTGTTATTTGAACTATGATATGATAAACAGAAAACTAGTACATGTTCTCAACCCTGTTCCTGGAGGCCACACAACACTGCACATTTTGTATATCTCCCTAATCTGACACACCCAATTCAGGTTGTAGAGTCTCTACCAATGAGCTAATAAATTGAATCAGGTGAGTTGGATTAAGGAGATATCCAAAATGTGTAGTGTTGGGGGGGCCTCCAGGAACAGGGTTGCGAACCACTGTAATATATGATACCTTTAGACAAAAATTTTGTAATGTTTTGCCCGTGTTCTACTGCCAACAAAAAGACTTAGGATACTCTTTGAAGGTTCACACTTGAGTCCTCTTAAAAAGAAACAAACTCTGACCTTTTTCACAAATACTATAAATAAATAAAGCAGTGAAACAAAGAGAAAAAAACCCACCCACTGTCTTCTTCGAGTACATTGTACCTGTCTACTGTGTATCAGTTTTTTAGTTCACACTATGATACTGTCTCAGCCCACTGTTCATCATTATTATTTTTTGAAACCCAGTTAACTTAAATATTTTGTTATTTTAATATTATTATTAGGGCTGTGGTGTCTCGATTAATTAATCGCGATTAATCGCATTTAATCGCATATACAAATATTTGATGAGAAAGCCCATCAGATAACAATAATTCAATATATAATGATGAAATAATTATACATAGTTATCTTTAAATATTTAAAAATGTTATATATTAAAAAATATTCAGATAATTAAAATGCATTACATTCTTGTGGCAGAAGAATTAATCATTGATAAGACAAAAAGTGGCTTTAGAATGCAATGTATTGTTTAATGTATTTGTACCATATTATTGATCATAAGTCAATCATTGGCTGTAAAACAGTTCACGCTCACGGGCAAGGAAGAGGTGAGAAACCGTCTTGACATTCAAATAATAGTTTTAATGAAAAACTCAAAAGACAAACACACAGGACGACGGACATGTCTGTAAGGATCTCTCTCTCCCGCACCGCCCTCTGCGATCGGCTTTTATCCCTCTCAGTGGCTTGATTAGCATAATACAGGACCGGGCGTGTCGAGTCACGACCCGGCCCCTCCCTCCGCAGTGCCACATTCCTCCCTCGTTCTTTCAGGCTGGGGAGCCCCCGGCCTGACGTACATCCCCCCCCCCTCTCTTTCCCGGGGGGGGCGCCTTCTGCGCGATCTGCCGGCAGGTCATCCCCATCAACCTGGATGAGGGAGGGGACAAGGCTATGCATAAACTATGCACTTACCAAATATTCTATGCACTTAACGTGTAGTGTATACATTTTAAAGTGTATTATTGTCCCAAATGGAACTCTGAGGATTTTTTTTTTACTACAAAGAAGCGTTCTCCATTTAACAGCTGATGGAAGTGACATTTCAAACCCAAGTATTGTGATGCTGCTTGCTTTAGCGTGCTATCCACCCTCAGTTCAACACTTATTCTCAATAATATAAATATTCACACAGCATGGAATGATGGTAAAGACTTTAGCTCTCTTTTGTAAGGTGCAGTTCTCACAGAAGTTTCACTAGTTGTCATATTCTCCATTATTTACAATTGTTTTGCCAGATCACCATCACTGCCGGTAACTCCGCCCCTTCCGCTATGTACGGCAAGCTGTGTTCACGGAGTGCATGAAGTGTCCAACATTCCACATACGCTGAAAAAGTGCATCATCTGGATACTTGTAATACGCTTCTTTTTGTTGCATTTTCAGTATAAACATACTACTCATACTACTTAAAATAGTGCCGAAGTTTGTGGTTTGGGACACACATTTGACTTCTACAATGGTAGCAAAATATCTTGTTTTTTTTTTATTGTTTGTTTGTTTTTTGTTATTTGAGTTAAAATCACTAATTAAAAATCACTACTATTTTGAAGCATCACATTCTGCTAATAAGCAAATATATTCAGCAAAGAAAAACTATGTTGTGCGCCCACTGTCAGACATTTTGATCTTTAAGTCGTTTAGTGTCTTAACTTTTCCTACAATACAATGTGAATTAGACTGTTATTCTAAAGACAGATGTGTGCTTGTTATATGCAACAGGCTCTCTCTAGCATCTTTTATTCAGTCATACTAAATTGTTTGATGCAGTCTTAAGTTAATGGCTATGTTTATGCAACTGGCCCCATGTTTAGGTTTGGGTTCAGGGTTAAACTTGTAATAACATTATACATTGGTTCATTTATTTTTTCCCTATGACTAACATTTTTACATTTTGTACAAGCCATTGTTTTGTGATTTATTTTCATTTTACCATCTCATAAAATTTGTACAACTTGTCATGAGACCAGATTGATTTTTAAATAAAATCATTTTATATTAGATGGAGGAGGAAAATAAATTCATTCAGAGAGACATGTCCTTAGAAGTCCCAGATTGGGCACTGGATTTGGCACCAGCAATGGCAACCAATGGAGCTTCAGAAAACTTTCCTCTCTTCACTCAGGATGAGGAAATCCCTGGTTGCCATGCCTGAGCCTTGATGTCCTTATGCAGTTGCATCTGCCTGACACCATTTCAGCAGCCCTGTAGTCATTAATTTTTCATCGCTATTTAGAAGCCTATCACAATTTCACATCAGTATCCAGTGGCCCATGGCATGTATAACGAGGGACTATTTATACAAATCCCTCTCGCCATAAAATTGCTTTTCAAAGCGCAGATATTATTTTGTATCCCCTCTGATATCAAAGGCACAGCACACAAGAGGGAGAATGCCCAGATATTTAAAGAGCATATGGGAAGGATGACAGGAAAAGTAGCATTTGCATGATCAATCTTTGAAAGCTGAGTTGTCAGTTTTTTGTTTACTGGTGTGTAGGGTGTCATTACTGATTGGATCACCCTCATGAAGCAGCTAATTGCTGCTGACAGGGTGCTTTTAACTGGTTTTAAAGGTACCAATTTTTCGATGTAAACAGGAAGGAAGATCTTTGAAAAGTGAGCTAAAAAGTTAGATGTGGTTGTATATATCTGATATTCTCATGCACTTTCAATAATCGTCATCATAGTTTTTAAACTATACAAGTTGTGAGATTTTGGAACGTCAGATCTTTAATTCATGTTTGCACTAGTTCTCGAGTCTCTTGTGCCTTTGGGAAATTCT
Organism: Moxostoma hubbsi; assembly: GCA_032164185.1. Lineage (NCBI taxonomy): Eukaryota > Metazoa > Chordata > Actinopteri > Cypriniformes > Catostomidae > Moxostoma > Moxostoma hubbsi. The sequence goes on along the minus strand of JAVLUX010000015.1, from coordinate 9,192,651 downwards.
GAAATGCACAACCCAAATTAACAGTTTGTTACAGTTTCACAGTCATTCTCATAAGAGTGGTAATTACATCTTGGTTTGTGTAATGGGCCAAAGTTTAAATTAGAACTTTATGTATCTTGATGAAATTGTATAAAACGATGATTTCAGTGGCCAAAAACCTAATTTTCATGTTCTGTAATGCTAGCTTATTTGTTGGTCTTGATGACAGTCTTATTAAAAAGACCAGCCCTGCTGGTCACATATGTGTTGTGTTTTGTTTGCTAGCTAACAAGCTTAGCCAGCATGACTTAGAATGGTCTTTTTTGTAAAGCTTTCAACTTTTGCTGGTGAACAACCTGGTTATTCTGTTCCACCAGTAAAACCAGTAACAAACCAGCTTATAACTGCTTAAAGTACCATGTAAACTCGTGTTGGTGTTTACATTGCATTGTACAGTCTTGGAGAGTCAGAAAATTGCAGCAGTTGTTCACAGGCTAGCATTTGCCAATATCATGAAAACATACAAATGTTGCTAGTGCAATAAGTGTTCTGTCCATTGTTAGGACGTAACTAAAAGATATGTTAAAGTAGCAATGCTGCTAACTTATCTACAGTACATTTCCCAGTAGCATGATAGTAGCTCAGCTTGTTTCAAAACAGAGTAGGTTTTTGAGTAACAAGCTGCTTTTTCCTACAAGAAGGCCTAGCGTTACTAGCATTCCTATTACTAGCATTAAAAGTAGGCATGCTGTAGCATTGCATACATATTCATACGTAAAGTGTACACATACAGTTTTTAAATTTGGAAAGATTTTGATACATATAATAGCAAAGTATAGACCACTTTTAAAATGTGATCTCTTGCTGGATTCAAGTCATCCTGAGAAGTTGAACTGCTTCCTTTAAAAAACGACTGCGTCTCTCCTCAGAAGACCAATTACTCATGCTGACATTCTTGCAGATCCAGGAACAAAGTGGGGAGGCTCCGCTGTGAATTAGATGTGTTGCCTGACCCATACCCCAGGACCCCCAGATCTTCGATGCAAATTAGATGCGGCCAATGGGCCAGGATGCCAGGCCTCTATTCTCCTCACACACCGCAGCCCCAGGAACACACAGAGCTGTTTAAATTAAGCCACCGCTCCTCGCACCACAGATCAAGGACACTGCCCATTACACCTGGACCTTACACTGCCACCCCAGCACACTGCAAGGATGCCAGATTCCCCTTTTATTTTGGACACTTTATTCCCCTTTTAAGTTTATTGTTTAATAAAAAAAAAAAAAGCCTCTCCGATGCCTGACACTTCACAAAATCCACTGAAGTTTTTACAAATCTCAATTTTCTTCCGCCATGACTCTTTAATCCACAAGCCCCAAACTCAGAGAGTCTGGGCTCTAAGAAAATCAAGAGTTCCCTGTCTGTCACTCACTTGACATTGTGTCGATGTAGTTTGCTCTTGAGAGCCCCAATCAACTCTACTTTTTCAGAAAAGGCCAATGAGAACCGGCGAGTGGAATTTGCATTCTGCTCTCCACTCCGGACATACGGGTATAAAAGGAGATGGCGTCCACCACTCATTCAGTCTTGTCCTTTGGAGCTGAATACATGTGTTGTGTTCGAACAGCTTTCACAAGCGCTGCAGAGGCTGCTGTGCAGGGGAGGCACTCCATTCTTTGAATGTGTGGTGTGAACAAGTGCCTTTCCCAGCTGCTCCAGGAATGCCCTCCTCTTGTTCTGCTTATCAGGCATTCGGGTAGGGTTGATTTTGTTCCATATCACAAAGGCATTGTATGAGGACACATCAATGATTTTATGGAAGATGACCAGTCATCCTCCTGCAGCTGTAAGTTCCAATTACCTTGTCCAGGCTGTCCACGTCTCATTTGTTGTGGTTGTAGTCCAGGATGATGGCTGGCTTCCTGTCTTCATGATCACTGATCTCAGCTGTTTTGTGCGCAGGAGGACCACATTCTTGTTCCTCTTTGGAAGGTAAGGAACTTTAGTGGTGGTGGGGGTGAAGGCAAACTTTGATAAGAAGGCCTCTCTCCCCCTTGTTGTGAGGAGTGCAGGGAGCTCAGGGTTGTTCTTTCTAACTGGGCCAACCATGGTGCTCTTCCTCTTCAGGAAAATCACAGGCCACCCATATCTTGATGCCATACTTTGCTGGTTTGCTGACAGCGACCTTTTGACAAAAGAGATTACTGTCAGTAATTAGTATCAGTATCATAGAAAACAATCACATAAATCAATGATATTACAGCAATACATAATAAAATGCACAGTGAAAATCACATACATTACAGATATGAAAATAAAAATGTACTTCCTCCTCTTCTAAATAAATCATTGTTCTCTTTTTCCTCCTGGATATTTGAAAAAATCAGATCTATGACCTGTTGGGCACTGAAATGTGCACTCATGGCTTCAGTATAGCCTCTGACTGCATTACCCATTAGTAAAAAATGCTTTCAAGAAATGTTTATTTTGTCTGAAATTTTGTTTATTTTGTCTGTGAACTTAACTTATGTGTGGGGTCATGGAGGGGAGATGCTGCACATGCACAAGAAAGTTTTAGTTTTGTCTTGAAAAGTTTAGATTTGAGTTCAATCAGTAGCACACATAATCTCAATTTCTCATTGTGTGTGTGTGTGTGTGTGTCTCATTGTGGTTTTTGGGGTGTGTAAATGATTTTATAACTGCTGGGTCAAAAATTACCCTAAGACAATCTTTGTACCCTGGTGGTGTACATCTTTCATGGAAATATGAACAAAGGCAATGATTCACTTTTTCTAATGTTGGGGTCACTCTAGGAAAAGTCATAACATTTCAAGTTCATCATTCATCAAAAAAAATCATTTAGCTGGTTTTCTCTGCTGGTAAACATAGTGGTGGGTCATTTTTTTACCCTTAAGACAACACAAGGATTAAAGATGTCCTTTCGCCTTTGTGCTACTGGGTGCATCCATTAACTCTCCCCATCGGACGGCCACGATATATGTCACGAGTGCTTGGGTCGCCAGCACATTGAGGCAGCATTTGTGGATGGGTCACGTTCTCACTGTGAGAATATGCCCATGAGAATGTTGCAGTCACAGCTCTCTTCTTTCTTTATGAAGCAGGGAGCCACCGCAGCTACTCCCTGACCCCGGTCCATCCTGTGTGGAAGCACAGGTGGCTGGGGCGGCGAGCACCGTGGGTGATTTGGATGTGGTTATGGGAGTCTAACCTCCGGCTCAGTCCCTGCGGATATCCCATCCCCAAGCATGCTCATTCTGCCCGGTAGAGTTCACGAGCGAGGCAGGTGGTCCGCCTCAGGGCACATTTAATGTCTCGATTGAGCTTTGCGGTGAGGACGAGTAGTCAGTTGCAGGGTGGGCTGCTACTTTAGGAAGCAGATGAATCTACTGAGCTCCTGCTCTCAGTGGTAGAACTAAGGCCGAAGCGGATGCTGAGTTAGCAGCCATGCTAGCCCGGGCAGCTGTGAACATTGGGCATGAGTGGAACCATCCACCCTGCATTAAGCATTCATGGCTGGAAAATTGGTTTCTGGGCTTGGAGCGTGACTCACGGCTGCGCCCCGCCCCAGTGACTTTCTTCCCAGAAGTGCACGAGGAGCTTGCAAAGTCATGGAAGGTGCCTTTCCATACATGCTTTGCATACTCGTCCATCCTGACTACCCTTGAGGGCGGGGCGGCCAAGGGATATGTCGAGCTTCCCCAGGTAGAGCATGCTGTGGCGGTGCACTTATGCCCACAGAGCGCAGCCAAGGCTTGTTAGTTTTCTATGTCATTAGTGGCGAAGGCTTACAGTGCTGCGGGCCAGGACGCCTCCGCCCTGAATGCCATGACCATCCTGCAGGTCCACCAGGCCAAGGCACTAAAAGATCTGCATGAGGGTAGGACAGACCCGGGGCTGATGCAGGAACAGCACACCACAACAGCCCTCGCTCAATGGGTGATGTAAGTCACCGCGATCGCCCTGGGTCGGACAACATCAACCATGTTGTGGCTCAACCATGCAGAGATGCCTGACGCCAAGAAGGTTCGCTTTCTCGTTGCGCCCATCTCCCAAGGGGGACATTTTTGCCGACATCGTCGAGGACTTGGAACACATCCTGTCACAGCACGACTCTGCCACCCACCAGCCTCCAAAGTCCTGCATCCCATCTACCCTCGGCAAGGCCGTCCTCCTGCGGCATCGGCCCAGCTCCCCCACCATCATATCCTGCATGGCGGCCTCAGAGAAGAAGATCCTCCCGCAGGAAGGCGGCACCTTCTACCCATCAGCAGGCCACTAAGAACCCTCAACGGGATCCGAAGCAGCCCTGAGACAGGCGAACAAGGGATGAGGTTGCTGGCACTGACCGGCCTGACCCAGGTAAGCACACAGACTTCACTTCTGCCCCTGGGCCAGCACGAGGCGAGTACACCTCCGCATATAACATTGCCAGGTGCCCACTGGGCATGATAAAACTGATCGACCCTCTGGTGCCATTAGCGCAAAGGCTGGGAGCCTCGTTAGAGCTCTCCAGCTCATCACGATGGGTTATCAGAACGATCCTCTCCTCCATCCTTCGGCAGAGGTCGCTACCCTTCTGGCGAGCAATAGATGCACAAGGGCTTCTACAGCACTTATTTTATTGTGCGCAAGAGAGGGGGTGGGTTGCGCCCAATTCTGGATCTGTGTACCTTGAACAGGGTCTTACACAGTACTTCCATGAATAAATCCTTCCTCGACACAGACCATTTTTTCGGTTTGCCTTCGAGAGGCGAGCATACCAGTACAAGGTCATCCCCTTTGGTCTGTCCCTGTCCCCTTGCATCTTTTCCAGAGTCACAGAGGATGCCCTGGCCCCGCTAAGGGAGAAGGGCATTCGCATCCTCAATGACCTCAATAACTGGCTCATTGAGCCCCATTTAAGCCTCAGGCTGAGCTCAGCACTCTGTCACTGAAGATGGCCCTCCTGGTAGCACTCACCTCAAGAGGGTTGGGGACCTGCAGGTGCTCTCTGTCACCAGCGAATGCCTAGAGTTTGGGCCGGGACACTCTCATGTGATCTTGAGATCCCTGTCTGGTTACGTGCCCAAAATTCCCACCACTGCCTTCCAGGATCAGGTGGTGAACCTGCAAGCACTCCCTTCAGAGGAGGAAGACCCGAACTTATCATTACTGTGTCCAGTTTGCACCCTGCACATCTTTCTGGACTGCATGGAGACCTTTAGATGCTCGGAGCAGCACTTTGTCTGTTTTGGTTGACTGCAGAAGGGGAAGGCTGTCTCCAAACAGAGGCTGGCCTATTGGATTGTGGATGCCATATCTTTGGCTTACCAATTGCAAGACCTGCTGTGCCCCTTGAGTTCGGGCACACTCCACCAGAGGTGTTGCGTCCTCCTGGGCTCTAACAGACATATGCATAGCAGTGGGTTGGGTTACACCCAATACCTTTGCGAGGTTCTACAACTTCCGCATAGAACCAGTTTCGGCCCGAGTTTAACTGGCTACCAACAGGTTAAGGTCAGGCAGCCAGATGGGTGTATCGTTTGCATTAGTGCCTTTCCCCTCTCGAGGTGATAATGTGCGCTGTCTTGCCCATAACAGTTCCCCGTTACTGGTGAACACTGGATCCCATCTCGCTTTCTTAAGCACTGCCCGGTGACGAACTCAGTGGAGGAGTAACGCCACCAGGCCCGGTACTCATGGTTTGGCCCTTTTCAGGTGAGCCCGTGTACTTGGGCTCAGTGCTCCATACGTGGCCCCAAGACTTTTCCCACTGGTAATTAATTATGTGGTGCAGATTTTGCATGCAGTTTTTGAGTGCAGTTTTTGCATGCTCAACCTGTAAATATGATCATTCCGACCTGACTGCCACACAATCTTTTTTTCAATCTTTATGAATCCTGTGTCCTTTGGATGGAACTGGAATCGCTGGAACTTTTGCAGGTGTTGAGCTTCAATATTCAGATCCTGCCACAATGCTACAGTGTTTTGGGTTGTTGTCAGGGTGTTACTGTGCAGTTTCTAAGGTGTTATGATTTATTGTTAGCACATTGGTAGGATGTTACTTGGATACAGCATGATTGCTAGGGAATTGCTAGTTTTTTACAAGGGTGTCCTGTGTGTTTGCTTGGTGGTTGCTTACTGACCAATGTCAAAAGAACCCCTTTAAGTCTCTGTGATTATCTGGCCTCTAGACATGGCTCAGATCCTTCCTTTACTGTAATGTGTTTTTTCACCTGTTTTATCAGGGCAAATTGAATGTCTGATCTTTTACAAAAGCAAAGTTCTTAAGAAACTGCACGATTTCAGTTATCATTCATGTTGGTAGCACAAACAGTGCAGGATGAGTTACACACCACTTTGAGTTTAATACTTAGTGTGAGGCATTTGACGAGGATTGCAGTGCCACGTCACAGATAGGACAATATACAGGTATCACAAACAAAACGTGATGAAGTGGTGAATGGAGGTGAATGGAGGTGGCAGTCCAAAACAGTAAATCTAATCATCGTACAGACAAAAGTTACATAAAAAAAAAGTTTGCAGGTTAGTGTATGAAAAAAATTGTGCAACTGCGCAAACTGAAACAATGTTTATTATTAAATTTCTCTAAATATAGTCTTTATTCAAGATGTCAGACCACAAAAAGAAGCTTGTTTCTGAAAAATTGCCTTTTTGCTAAGCATCTTCTAGCACAGGCTGAAGTCAATAATGTCATTCACTTGATGATTTGGGTCAAATTGAATGTTTGGAAAAGTATATGAGCAGCCAAAGTCATAGCTTGGTGCCACCGACAGATTAGAGTGGCAGCGCCAATGTGCAAACAATCATAGAAAACACTGTTTTCTAATTTTAGGACGCTGTGATTTGAATTCCAGAACTGCCCACTTTTTGACCCCCTTAAACTTAAGTATGTTTAATAGTAATAGTGATGATGCTATCCTTAGCAAGCATCTGGAGACTTAAGGGACCAATGATTTAGAATCCACTCCTCTAATCAGTAGTCACACAAAATTTGCTTTTGGTAATCTATTATCTGTACATCAATTACAATTGATCTTCAGCAAGGGTTTTGGTAAAACCATTTTCCACTATACAGTATGTTACTGTATATCTCTGCAGTATCTTTCCAGATCATCTGCCGAATATGAGCACTACATAATGAATGTATCTCAATTCATATATTACTTTTTTAAGTTAAGCATGAATTCTCTGGAGCCATTATAATGTGTCATTAGCCTTCATAAGGATTTCATGAGGTAAAGCAACCCTGAAGCTTGAAGACAGGGAGCCATGGTAATTAAACACTCGGTTAAAAGAAATAGACTTTCTACTCACTGTCATCCCAATGGGCTTCTCAGAACACATTACACACTGCACGCTTATGGTATCCCAGATTCCTTTTCTACCATCTTTGCACAGCTGAAGAGTGCTCAATGCTTCATTGCTCACAATTATATTCACACTACTTCATCTACTGAGAAACTGTACTTACAACAGCTGCTTAAATTAATTACAGTTGCCTAAGTTAATTGATGGATATTCAGTTTCTCATCCTGTGAATAGGCATGTGAATGTATCAAATTTTCACATCATGATAATTGCTGAAGCTTTCATCACGGTAATCGGTATTATCAAGGTATTGATTTACATTAAAAGAACTGGTTAAACGATAAGCATACTTTATTGTGGATCTCTTAATAATAATTTTTAATGACCTTTTTAAACCAACTTTAATTACCTTTTCAATACTAAAATGCCCTTTAAATTAACATAAAAAGAACTTTGAAAAGAACCCTGAACGTTTACAAACCACCATCAAAACCATTGATACATAGCCAAATATAACATTTAGTGGACATCTTAATATTTAAATGGCCATTATGCCACAGGGCCACTGATCACTACAGATCAGTACTGACCTTGTCTTGTTGAGGCTAATGTTAAAGTAAGGCTAGATTAATTTTATCAAGCCAGATACTAGGCAACAACAATATTATTCATATTTTGTTTTATTTTTTCTACTTTTTTTCGGAATAGCAAGCCTGTTACTACTATATAGCAAGGTGTTAGCTACAAATTCAATAACAGAAAGTTCACTCACACTGTAAGGCAACATAAGATTGCGTGGCATTCCAACTTGAAAAATAATGTCGAAATCATCACATTGCCATTATTAATTACAGGACTTACTATTATTTGATTCCAACTGTATTTTAGTTGTTACTACGAGAAGCAATCGTTACTGTGTAGCTTGCAGAGTTTTAGTGAACTACTGTTTGGCAACATGAAAGCAAGCAACACATGTGCAAATGGCAACAACGGTTCACTTTATTTGCCAACTTAGTTGTCACATAGCTAGTTGTCTCATAGAGTGTTGTCTCTCAGTTTTCAAGAACAGTTTGGAAAAACCAACAGAACTGTCACAACTTACCTTTATCTTGCTGAATTGCATGGATGAATGTCAATGAGCAAACATATTGGAGGTCTTCCAGTGTTTCTGTGCCACTTTTATGCCACATGTTTTACAAAAACCAACAATCCCTCTGCATTTTTATGAAACACAAAATACTTCCACTCTACCAACTTATCCTTATTAAAATGTGGATAAAGGGTCGGCTGCAGTCTTCCTTTAGCCACGTTTCTCGTCCAAGCTGGTTTGTTTACATTAAAGTGTGCATGTGTTATTTGTGCTGCATAAACGCAGTGTTGTGAATCTTGATTCATTGATAGGACAAAAACTACTGTGCGTTTATAAAAATCTTTCCAATTTGTTCAGAAGGTTGTCTGGAATTATTTATTTATTTATTATTTATTTAAGTGCCCATGGTAACAACACTTACCCGTGAGGATTAAGAGCAAGCATCCTGTACCAGTCATGTTGCACAAAGCATTAAGGTTTCCTTATATTTGGTTTTGAGTAGGAGTGATTCTGTGGATATAGAACCTCTATTTGACACTAATGATGTACAGTATTTTGAACCTTTTAAACACGTCTGAACATGAATTAGATAAAACCTATGTTTTTACTCTTCATACTGTATACTTTTTTCACATTATGCACTGGTCCAATTCTAAACAAATATTTTCTGGTCTCATTACATTACTGTACCTACATTTTTGCTAAAAAAAAATTTATAATTTGTTTTACTCGCCTTGTATATACTGCGGCACATTCCAGCAGAAATTAACACTACAGGCTCACAAACCACAAGTAAAATGGCAGATTATCAGCTAGAGGATCAAGACTTGTCCTGAGCTCAAATAATGAATCTCTCTCTCTTTTTATCCGCCATTGGAAATGACAGTGAGCTGAAAACAAACTGACATCATTCCTGTCATTGCTATCCAAACAGGTCTTTTAACAATCAGGCTCAGAATAAATCCTGGATCTGGCCAGAGGACAAAGCCACACCCTCTGATCTCTCCTTCAACTTCACTTTCTCCCACAAACCCAGTCAGACTTGGAGGGGTGGGGAACAGTTTTGCTTAGTTCCAATAGATGGAAAAGTATGCCTCTGTCTTTGTGTGGCAGTAACTCCTTTGAATTACATGCCATTACTATCATTCATCCTGTAAAAATACATTTTGCAGTTAAACTGTAATGCCCCTCAGGTCAGCTTGGAAACTTTTAGGAGCTGGATGAGCTACTATCCTCCTTCTCTGAGGATGGGAGACCGCTTGTGGCACTCAGTAACATCCACCTTGACAAACCTCAAGCCGCAGACTTACATTCTTTGCTTGCCTTCTTTGACATCTAACGGCTCACATCTCTGTTAACTCACAGGTCAGGTAACCAGCTAACCTGGTCTAAAATGGTCACTTCTTCCTTAGTTTTATCATATAGCTTCCTCCTTGCTTGTACACTCTCCTCGGGTCTCTTTTTGGCTTACCTCACTTCTTATCAGTTCTCACCTACTTAACTTGCCTCTATGTTCTCATCCTCTCTTCCTTCCTCTAATCAGTTAACCTTACTCAATGACGATAATGCTACTAACACACTATGCTCCATTTTAATATCTTTTCTAAACAACATATTTCCCCTTTCCTCCAGGCCAGCCAGTGCTAAACCACCCAATCTGCTCTGGTCTCCCTGTTATCATGGCTGTCCACCTGAGCTGCTCTGGTCTCCTTTGGTCTCCCGGCCTTCCACCCGATCTGCTCTGGTCTCCCGGCCTTCTGCCTGTTCTGCTCTGGTATCTTTTGTCTCCAGCTTCATCTTGGCCCTGCCACCCTCACCAGGCTTCCTTGGGTGTCAGGAGCTTCCCATTAGAGGGGGAGTTATGTTATGATTTTCTGTTGTTTACCTTATGTTTTGCCCCTGTCATCTGGATCCCATGGACTATACTTCCCATAATTCCCTGCTCCAGGTTGTTTTGTCAGCACCAGTGAGCCAACCTCCCTTCTGTATACAGACTCATCGTCATCTTGGACGAAGTCGATGACAGTAGTGTCATCTGCAAACTTCAGGAGCTTGACAGAGGGAACCTTGGTGGTGCAGTCAATTGTGTACATGGAGAAAAGTAGTGGGGAGAGCACACATCCCTGGGGTGCACCAGTGCTGATCTTACAGGTGCTGGAAGTGAATTCCCCCAATTTCAATAGCTGCTGCCCGTCAGTCAGAAAGCTGGTGATCCACTTACAGATAGACGTGAGAAAAGATTTGGTGTAATTTATTCTGGAGTATAGCTGGGATGATGGTGTTGAAAGCAGAATGGGATTTCACAAAAACTATCCTTGCATTTGTTCCTGGTCTGTCCAGATGTTGCAGGATATGATGGAATCCAATGTTGACTGCATCATCAACAGACCTTTTTGCTAATTAGGGAAATTGAAGGGGATCTAGAAAGGGTCCAGTGATGACCAGGTGGCCCAGCACCAGTCTATCAAATGACTTCATGACCACAGACGTCTATAGTTATTGATTCCTGTGATGTTGGGTTTCTTTGGGACAGGAATGATGGTGGAGCATTTTAAACAGCAGGGAACTTCACACTGCTCCAGTGATCTGTTGAAGATCTGTGTGAAGATGGAGGCCTTCTGGTCAGCACATGATTTTAGACAAGTGGGTGAAACAACGTCTGGGCCCTGTGCTTTCCTTTTCTATTGTTTCCAGAAGACACAGCATACATCCTCTTCACAGATCTTAAGTGCAGGTTGAGTAGCAGAAGGGGGGAGGAGGAGGGTTGCTGGAGGTGTTGATGTTTGTGTGAAGTGAAGGTCAGAGCAGGTGTGGGGTGTGAGACTGGGCATTTCATATGAGTAGAACACATTCAAGTCGTTAGCCAGTTGTTGGTTCCCTACAGTGTTGGGGGAAGGTATCTTGAAGCTGCATGATCTTATCAACTTATTTAATATGTATTAAGTGAAGATAAAATTAAATGTGTTATATATGAAAATGAATGGAGTAATTTAAAAATTTAGAGGTAAATAATGTATAAATACCATAAAATGCCCCAAAATGCACAACTTTAGTGTTTTTAACTTTACTGAATTTAATGTTGTTACATTTCTTAAAAAAAAAATTGTTTATTGTTTTCTGTTCGTTTGACGCAAGGAGCTTGAGATTTTTAAATGAAGAGTGCACAAGGGTTAAAGGCTGTTGCATGAAAATACTCACCCTGAACATTAAAATAAAGTACATCAACTTGCAGCCCCAATATGAAAGGCAAGAGTAACCTCACAAGGCAGAGAGTTGTTCTTCCCTTAACATGTTTAAGATTACTGCTTAAATCACAGTGTAAACCTGATGTCATCTCTGCACAAAACTCTCAACAAATGCTCAGCACACTTAGTATGACCTCATACCATTGCAATCCTCTGCCTACAAACAGCCAGCTAAACAAATCAACTCCCCATAGATATAAAAATGTTCTTCCCTCCCCTTCGCTCACAGTGACTTTCAGAGGCAGGGAAGGTCAGTGGTAAGAGAGGGAACAGCTTGTGGACAAAGACTTTCTCTCGGACCATCTACAGCTCTTTTCAGGCTTGTGTAGACACCCATCCTCCCTCCCAAATCAGAGCACAACTCAATCGTCTGAAGTTCTCTTAATCAAAGTGTACTGCTGTGGCTAATCAAAGTCTCTAAATAACTCCTGCTACCTACACAGGCCACCAGAGGATTAAAAATCCACTAGCCAGAACTAGGTTCTTCGATCCAAGCCCCGCTGCCTAATGAGAACTCCCTAAAGCTCTAGATCACAGCGAAAATTCCAGGCCGATGGACAAGCAGCCATCTTTAAATCTTTAAGAGATCTTATCAAGCCAGATGAAGATAGATATTGGTCTCTGAGAGTGCACTGGTTAAAAGAATGGCAGAGGATTAGGGGAAGCTTCGGCAAGCCATGGAGTGTCTCATTTACATGGTATTAGCTTCTGACAGAAAACTGTTAAGAAAACAGGCTATCCTGGAGGCAGGAGTTATGTATGAATTAACGTGGGCATTTATTTGCTCAGATCTTAGGTGAGATTTGGCCTTGTTTACACCTATACTGATAATTAATTTTGTCTTCTAATTTGTCAGCGTTCCCTCAACATTATTTATACGTTTTGTTTTTTGACAGGTTGGCTGACGGCTCAAAGTCAGATTCAATCAAACAAGAGGGCTTTAAAATGCCATTCTTTGGGAGTTTACTCTCATTCTTGTTCCAGATCCTGGAAGAAATTCTGCATATCTCTTTGGCACAGCAGGAATATCAAGCTGCCATGAAAACAGGCTTTTCAAGGCCATTTAAATAACAATATCAAAAGATGAAAAACTGTTGAGCTAATTATAAACCTTATTCTTGTACCAGTTAATTAGCTGAAATCACAACAAGTCCATAACAGAACGTAAAACTGATTTGAATCAAAGGGTATATTTAACAACATTCCCACAAGATGGTTTAAATGAAAAAATGTGTAATGAAGATTTAATGGTCATTAAATACAGGTATTGTTCCTGTGAGAATGTAATTCATGATTAATCTTGTGAATTTTGAAAAAGAAAAATGCTACATACATAAGAGCCTATCTAAATAATGTATCAATATTAACTTCATGATAAAATGTCTGTTATAATTAGTCAATCAATTCTTTATCCCCTAAAGACATGTGAACGGAGAGAAGGCTTTAGAGACTCCAGCACAGATCTGACAAGGTACTTCCCTGTCATGTCGCAGTCGTCTAACTTTAAAATGTTCATGTCTGCCTTGGCAGGTTATTAAAATAAATGAGGACAATTGGACTGCAATGGCACTTCCCCCTAACGGAACAAGTGAAATCTGCAAGCCTGAAGCAGGAGCTGACTGATCCTGAAGCCTGGATGGACTCTGAATAAAGTGGACAATTAGGGAAGATATTTTTGCCAAATCCAATGAAATATTCCTTGTTATTTTAACAATGCAGACGATGGCTAATTTACAGAGCCTGGTTTTGTCAAGGTAATGTGCAGCTGGTGTGTCCTCATGACACTTTGAATATCATCCATTGCAGCGCAGCTGTGAGTCCATTAGGTAATGTGGCGCACCACAGGTAACCGTAACGGCTTGTCAGCTTTACTTATGTGGAATTTTTTTACACTCCTTGATCAACAGAAACATTGATGCTTTTATGAATGAATAAAACTTAGTATACATTTATTTATTCTTTGCAAAACATAGCTTTTGCTTAAAATTTTGAAGTGATATATATATATTATTATTATTATTAGTTTAATCAATTTCCACATTAATAAAGGCATGACATGTTTTATGGTTAACAATTGCATTAAAAAAAATTCTTAGTTGTTCAGTCATCCCTAATAGTGTTTCTCGTTCAAACCCTAATTCAAAGTATTATGTTGCTCTGAAATGCTTTGAAGGTGATCCATTGCTAATCTCTTTGGACACTGTAATGCTTTCATCCTTCTGTCAAGGACACTCGTTTCACTCGCCGTTGAAAAGACATGACATCCTGATTGCTTCAGTTTATTCACAGAATATTATTCATGGCATTTGTTGTCTCCCCAATGTGGCAGGTTTGCTTTTTACTGTTGGCTTTCTTCACCAAACATCCACATTCTTAAAAATTAATGGATTTGTTTTCCGCCACAGATGGCCAGTAAAGCCTTTGTTTGGTACCTATTTTGAGCATCAACATGTTTGTTTATGCATGTATGTGTCAAGGTTTGTTTCAAGGGTAAAAGTACAACCTCACTTTGTAACAAGCAAGATTTTTTGAGTTTATATTTAGCTAATTATTTAGCTATTTATTATTTAGCTAATTAACTCATTTAACATATTCAGTGTTCCTCATCCTAGTTCTTACATGGATATTCAAAATAGGCTAAAAAGCAATCAAATACTCGGTTCTACAAGGCAGAGGTGAAAAACCCTGTCTGCATTACCTACACAGGTAAATATGTGGTCTGTGAATGTTCTGGCTAATTGTCTCCGCTGCCACAGATTTTCTGCTCTTTTAACATATTATCTAATTGCTTGACTCTGTCTGCTTCCCCTGGTGGGACCCATATAATCAATGAGCTCTATTCCTGCTTTCCCACCAGTTGCATATTTAATTATTTGTTCTGGGTGTTGTAAATTGGCCCTCCTGGAACATTAATGCCATTATAGGCATGAAATAAAGCGATTACTGTGCATCAATGACACCCCAGGTGAGAATGACACTGACTGTAGCTATTAGCATTAGCGGACCTGTGCTGCCACAAACATACAGTCATCATATGCACAACAAAACATGTCTGTGCATATAGTGAAATCTTGTCAGAGAGAGAGGTTAAGAGAGGAGAAGCAAGGGGTGGTAGCATATATTCTCCTCTCTTCTTTTTTTTGGAGATAATGACCAGCATTTCTTTTTCCCAGTCACTGATGACAGCTTGAACTAACCGATAATGGCAGGCTGGCAGTGAAGGAGACCACTTACGTTATTCCTCTTGACAAGGCTCAGGGGAAGGCCTCAATTTTTTTTTACATTTGACCATGCAAATTTGGTCCTGATACATTATTCCACATTTACATCTCCTCAGCCAGACGGTTAAAAGAGCAGCTATATGCAGTAGCCCCTAGCTCTAATAAAGCCCACAAGAGCAGGAAAGCAGTTGGTTAAATATGGATGTAAAAGGTGATTTAAATGTAAGAGTTTCTTTCACTGTTCGCTCGGCCCGATAAACCAGACATCATTTCATATGGAGACCCAGTGGTAAATATGAACTTGCCAAATAATTAATCACCAAGCCTCTGTCGAAAATCACTCTCGATTTGCAAGATTAATAGTGGGAGATGGCACAGTAACGGCCAAAGTGGTCTATGTTAAGGTGGGTGGTACAAATACACCTTACAGGAACAGTCATGTATGATCAAAAGCAGCATGCAGCCGCCATCGCATTGCCTCCAGAACAGCCCCCCCCCCCATTCAAGGTTATGGCTTCTATACTAATAAGGCAACTTCTAATGCCTTCCTATTTATTTATTAATCTCCATATGCCAGCGCACTGCTCATTTATTAATGTCGCACCTTCTCCCTTGTTTAGTTGAGTGTGCATGTCTTAAGAGATGTGATGGGGCGGGGGGGGGGGGGGGGGGGGTGGGTTGTCTAAAGAGGAAAGGAGGGGTAATTTAACAGGGCTGGGAGGGTCACCTCACCTGCTGGGACTACAAGCAATCAGGGATGGCGAATGTTCTTTGAGCTGACAGCTTTCAGGTTAAACCCTCTCATCTTGGCCAGATTGCCCTTGTAAGGCCTAATAATGTGCTGTGACTGGTTTTAATAAGGGAAACTTTGATAGGCTAGCCCTCTCTCTAGCTGTCTGTTGCTTGGATGTATTATTGCCATGATGGGGGGTGGATGAGCCGGCCCACCCCTCAGCTGCTTGCAAGGGCGGGTTGTAATATGTCAGGCATGCAGCTCGGTGCTCAAATGGACCGCAGGGTTGACAAGTAAATAAACCTCATTAGAGCGCTAGGCAAAGTAAACTGCTCAATGAACTGACAGTGGCAAGCGCTACCATTCTTAAACAACTGTCAAGCATTCTGGCAGCAAGTGTCGAACCTGTATGAGACAAGTGGACAAGTCGACTCGAAGCACACGTTCACTGGCTCACCGGTGAGAATGGCACTAATTAACATCATTCAACAGCTCACTCTAAACGAGCAACACAACGAGGATTAGATTACAGGTGTGTTTTTGAGAGGTTACTATTGCAAGTATTGAGTGAAGCAGTCACAGATGATGTGCTTTGATCCGGGCAGCCCTGGTCACACTGCGTTCAATTTATGTGCCTATGATCGCTTGTTAGAATAACTAATAATTTATTAGAACTGGAAGACATTCAATATTTCTTGCATGTTACCATGCGAGGAATTTGGTGTGACATGAACAAGGGTTGGGATTAGGGTTTTGAAGCTTTCCCCGAAGTCCATATTTAAAATTGATATGTGGTGATGCTGTCACCAAAATGGACTTGAAATGATCAGTGGAGAGAACATAAAAAGCCAGGTAGAGGAACATTCAAATATTAATTTAATATTAATCAATGCATGAATATGGGCCCTTTTAATAACTTTTTAATTATTCATCTACATAAGTATGAGCTACCTGGACTGTGAGAAAAATATCAGAGCCTAATAAAAATGGTGAATTGTCCCACATCCAGATGGGGTTAAGGAATCCATTTTGCTAATTTTTTTTATAGTAACCATTCCTGCTCCACACGAACCTCACTCCCATGTCCTCAAGAGGCACACTAGTGACTGATGCACGAGGCTGTAGCCTTTATCCTCCTTGTTAGAGCGCTGGCCTCCCATGCCAGAGACGCCAGTTTGAATCCCATTCAGAGTGGGTTAAGCAGGACCGGTTATAGTTGTGCTGTGACCTGTATAGGAGTAAAGTTTAGGGGGGTGCATGTAACGGGAGCCAGATGGTATGTGATAGCTGTGCAGTGTGTGTAAAACTCACTCCCCTTGCCTTAAAAGTGCACTCGCCTCCCATGCTGGAGACGCCGGTTTGAATCCCGCTCGGGGCGGGTCGAGCAGGACCAGTCCCATTAGTAAGTTATGAAGACAAGAAAATGCCATGTATATAGTTAGGATACATTTTTGCAGGGGTAGGTCTACTAAAACAATTCTTAAGGAACACAAATAATTATATTCCTTAGTTTTGCAAAGAACAAGAATGCGTATTCATCAAATGCAGTATGCAAATCATGATTACAATTGTTCAAATGATTCTGAGACCTTCTAGATTGGTATCTGGACCACCTTTCTCTCTGTCTCAGTATCTCTTTCTCCTCCAGGCCTGAACTCTTCTCATTAGATCTCGCTTTCTCGCCGACCGACTGCTGTTCTACTGTGTTTTATACTGCTCCAAAATAATTTACAGCGATGTTGACATCGGCTTCACCTCCCAGAATACGGTTACCCCCCACTAAATGCTTTGTAGTGAAGCCAGCTCGGTTTTATTTGGTGTTTTGTCTGAGCCCATAGCTGAGGGAACGGGTGCTTTATCAATAGGCAGGGATTGCACAGCCTCGAGCACTGTGAAATATTACAGATGCTTTGCTCTAGCCGGGAGCCCGAAGGAGCCAAACAACACTTCCTGGACTGCAATATCTCTCTGTTTAGGAGAGATTGTTTTTCTCAAGTCCATAAACAAGCTTAAACAATATTTATTTCCCACAGAACTACAGGCAAGGTGTTCGCTACACAAGACGGTGGAAACACGCGACTGCCTGGGAATCCGACATCACAGAACAAACACGAATGCATCCGTTCTGTCGTTTGTGACTCGCATTTAGATCTGTTGACATGTTTGTTTTCTGTTTGAATGGAATCTCTGAGTGTAGAATGGAATGAGGGCTTTTGGCATTAATCAGCATTGGCTGCTTGTGTCAATATTTAATTAAGTAAACAAACAGAGACACAAACAGTTTAATTGGAATGTTATCAAGGAAATAATCTGCCTTCTCATCTCACTTAAAAATTCTGTCATGAAATTGTAATTATGGTTGATAAAATTAATTATGAAGAGTTCAGCAGGATAAACACACATGAACATGACTGACAGAGACAGAGAAAACTGTCAGGTATATGAAATATTCAAATTCCTCTAAAAAATCTGGTAGAACACGAGCATGGAACATCAGTGGGTAGTCATTTCTCCCGTCTTCTGATGTTGTGCATGAAAACCTCAAGCCTCAGGTGCCGTAATTGCTTGGAATATTTTTTTTTTAGCTATTACTTTCAGTCACTATTCTTTTATATTGATAGTAAAACATTTTACTTTCTATTACTATTAATTTAATAGTTATGAAAATGTATTTGCAGAAATACTTCAATTATGTATAGCTTATATATTAAAAGTAATATCTTTAAAAAACTAGGGATAGATTTAGGCAAATAATGACTGTAGATATATAGTAAATTGGTTGAGTCCACACAACTAAATATTTAGTTTAACTTAAGTTTATTTATTTATTTTGGGGGGAGCACAACTTCTTACATTTAAATCTTCAGAAAATTGCACTTTTATTTTGTGCTGTCAGTAAAAAAGTAAAAGCATTTTAAATTAAATTACATCAGTGAAATGAAATGTCATTCAATTTCCAGATCCTGCATAATAAATTCAAAATACACAAACTAAAAGTTTGTTTTTGTGCATATGCATTAAAATACTGACCACAGTAGGCCTACAGTATCCACTGTAATTACTCAGCCAAGGTAACACTTGTTGCTGTGTATGTTGTGTTTGTAAAGGCTGTGTGTAATTAATAAGACCCACACAAAGAGATCTTGATGTTATGTGTGACTGAGCAAACAGAGATGTTCTCCTAATTATCTAAGATAACGTTGGAGCGTCACACAGGACAGCTCTGCCCTCTGCTGGCCGCATGCATGTACTGATTTCATTCTCCCATACTGTATTTGTGTGTTAAATATTAAAAAGACATTTTAAAATGTTTCAGTGTTTTATCAAACTTTTATTATCACACTTTATTTTAATTTAATACTTGATTCTAGTCCTTTGACTGAAACACACTGTCATCTAACTCAACAGCAGTGCATTTACAGATTCAAAGACATACAATTTACGTATGTTTGTTGTATCTATATGCAGGAGCAGATTTTTAATTACAGAATTGCAAAGTTGGTTTACATAAATTAAACAATACCTATTTTTTTATTATTTAAAATAGTTAAAAATAAATTCATTAATTGTTTGATAAAAAGCTGATTCTCTACTTGAGTAGAATAACTATATCACAAAAACAATTGATGGGTATTGAATTGATATTGAATGTCACAACTAAATCACAAAAAAAAAATTATATATATATATATATATATATATATATATATATATATATATATATATATATATATATATATATATATATAATCAGTCTCTTCCTAAAAACACATTCAAATTATTATTATTTATTTATTTGCTCCAGGACCAATTCAAAGGGGACCCAACAAAATACCAAACATGTAACCTGTACTTAATGCACAGTAGTCTGGGCTGCAACATATAAAGGAAGCATTTTCTCCCTTTAAAAGTTATAATATTAAATGTAAGGAATAACCACCCCAGATATTGATGGACCCCCCAATATTCATATTTTTTCCTCCTTAATCTTTAATATTTGGTTTCATACTTGGCATTTAGCATTGAAGCTATCAGAACAGACCTGTGATCCATTTTTGCGTCATGACCCACCAATTGAAAACCACTGCTCCAATATACTCCTCTAGAGAGAATAAAGATAATTGTTCATGGCAATTAGATGTTAACTTACAAGCTTGTCTCATTTTATTCTTGTTGGGGTCCTGATTAGCATAATTTTCAATGATCCCAAAAAGAGTATTAAAGATGGATTTTGTATGTCACTTTGTTTTTTTTTTTAAGGATATATGTCAGGTGTTCTCAAACTTTCTCATAAAATAAACGTTGAATTTACCTGGTACCCACACTTACTGTACAAAACCATGAAATAATGTGTTAATATTTATGCTTTTTTATGACTAAAACAATTGGCATAACACTTTATTTGACCATTTCTGTGTTACACGTATTGCATGTTACTAAAATTAATTAATATAGTAATAACTATTTCAGCTTCCTCAAAGCATCATATTTCGTGACCCCCCCTACAAATATGTACCATGGCAAACACAGCTTCTGCCGTACAGGTATTAAATACAGGTGTTGTTACTACTGTACAATAAACCCACAGAAATCTGATGTTAGTCAGGATAAGAGAAAAAGTCAACACAGTTTTACGGTGAAACTGTATGAATTTAAGCAGTATTGCTTGTGTGGTTCAGGTGTCTGTAGATAAAATATTTGGTGGTTAAATGCACAAAAACATACATTTTTGACAGATGTCTGGCATTCAACAGTCTGTTTAAACAGATTAACGATGGAGTATTAACCCTTGTGCATAAATTTAAAAATATAACTCAGAGGTCTTTAGAGGACAAAAAATGTCCTCGTCAAAAAACTATAAACGTTTATTCAATTGGCATGCAGTGCTCGATAATGCAACAAACAGAAAATAGGAAAAAAAAAAAAAAAAAAGCATGTATTTGCTCCATAGGCAAAACATGAGAAAAACTGTGCCATCTGGTGGAAAATATTAAAACGTACATTTTGAAGCCAGGGCTCTGGAATGAATGCGCAATATCATAGAATTCATGTTTTTGCTTTAATGGCACCGGGATCAATTATTGCAGTTTTGATGTGTTTCAAATGGGACATTTTTGTACACAGTGTATTATAGATATATATAAACATTCCCCCAATAATACACACCTTTGGCAAAATTTTTGTTGTTGGCATTAACACAGCCAAAATTATCGAAAAAAATAAATAAATAAAAAGACAAAAATGTCCTGAAGGTCGCACAAGTGTTAATATATAATTGTCATTTATCTGTGTCCCAAACAGTAAGAAGCAGCAACTCAATGGGTCAAACACTCTGCACACCTCAGCCCCAGAAGACTCAGTTGTTTAGGAGCTCTGTCAATACACCATGAAAACGAGATAAACTTCCCTCCCTCCCCAACCTCTCAAAGCACTTTAGAGCGTTAAATAAACAGTAGGCCTCAGATTTAACTGGGGAGTCTAACAGCCGTGACCTTTTCACTTCAAATGTGGCAGGGCCAAGTCATTAATATTGCCATGGCAGCCGCCCGGGGCAGACATAAACTTCTGATAAATAAACGGTTGAATCATTTATGGAGGGGCTCTCTGCCTCTTCCCTCACACAATATGTCGGATGACATGCGCCTGTCTCTCTTCTGTTCAGCCTGTGGAGATTTTAAATGCTAAATGTATGTGCATATTTTTCTCATTGCTGCTCGTTTTAGAATTGCGAGCCCCAATCCCACATGAAACATGAAAGGATCGCTGGTGCATAATGCTGCCAGAAATTATAAAATCCCTTGATAGACTGCTGCTATCAGGACAGCAGTAATGACTGTGCTTAAGTCCTTTGTGCAATGCTGGCTTCCTTCTTTCTCATTCCTAATTCCCCATATTTGGGGTCTCTCTCTGTCTTTTTGGTCGCAGTTAATGACAGTGTCTCTGTTATTGGGAAAGACAGACGTGTAAGAGGGCAATAGGATGCATACATTTTATCATTTGCCAGAAGACGAGTAAGAGGGTGAAAGGTGATGATTCACACTTAACCACTAAGGCCCTGTCAGAGGAGATAGAGCTAAATCCATAATTTCATATCGGAATCTGAAAATTCTACATCTATATCATGACTTCACTGACATGTGTAAATGGCAGCCATCACCAAGCCCACTAGTACACATCAAGTGAGCCATTTGAGACATGGTCTAACATGGTCTTGTACAAGGAAAGGAGAGGCCACAAGAATAAGTTCAAACAATTTTTGTTTAATCCCAGTGTCATCCCTTTCACAGATTAAAGCTGAAAAACTACAAGACTAAAGCAAAGGAAGATGTTTTTCTCTGTGAGTTCCTGAGTTCTGCCTATTTCTGTCAGAAGAAGAGATATTTTGTCTGAAGTTGTAACACTATATTTCCCATGGTCCCCTGTGGACATTGATCCCAACCAATCAGTGCAGGAAGAATTGATCCTGAAACTCTAGAGCTCTGTGATGGGCCCTTGGGGGTGCCCAGTTGTTTAATTCTGTGCTGTGTTGTACAAAAGGGACTGCACCCTCTAGACGACCTGCTGTCAAATCTGATATATACTGACCTCTGAAGTTTGTTTGGCCCCAGCACAGACAGACAGACAGACAGACAGACAGACAGAAAGACAGACAGATGACAGACAGACAGACTACAAAAATGGCAAAAAAACATTGCCACTGAAATCTATGCATTAAAATTGTTCTCGTTTTTTACCAACAGATGGCAGCATGAAGTTACCAGCCACTGTGATTTTTAAGGCCATTTCCATGCATTAAAGATCATTCATTGTTCTCAGAGAACAAGCATTATAGTTTTAAATGATGCTATAATACAATAAATGCTCCATACAATGCAAGAAACAATAAACTATACTATATAGTAGGGTGACCATACGTCCTCTTTTTCCTGGATATTAAAAAAGTTTCTTTACTCTGTAACATCTGAGATTTTTACCCCTCCTACCAACCACCAGAGGGAGCCCTCTACCGAATAATAACTCTGCACTGTTTCTTCATTGGTTACTTCCTTTTTTAACTATATAAATACCATGCTGTTTCCTTTTAAGTATTGCCAGTTCATCCTGCCTTGACAATCATTTTTCTATTGCAATTGCTAATTGTTTGCATGTTATGACCATTGCCTGTTTTTCTGGATTTACTGCTTTTTGGATACCCTTTGTTTTGCTTGCCTTGTTGGATTCTCTTTTTAGTTTATTGGATTATACTGCCTGCATAAAGACTACCTTTGGATTGTTTGCTTGTGTTCTAATAAACTTCCTGCACATGGACCCTAACACCGTCTCCATGACCAGTTCATTACAATATAGGCTATTGTACTAATTCATACTGAGATGTGATCAATGTATTTTAATTTCTGCTATACAGTTGTGTAATTTTATATCAGTCCTCTCTTGTTGCTCTTCATGAGGAAATCGGTCCTGAGTATTTTGGCAGAGAACCTTCTTCACTCTAGCATAGCTGATCAGTGTGTATCACTCCCTAACACCTGTCTATTTCTGAAATGTAATGCTCATGATAATCTGAGAGGCTATTAGATAGCCCTACTAGAAACTCTTGAAATATACTTGCAGATATGTGCATGGCACCATGCATGCCCTGTAAACCCGGCCAGGTGGCATAATCAAGGCATTCGCCATTATTAAATTGCTCCCCAGAGACAGAGCTGTCCATTTTTTATGGCAAATTATGACCCATGTGGCATTCCATACAGAAATGATGACCTATATGGCCTTATATAGATTTATAACTTAGATATCTGTTAGACACTCTTTAACATAAAGAACACTTTATGTCTTTATTGTGATGCACAATAGCTGTGATAAGTCACAACCAGACCTGTATGTATAATATTGGGCCTTAGCCAGGCACAAATCTGTTTTACACAAAAAGTTTTGTTTCTGCTGATATTGTCCGGCTAGCTTTTGTCTTCTTGGTGTCCTGAGACCTCTACTGTAAACAGACCCAAAATCAGCTGTTGAGTGGGAGTAAGAAGAAATGGAAAGCATGCACCAGAGGATTTTCACTACATGACCCTGAGACTGACCCTGACACTGGTAATGTCTGGGATTTTCCTAGCTCAAATGATTTTCCCTCGGTTCAGAGAGCGAAAAACGCTCACTCAGCATTAAAGTCTCATACTGGACAACTTACTCTCAGTGGCAGTAAAGTATGAGAAATCTTCTTTGCATTGTGAATTTTACATTTATTGTGCATAAAGAATATGTGGAAACTTATAAGAAATTACAGTTGGCAAAGGATCACTTTGACCCAGATTTTCTCTGGTGTCGATTTCACCCAATATGAGTTCTGCAGTGACTTCTGGGTTAAAATCTATCTATCTACCTGTTGTCAAAAATTCACCCCTGTTACTTTCCCTGTTCAGAACAATACTTGGAATGGCAGCCACTTTGTAGTGTTTTCCAAATTCAATATGAATCACTGTGAATTATTGTACTCAGCATTTGTTCACTGTTTTTATACCGACAGTGCTCTCTGATTTATATTGTACAAATATCATACATATTATTATCCATGATATAATTTTAAGACACATGAGCGCAAAAAAGCATGTCTATATTAGCAATGCATCCATTTCTCCATCCACAAATCCATTCTTTCCATTCATCCATCATTCAGTATATAATAGCCAAACTGTGGAATGGTAAAATAGACAGTGTTTCACTTAGAAATACACTCTCTCACTTAGAAATGCATCTCTTCTTTATGTCTATCCACAGACAAACTACAATAACATGTCCCATTACTACTGATGAGTTCTTTTAAAGGATAAGAACCAATCTTTCTGTGTAATAGTATTACTATTTAGCCATTCACACTTGAAATTAAATGCAAACCTTCCCGTATAATATGGAACCGTCCCATATTAAAGTGAACACATATTGTGTTCCATATGAAATCCATATGGCATGCTGTTTGTACCATATTTTAGCATCTAACACCCAAACTGATTTATGGACATGGAACACTCAGCTTTCGCATGATTTGTGTGATATCGGCTGTTAAGTTATGTTACACGGACACCACACTTGTGACGAGGTGAAAGATGATTGACAATCAGTGTGCGTTTTCTGTCAGAAGCAGGAATATTTTGTCAAACTTATAGCACTCGAGTCCATGATAACTGTTTCTTATCATTTTGATTCCAAAACACCAGTAAATGCACCTATTCATGTCATGATATTGCATTGCGTTGCATGGTTCTGGAAGAAAGACTCTGTAATCCAAGGAGAAATATACTATTTTCATGTTAAGTATTTTCTCTCTCATAAAAATCCATTGTAATGAATAGTTGATTAAAACATTATTAACTTGTACTAAACAGTGTCACTGGAAGGCCAAATTAATTTAATTAGTTAATATTAGGGCTGTCAATCGATTCAAATTTTTAATCAAATTAATTAGATGGTGTCCCGAATAATTAATCGCGATTAATCGCATATACAAATATTTGCTGAGAAAGCCCCTCATATAACAATAATTCAATATATAATGATTATACATATTTATATCAATATATAATTATACATAGTTATCTTAAAATATATATATAAAAAATCAGATCATTAAAATGCATTACATTCTTGTGGCAGAAGAGTTAATCATTGATAAGACCATTCAAAAAGCAGCTTTAGAATACTATGTATTGTTTACTACCATATTATTGATCATAAGTCAATCATTGGCATACAGTTCACAGCAATCCATTTCACAAGTGAATTTGTCAATCAGTTGGAGATTTATTATGAGGGCTTGTTTAAGGACCCGTCAATGTACACCTGCATCAGACATTTTTTTTAATTAATGTTTACAAAACTTTTACATCTAGAGCCAAGAGGTTTATTAAAACAAACAACACAAAGGAAAATAAATAAAAAGTTTAAATAAAAATATCAAATTGTTTACATATTTCAATACACTTTACAGCTTTCTTGTTACTCAAATTGGAAATTGTTCTTAGGTATTGCTGAACCTCTGAATTAAAATTTAAAACTAATGGTTTATAACACCATACTTACATTTATGAATAATAAATTTGCCAACAAAAGCAGAACATTAATCAAATAATATTCCTTATGAAGAGACATGTCATAGCTAAAAAAAAAAAAAAAAAAAAAGCAGAATAAAACATTTCAAAACAAAGTTGAAAGCTGGGAATAATATGATCTCTAACAATCTTGCAGAAATCAGACCAAAAACAAGTCGAGTAGGGACAACTCCAAAATAAATGTTTTTCGCCTGCAGACCACAAAATGTACAGAATATATCAACATCGCAATTAAATCTCTCTACAAGAAAATAATTAGTTGGATAGTACTTATAAATAAGTTTGAAGGAAATTTCTTTGATTTTATTTGTGATTAGATATTTATGGGGTAATTTCCAAATTTTGCAATCCAGCCACACACTGCGCCAGACATGCTTGTGTAGCGTCTCAGGTGTGTTGCATCATAAACATAAAATGTTTAGGTCACTGTGTCAAGTTAAATATAGTTTAATACTCAATCTTTAAACGCATCTTGAGATCCCTTAGTTCGCATTTGTACTCCTTTGAGTGTTTTGAATGCAAGAACACCTACTGAAGTGTTTTGTTCACTATATAAACTGCGCATTGCTCATACAGCTGAAGTTTCACTTACTGCCCTCTGGAGTAAGCAGGTGGTACTACAAGCTTGCATTTCTCAGGAATCTTCCTTATTATGGTCCGTGGCATGCGATTAAATTATTTGTAAATTAATTAATTATTTGTTATTTTTTTTACAAAAAATTAATCACACTGAATTAATGCATTAAATCGACAGACCTAGTTAATATATATCAGAGTTTCCGCTAGAAAAAAATGGTGCCGGTCAAAGTGACCGGCAGAGGTTTCGTTTTACGGACATTTTGATGATATGCCGGTCAAATATCGCCTCTTAATTAGTCAAGTTGAGGAAAACTGGAGGCAGGCTATGTAACTTAAAAAAATGACATAATCAGGCCGTATAGAATGCAACATGTTATTTAGCCTAACTTTCAAATAGACGGAAAAAAAAACATGAACGTCCGATTGGCGTTTCACATTCATTGTTTAACAAACCAATCCCCCTTCCCCACGTAAAATATCTGAATTGTAGCCTATTGTTTTTACTCAAGCGAACTTAATTATACACTCTCAGTATGTCTCATTTAGCTGGTAACATTTAAATTGGCCACCGTGAAATGACTCCTTGTCAAATGAACTGGAACAAACAAATGATTAGGCCTATAACATTGTCTCGCGTCATTTTAGGCTACTTTTTACGCTGTTTTGCAGTGCTGAATTGTGCAGCTGCCGACTTAAAATCAAAACTTCCCAGTGTCTCTCCACAACTTGCAATGCGCATAAGCCGCGTAACCTTGTTCTCCGCAAGGCGACTTCGCTGCTTCGTCTTGATCCGATTCTGCAGCGAGAACCCCCTCTCTGCAGGAACACTCGAGACCAGTATTACACAGGCTATCTTGGCGAGCTTGGTCCACTCTGGATACATTTTAGGCTTATTCTCAAATTCAGATTGTGTTAGGGGGGCGGGATTATTAGGCAATTTTAATCGGACAATTTGACCGGAGAGATTTAATTTAGTCGGACATTTCATTTTTTTTCCGGCCAATGTCCGGTAATTACCGGACAACGGAAACCCTGATATATATATATATATAAATACTATTATATACAATAGTTAGTTCCAGTCCACAAATCTGATTGGACAAGAGACGTTCCATGAGTACTGATGTCTCAGCACATCAACACTAAGACGCTTCACTGTTTGTATCGCTCCGCTTGAGTGCATGGCATTCAAACTAAAGTGTAAAAGCAGCACAGATGTACTGTTTAAAAGAGCTACTGTATGTGTGCATTTTCATTTTTCTGTGTGACATTAAAGATTTTACACTTGGCGACAAAAGAAAATTTTTGTGTGTAATATGAGCCAGTTGAGGTGAAGTGCGAGCCATTGTTTTCATTCATCAGCACTCCGTGATTGCTGGGATTACTATTACAATACTAACATTGGGAAATAGCTTTAAACAGTGTTAAACTAACAACTTCAGCATGAAGAGATTTTGCGCTTTCCTCTTGCCGGTGTTTCCACATTGGAGAAAAAATTTCAATTGTTAATGACTCTTGCGCACCAGCTGCCGTGACATAGGGAGGAGTACCCCTGCTCAGAATATTATTTTTCCACTGAGGAAATAGGATGCATTTGACCAACACACACACATCCTTGTTCCTCCAATAACTTGTTAGAAACAGCCCAAGCTGTGATATTAGTTCTGAAGTGACGTTTTTGAGTGCCTTGGATGCATAATTTGGTTTGAACTAGCAATGGCTAATTCTGATCTGTCGCAAACGAAAGTAGTTCCATGCACAAATGCGTTTTTTTGTGACCATACTCAGTTTTTTTCCTCATAGTTTTTAATATACTTGTTCATTGAACTGTTGCATATCAACAATATCACACTTGCAATCGTGCTATATGGCCCTATATCAGCACTGCTGTGATTACCTACAGCACTTAGCCTGCGGCCGAATCACAGCAGTGCTGATGTAGAGCCATATTGCACTCTTGCTCGTGTTAGTGTCATATCAGTTTCCCATTAATTACTGTACCTAGACTGCGGGAAACTTTAAGGATATATCTCCAGTTGTTACTGGAGTAATACAGATGATTGTTGGCTAAAAACTAAAGTACAGTCTAATGGCACGCTAATGTTTACCTGGCTTTTCTCCCATTTGTATGTGTTCTGTTGCATCATGTTTCTGTAGTAAAATAAATAAATAAACTCTGTGTAAATGTTGCCGGTACTTCTCGCCCCGCTCCGAATGGGACTCGAACTGACGTCTCCGGCGTGGGAGGCGGGTGCACTAACGAGGTGGCTAAAGGCTACAGCCTCTAGCATCAGTTGCTAGTGCACCTCTTTGAGGTCAGGAGAGTGAGGTCTATACACTGCACACCTATTTACCAGCTGGCTCCCGTTACATAAATACTGAATGACAATAAATTGAATCGTGAACTTACAACACTAGGGACAGTTTTTTTTTTCCACAACTGTTAGCATTTGCACGCAAGCTTGCTTTCTTATTTTGTGTGAAGGCTCATATTTAATTAATATTCCAAATTTTAAAGTGTTTCACAGTGTCAGATTTATTTTCAAGTAGACCATGTTACTTTCAAGATAATACAAATCTTGGCTAGGTCTCATTTCTAAAGTCTGGTGTAAACACTCTTAAGGCTGATTTATACTTCTGCATTGAACCTAGGAAGTAGGCTCCGTGTAGTGGCTATACGTTGTTTTGCATTTATAGTTCTGTGTTGGTGTGTGTCATTCTGTGAGTACACAGCCAAAAAGCTAAATATGTTTCCTACATAAACAAAAGCAATGCAAGAAATTTAATTTCTGGATTCAAAAGTATTTATTAAATTATTGTAGCATAAAAAAATGAGTTCAAGTTATATGAACATATTGAAATGTATGTTACATATTATTTATAATACATGTTGCCTTCATTGCAGTCAGAAAATAAATGAGGAAATTAAAATAAATGAGGAAATTACTGTACGCTTGCTCTTGAGACATACAGAATTGTGCAAAAGTCTTACTTTTGAGATGTTTCACAAAAGCATTTGTCTTAAGATGGTTATTTATATTTTCAGCTTTAGTGTGTCAATAGGAAATATAAATGTTAGACTCCCAAACTTTACTTTTGCAAATAGAAAAGATTAGAATAGAAGAACAGGGAGCCCTGCAACAGATTTAATGGATTTAATTTTATTGATTTAGCTTTAGATTTACTTGACTTTGTAGGACATTAAGTGATTAATGAAAACTATTTATGTCATTATTTTTGAAGACATCCTCACTATGCAACATTTTTCATAAGTACCTAAATATTTTCACAGTAGGCCTACTGTACATTTGACGTTCCGTGCTGAAAAAGAAATCTTCAAATTAATAATAACTACTCGCCTGAATAACACACAATGGGTGTCATTTTAAATACGATGCATATAGGCAATGTAACCAACTCTTAACAGGTGCTTTTTAATTTGCTGTCAAATTAGAAGTATTCTGCTTCCACAACTTATGAAATATGATCATTTACACTGTATATACACTGTCAAACATAATATCAAATCATTGTGCCGATCAGAGAGTTTGGAGAAGAATATTAAAGATATTATTACACTCACGTATCAAATTGATATCATGTAAAGGCCTGGAAAAATAAGCTTATAGATTTTATTAGCAGTAAACAGATATCTTTTGTCACATTTTGCTTGTAAATTCATATAAATTACGTATAAATCAACCTTTAGTCATTATAAATGCTGCGGATATCAGCCAGTCTACCAGAGCTATGAATAAAGAGACTCTTTTTAATTTATGAATTTGAGAAATAATAATCTAAGGTAAAGAATAAAGGTAAACATATAGGTATACAAGTGTTGTCAGAATTTACTGATGATTTGAATTATGTTCATTGATAGTAACCTTGACCCACTGTTTTGGGAATTTTGGGAATTTCCCATTCAGGATAGATAGGAGCTGCACTTGTATGCTGCTTGTTTACATAGAAAATAGCTGCCTGAGAGCGTTCCAAAAATGCCAAAATAGACTTTGTTATAACAGGAGCAATCCTTACCAAGCTCTCCACTGAGGAAATACAGTAATTGTGAGCATCTAAACTATGATGCATTTTCATCAACTCTTACACATTGATGCTCAGTATCAACAAAACGTCTGGATGAAGTCACTTCAGGTAAACGTTTGATGTTTGATATTTGAGGAAAATATGTTAACTCAGAGCCTTATTTAAATGAGCTGTTAATGATACTGGAAGTGCTGCAGGAAAACTTGCATTTGAATACCTTGTCATTGTTTACATGCTTGAATTGGTCTTTTTATCTTATTATAACACCTTAGTAAAATATTAACCAACATTTCTATATAAAGATAAATGTTTTAAATGTATTTTCTTTTTTATCCAATTTTTCTCTCCCATTTATGGAATGCTCAATTCCCACTACTTAGTAGGTCCTCATGGTGCCACAGTTACTCACCTCAATCAGGGTGGTGGAGGACAAGTCTCAGTTGCCTCTGCTTCTGAGACCATCAATCCACACATCTTATCACTTGACTCGGTGCATGACACCGCGGAGACTCACAGCACGGGAGGCGCATGCACTTCTCCGCAATCCACACACAATTTACCATGCACCCCATTGAGAGCGAGAACCACTAATTGCAACCATGAGGAGGTTACCTCATGTGACTCAGCCCTCCCTAGCAACCAGGCCAGTTTGGTTGCTTAGGAGACCTGGCTGGAGTCACTTAGCCTGCCCTGGATTCCAACTCACGATTTCGGGGGTTTATAGTCTGCGTCAGTACTCGCTAAGTAACCCAGGTCCCCCAATGTTTTGAATATATGTATTAATCTAGCTGGTACTAGAGAAACTCAGTGATTTGTTTACCGGAGTCTCCATGCAAAATGGCAGTGGGGGCGTGTTTAATGACCTAATCAAATCTTTTGGGGGGAAAAGGATTGTCAGAATACAAGTGTCTTTCTCAATTTATTGAAGCTTCATTATTTAGGCAAAAAGTAGTGTTTGTTAAAAGTGAAAATTGACATAAATCATGGTTGTTGTATTGAAGCAATTTCCATTTTATACATGATTACACCGTATTTTTGTAACCATCCTGTTGCGCAGCGTCTTGCTCAGGAGTCCAGCTGAAAAATAGAGCTGGAAAGTCCTGTATTTGGCTGGTAGAAAGTTGGCAACCCTTTTTAACCCTTGGTTAAAGTAATACTGGGTTTTCTTTTTCCATTTTTCATACTGCTTATATTTTACCCTAGGTTAGTGATTATTCTTGGATAGCAAGGCTTTGAGATTGCACATGGTGCATTCGCAAACCCTGGGTCAATATTCTTATTTGCATATTTTCAAGGTTAACTTCGATTGGACAGAAACATTTCCACAAATGGACAAACCATTAATAAATCTGATTGTATGCTCATTGCATGCTGTGCCTATGTGAATCTGTTCTGGTTGTTCTAAAGCTGGGTTTGCACTGTACAATTTCGTCTGAGACCAATTTTGGGAATCCTAAAAGATTTAGTCTTTGATTGCTTAGTGTGAGCTATTCACCAACGGCTGATACGATGAGTCAGCCTCTAAATAAGCATTGTCAGAAATTTAGCATCACATACTGTATGTGCAGTGTGACTAATCCTACGTTGGCTATTTGAGATCGAACACCTAGTCAGTGCTGTCAATCTGGGCTACTGGGACCAAAGTCTTGGCTATGATGTGTATCGTACAGTCTGACATAATGTCCCATGATGTCAGAGAAATCATCTGTTGTTGAGCGGAAGGGGGGTTGTTGCTGTCCTTTTCTGCATATCGATACCCCCTTCAGCATATTGCGGCAGCCCAGTTCAGCTTATCGTAGCCGGCCCAGCGGGAAAGGTTCCGGTTCTTCCGATGGCCAGTCCATCCCTGTCATAATAGGTAAACACACCAGTGCTGATGTGGGGCAATATAGCACGATTGCGATATTGCTTTTATACAACAGTTCAATGAACAAGTACAATTTCTAAAGTGACTATGGTCACAAAAAACACATTTGTACATGGAACTAATTTCTTACGCTATGGATCAGAATCTGCCGTTGCTAGTTCAAACCAAATTATGTGCCCATGATCTCACTGGGATTATTTTGGACATTTTGATAAGCAACAAACTCGAAGGACTGTAAAACAGGTCAGTGTGCAGCCAGGTTCAGTATGAAACATACTACAAAAACAATATATTGGAGACAACTAATACAAAGAAAATACAAGTGTAGAGCAGTTCAAGGGAAAGGAGGAGGCGAGAACCGGCTTGACAATGTAAATAATATTT
Source organism: Moxostoma hubbsi (assembly GCA_032164185.1). Lineage (NCBI taxonomy): Eukaryota > Metazoa > Chordata > Actinopteri > Cypriniformes > Catostomidae > Moxostoma > Moxostoma hubbsi. The sequence goes on along the minus strand of JAVLUX010000015.1, from coordinate 9,160,070 downwards.
TAATAGTAAACTTAAACCAAAGACACAAACACTCATATGATGGACATGAGTGTTTGTGTAAATGATATCTCTCTCCCGCACCACCGCCCGCAATCGGCCTTTATCCCTCTCAGAGGCTTAATTAGCCTGATAAGGGACCATGTGTGTATAATCACGACCCGGCCCCGCCCTCCACCCTGCCACAACAAGGAAAATGCAGAAAGACATACCCTGCCACTGTTATTTATTTTCTTAACTGTTTCCCTCAGACAACTAAACTCAGATAAAGATTGTTTCTGTGACAATACAAAGTTAATGAATTTATAAATCTGAAGTGACTAATTTCTATGCCACTAGAGTAACCAAAAATGGAATTCCATGCATAATGATTTCTATCAAACACATTTCCTGAACACTCCCCAATATGCCATTAGTTGCCAGAAATTGTAGGTTACATTCTCCCTCAAATGTTACTATATACTATAGCCACTGGGGGTAGTGATTCGCATTATGTAGGCACAGACCAATTTTAGCTTAAGAACTTTCAACCTACTGTATCCAAATTCACAGTGATATCAGTCTACTTCCATAACCAGCATTCAGAGTGTCTGGAAACATCTGAAGCTTCTTCTGTGTAATCTGAGTTCCAAGATTTTCGAGTTGCATCAGGATGGCAATATATCTTCATGCATTTTAGGATGTCATAAAGGAGTTTCTCATGGGTTTCAATCCCTACATCTCAAATGATCAGTCTCTTGTGTGTGGTTTTCTCTATGGAATGGTTCACTCTAAAGATGTCAGAGAATCAGTGGTAGTGTGATTTCTGTTTGAAGGTAGTTCGACATGTGGGTGGTTAAAGCTAGTATGTTGCATACTATGGCACAGTATGGGGGTGTGTGAGTGTGAGAAAGAGTGTAAGACTCTCCACGTTTCCACATGTCCCTGCACCATCCTGAGCTGGAAGGAACGCTCCTGCAATTGGAATCCGATCAGCTGCTGCATTCAGGATCTCATGAGCTGTGCACTGGATTAACACAGATGAATCACACTGGCAGCTCCTGTCTCTAACCCTTTCAGATGACCTCTTACCCAACAGCAAACATTTTGATTATCTTCAGAGTTTTCAGAGTAATTCAACTTAATCTAGATATGTCAGCACTTGTGTTTAATTGCTTAAAGGGGTTATGACATACTCTTTTTATATAACTGTATTATCTTCCCTGAGGTCCTCTTATACTGTCAGTAAAGTCTTTTTCCACCAAAACAACAATAATTTAATAATATAGCAAGGGGCCAAGCACCAGCATAGCAATCACTGCAATTAATCATGACATAATGTTGATGACGCATAACAATTGTTTTTTAAATTCAACATTGCATTCAAAAGATACATACAGTACTGTCCAAAGGTTTTAAGCACTTGTGAAAAATGTTGCATAGTGAGGATGTCTTCAAAATAATGACACAAATAGTTTTCATTTATCACTTAATGTCATACTAAGTCCAGTAAACATAAAAAAGTTAAATCAATGTTTGGTGTGGCCACATTTGCCATTGTCTAAGGGCTGGAATCTAGATCTTCAAATCCATCTCAGATGAGATTTTCATTGCTTCCTAATTGTCACACTGAGTGGCACACTGGGTGGGTTTGTTACTGCTCTGTTTTTTTCCATTGTGAAAGGTCTCGTTTTTCTGCAGAGGCCTTTTGTTTGAGAGCCCCAGTGAGCTTTAATGCCACTGAGTAATTCTCTGCCGTTCCAGTTGCTGTAGCTCTTTACACAGTATATTAGTGACATGGGATCTGCCCACTCAAGAATGCCTTTCAGTCAGACCCATAAAGCTCTACAACATAGTGACACATAAGGAGAGGAAAGCAAATGATATCGGGGGGAGGGGGTGATAAATTCAATCAACTGATCTAGCTCAATATTTTTGGGGGTGTTCAAATGGATTACAAATAAAAATGGTTGTGTTTTGTATTGCTCTTCAACATGATCTCATGGGAAGTTACTGACAAGTACCAATCTCCCATCAGACGTTTTTGCCTGAGATCTAGTGCTTTTGCCTTTTCCTGTGCCGCATCTGGAAGTGTGTTGCGTCAGCAGCAAGGGAGATATGGATTCTCGACTCCTATTGAAAGGAAGTAATTACTTTTGCATACATTTGTACTCTACTGATGGTTAGGTTTAGTTTAGGGGTTTGGAAAGTAGAGTTAATAAAATATTCATTCATCTTCACTGCATTACATAATTTACTGCTAAAAAGCACTTCTGAAAAGCACCTCTGTGGGCATTTCACCCAGAAACTGAATTACTAACAGAAACTGCCCTTACAGTACGTTCAAAAACACTTCCCACTTCAGTGCCTTGAATTTTGGCAAGCACTGACTGAGTTAAGCTCAAGAAAAGGCAACTTCCCTTTTTCCGAATTCACTGTGAGATCAGTATGTGCACTTTTATGAACTAATGCACCTTCATTGCAATTCAATCAATCAATCAAACAATCAATCAGTCAGTCAATCAATCTTAATCAGTAGTTTTGACTTTTATTTTCCTTTTATTTTTATGACTTTTATTAGCATATTCATGGATAATGTATTTGAATAATAATTTTGTTTACAAGCAAACCGACGTCATGGTTCACTAAAATCCACAACAATCGGTGTACCAAGCATCGGCATTTCATAGAGGTGGCGGTAGATGCCACCCCCCCCTTACTATATCTGTGATAACAAAGAAAATATAAATTTTGGTTGCAATTTTAAACAGCTGATAACTGTCCATTACTAACATACTGTACATTGACTACACGCATCATTTTAAAAGTTTGAGGGAAACTTGTATGAGTTTTCTGTAAATTCTACTGATACTATCGAGGGTGTCACCACACTGAAGCATTTTGTTAAACACCACAGGTCATGTGATTTCAACATGGTGAAACACATTGAAAGGTTGACCCTTACCATATATAATAAAACACTTTTTTAGTTTTAGTTTCTTTAGGGGGGGGGGGGGGGGGGGGGGTATATGAAAACAAGTCTTGCAATGATATTTTGCAATTTTACTTCTCAAGTGCATTTAGCTTGTTTTAAGGATATTTAGATGTTATTACTGGAAGACATGACAGAGATATTGATTAAGGACATTTTTCAGTGTTAAAACAATTAGAATGTTCTCAAAATTTTAGAATGTGAGTGTTATTCTATAGGAGACTTGCCCTTTAACACCACACTGAATCATGATCATCTGATTAAAACTTTTGAATGGAATTTTGTAAATAATGTCCTAATTAGTATTCTCAGACAGTGTCGGAGGGCTCTCTTTTCTGTGTTGGGCAGATGGATGTGTTGGTTTTGTATTGAACCACCCAGCAGAAACAAACTGAATGCACAGACCACTCTGACCAATGAGCAATAGGAGATGCTATGATGTCATAGCAGGAAACATTCTTCTTGACACAATAAGAGAGAACATTATCTCTTAAAATATATTACTGTTTAATCCTCCTCTACTCAACTAAGGGACTTTTGTGGGAAGGAAGATTTTTATAAAGCTAATGAAGAAAGTGTGGGTCACTAACAGCTTGATGTGAAGACAACACTGTATGTAGAACTTAAAATTCTCAAAAACTTTGTTGAAGAACATTAAAAGAATAGTTCACCCTAAATGGAAAATCTGTAATCATTAACTCACCCTGTGTCGTTTCAAACCAATATGCTGTTATTTATTTATATGTATTCATGTATTATTAATGTATTTATTTAAAAGTTGAACTGCTTAGTGGTGGCATTGTTTCCTGTGGTGGTGGGTCTGTTTCCTGTTCCTGTTACTGCTAGCACTCGTGTTTGTAGCCTGCTTAGCATTGCTTATCTTTCTATTTTCTGCATTTAATCTTTAATCTCTCCCATTTTTTCACGTGCATTGTTTTTCTTTTATTACTTTTTTCTTTTTAACGCGATACAACTACATGTTTACCTCGCACACCTTCCTTTGCACTTTTATCGTCATTAAACCGCGTGCTTTACCACATACATTTTTTACACAGATCATTGCAAAACCAATCTCAAACCACAGGTGATCCAGAACCACCTCAACAACAACAATTATGTGAGGGATTCACAACGATCTCAAACCCCCGCTGATCCAAAAACCACCACCACAACAACTGCGGCAAGTCATGGCATTCACTCATATTATCGCTTCATGCATTGCATGGCATATGTTTAATTTAGCTTCTTCCATCAGCAGTGAGGGATTCACATGTTATAAATGTAAGGAATTAGTCAGGCTGACGGAGAAAGATAATGAGTTAGAGACATGCATCTGAACACTAGTCCGGAATTGAGGTCAGTGAGAAAAAGAAGTCGGTAGATAATGTTTTGCATGCAGGTGGTACAGTGAGCATCACACACAATTTGGTTCCAGGTATACAGCCCCCACAGCAGGGCGTTTGGCCGATGTCTCTGCAGCATACTCACAGGGCAAAGTAACACTTCTCTCCCATTCCTGTTCAGATTTCCAATCCATTCTCCCCACTCAGTGATGCACCCACTTAAAATCTTGTTGAAAGCGTCCTTGTTATTGGTGACTCTTTTGTAAGTAACATGTAAACAGAGAAACAAGTCACTATTATACATGCATTTCCGGTGCCAGAGCGTCTGACAGCAGATTAAATTTACAAGTGCTGGCTAATGCTAAACATGGATTTCCTAATATTGTTATTTATGTCAGTACTAATGAAATAGTACTTGCAAATATATGTCAGACACTGTAATATGCTTTGGCCCCCTCCCTGCTCATCGTGGTGACAAGGTTAATAGTAGATTAATGTCACTGAATGGCTGGATGTCTGAGTGGTGTCCGAAGAATAGCATAGGGTTTATAGACAGTTGGAAGAGTTTTGTCCTGACCTGCTAAAGAGAGACAGACTCCATCGCTCCAGGGAAAGTGCTGCTCTCCTCTCTAGAAAAATGGCTCATAGTATTATTAGTGATAGTATTTGACTAACTGGGACCCAGGTCAGGAAGCAGACAAACTGGCAAACCAAACATCTGCTAGCTGCCTTGAGACATTACACAGGTCACATAAACTACAACACATAGAGAACGAATCACCTGTATATCATATAGAGACTGTGTCTGTTCCCAGAACTACCAAATACAAAACCCTCATTAAGTAATTTAGAAAAAAAAATATTGATTTCAAACGTGTTACGTCCCGTGACGTAATATTTAGTGTGTATGTTGTGCTGGTGATATTTTCTCCCCTCCTGCGTTTTTCTCTTTCTCTCTGCCATGCAGTGCTCCAAACCATCCACAGCTGATACTAATTAGCAGGAGCGTGGCTTTTCTGTTGGCAGAGATAAAAGCAGCAAGGAAACGGTGTTCAGGAGGAATCCCTCTTCAGCTATCCCAGACACATTGTTATGTGAACTACAGTTGTAAAACTTCACTGTGAAATCTGTTGTCTGAGTACAACGAGAATTTAAACTGTGTGAGTTTAAAGTGTTAAACCGTTTAGGGAGACGGGCGCTAATTTGTTTGGAGTATCCACTCCGGAACTTTTCTCCTGTTTAGCTATCGTTAGTCAGCGAGAGAGGTAAGATAACTGTCTTTAATTTTGACTTCTTTTTTGTTAGGGAATGGGTTTAAACTTTAGGAAGCCTCTGTTTTGTTTGTTAATTTGGCCGGCCCTCTCCTGACGATTTGGTTAATATTCAAACTTATTTCTGTTACCTGATCTATGTTTGTTCTTTTTTTGTATATACATTGGTTAAGCCTTTAAGTAAATAAAAAAAATAATAATAATAATAATAATAATAATTAAGAATACTCTTTCAGTTTCCTTATGTGATTAGGTGTGAATCAAAGGGTGTTGTGTAGATGTTTTGAATATAAATGTGAAAGACAGGTAGAGCTGGGATAGAGGAAAAGGAGATTTCTCACGTTTAATTATTTATATCTTTTGTTACATCTTTTATTTTATTGTTACTCCCTCTTTAAAACCCCAAGACTGGAGAGGGAACATAACACTTGAAAATAACAAATATACTGAAGATAAAAATATAAAGGTAGGACTACTAAACATCAGATAACTTTCATCTAAATCAGTAATTGTACATTAAATTATTTGAGATTATATTTTGGATTCACTCTGTTTGACAAACCTGGATTAAAACAGATTATATTATAACATATTAGTTTAAATGAATCTACTCCCTCAGGTTATTGTTATAAACATGAGCCTCATATGAAAGGTCGAGGAGCAGGTGTTGCTACAATTTATAGTGATATTTTCAGTGTTTGTCAAAGGTCTGGATAGAAGTTTAATTATTTTGAACAGATAATGCTTAATATGACATTGTCAGATATAAATAAAACATCTTTGTCATCTTTTGTTCTTGCAACAGTATATAAAACAGCAGGGCCATATTCTGAATTCCTTTGAGAATTTGCTGATTTTTCTGTCAGATCTAGTGGTTGCTGTGGATAGAGCTTTAATCATCGGTTACTTCAACCTCCACATACGCCCATCAACCACAATATTAAAATCACCTGCCTAATATTGTGTAGGTCCCCCTCATGGCACCAAAACAGCACCAACCCACATCTCAGATTAGCATTCTGAGATGTTATTCTTCTCATCACAGTTGTAAAGAGCAGTTGTCTGAGTTGAGTTGCTGTAGACTTTGTCAGTTCAAACCAGTCTTAACATTCTCTGTTGAACTCTCTCAACAACAAGCCATTTCCAGGCATGTCCAAAGAAACTTTAAACTGGCAGTTATCAAACCTCTTATCAAGAAACCACAGCTTGATCACAGGGAATTGTCTAATTATAGACCGATTTCAAATCTCCCATTTATGTTGAAAATGCGTGAAAAAGTAGTGTCCTCCCAACTTTGTTCATATTTACAGAGAAATAGTATGTATGAAGAGTTTCAGTAAGGCTTTTGGCCCCATCATAGTACAAGGACAGCACTTATCAGAGTTACAAATGACTTGCTGTTATCATCTGATCGCGGGTGCATTTCTCTTCTACTGCTTCTAGATCTTAGTGCTGCCTTCGACACCATAGATCATGGCATTCTCTTGGATAGACTTGAGAATTATGTTGGCATTTGTGTGCAGGCATTAGCTTGGTTTTGGTCCTATCTCTCTGACCGCTATGAATTTGTCTGTGTAAATGAGGAACTGTCAGATATATTCTGACTCTTTATATATTCTGACTGTAAGTCAACTTCTATAGCAAACAATTTAGGTGTCATATTTGATAGCAATCTAACCTTTGAAAAACAAATTTCCAATATTTGCAGAACTGCATTCTTCCACCTCAGAAATATTGCCAAGTTACGACACATGCTAACTGTTTCTGATGCCAAAAAAATAATTCATGCATTCATGACCTCAAGACTACATTATTGTAATGCATTACTAGGTGGAAGTCCTGCAGGTTTAATAAATACACTTCAGTTGGTTCATAATGCAACAGCGAGAGTGCTAACTAGTACCAAGTAATCCGATCATATCAGCCCCATTTTACTGGCATTACATTGGCCGCCTGTGTAGGGCCTTGCCCCACTCAAAATGGCAGCAGAGAGACCATCGCCCTTTGTTCTATGATCAAAGGTGAGACATTGAACTCGGTTTCCCAGAATGCTTCACAGCCAGATGGGAAGTCCAGCCCATGGACCCAATCTCAAATGTCATTGGTCAAAAGCGATGACCATATGACCGATGACGTAATCTTCTTAACAAAACCAGCGGTTAGATTTGTTTTCGCTCTCTCTGCATACAGCTGCACAAGCCTGCGGTCTAAAGAGACTGTATCTACACAAATATCTTCTGTACAAAGAGAGACCACGTTTTCTTAACCTCACCATTTGGCCACGGTAGAGTAAGATTAACTGTAGTATACTTATTACAACCAGTTCATTTCATTTTCACTGCGAGACAACAGTGAATTTATTTAGAAAACGGAAAAGGCGACCAGCTTCCCTTCTCAATCATTTTCTATCAATGTTGACTACCTCCCTGCATTTCTCTCCATCACCGGACCTGAGAAATAATGCAGAGACGCGTCTTTTCGCTGACAAGCGTAAAACAAAGGACCTAATCCAGACCGCTCAACACAACAGAAATTCAAATGGACAACCCTGCTGAAATCACACAGGATTTCCTGACTAAGGCTTGATATCTGGACAGATTTAGTTTAGAAACTGTGACTTTTCTTATAAAACTAAATCATATATATTTGATTGCTGAATGTTTGATGTTTTGTTTACATTTGTATGTTTAACTACGATTGCTGATTGCTGTTTTGATTTGTTAGATCATCATTTTTGGGTGAAATGTTATTTTAATGAGTGATCTGAACTAACGATTCAATCGCGCTGTTACCAGCATGTATACTCCGTTAAATAATCTCCACCCCTGTTTTTTTGCTCTCTCTCACATACACACTGAAATTCACAGAGCGAGTAGCACCGCGGTTTATGTTCGAATCAGGCTGGTATTTTCAAATTCTCCCTCCTGTTTCGTTCAGTTCCTTTGTGTGCCTGCTCATTACCACCCACACGTGGTATAAGCTCTGTTGTTCTGGATCTGATCTAGCCATCTTTCTTTCCCTACACATTCAAATAATCGTTGGCTCCGCCCTTTACAATCTAATCCTCCATTTTGAATTCAGCTCACAATTTTGAACCTAGTTCTCAATGTTGAAACCGATCCTCCATTTTGAAACTGGTTCCAAACGTGGAGTTTAGTCCGCCATTTTGTGTCTTTTGTTACCAAATCTAGACACACACACGAATACACACACATACATGCACTAGCATATAGCTCCACAATTTAGTTAGGATTTCTATTTTATGTTTTGTGTTATATTAATCTAGTAGGCAGTGTTCATTGCTGTTTGATTATAATAAATCTTGTTATATTATAAGTACTCCTAGATGTTTGTTTGAATATTGTGTTGTAGCCAGCCTCTGCCACTGAGTCAAGAACTCCCATATTACTTCAGTATTGTTAAATTGTTGTTGTTAGAAGCCAACTGTAACCAGATTACTGTTGGATTCGTATGGCAAAAATTTGACTAGCTTCTTCCCTTTTTGATTATTTTGATTATTAATCAAAATACTCAATCTTCAGGGTAGAATTTTATGAGACTTGATCAGTCACTTACTATCATTCTCTTGTCAAAGAGTGGTGCCATGAGGATAGAATTTAAAGAGTTAAATTCTCTTATTTAATTTAATTATTAATTAATAATTAATTCACATTAATTATTAGTTCCCCGTCTGTCGTTCACTTCGACGTCATGTCGAAGAAGCGACACTAGGAGTCTCTCTTGAGCGCCAAATATGCCTCTGATCTATGAAAAAAGCCCAATGAGAGTTGGCGAACAGTATTTGCATACCCCGCCCCCAGACATACGGGTACAAAGGCGAGGGAAATACGCTCGTTCATTCAGAAATTTTCTTCAGAGCCGATGGTCGTGTATGCAGCCAGCTGCGAGTCACACACACAAGATTCCTGCTTCTGTTCCTATGACGCTCTGTTTGCTGTTGGATCTATGGCTCACTTCAGCTTCTCTGCACAGCAGAGCAGTTTGCCCCTGGGCGCTTCGACAGCACAGAGAATTGAAAGAGTTACATTGAAAGAGTGATTTTCTCTGTTAAAGTGTTTATTTCTCTGAAAGAGCATTACACAGCGGCATTGAACGTCCTTTTCAGGATGCGTCTTTATAAAGATGTAATTTCCGCCCCTGTGTAGTTTCTGGATGCGGTGATTTCTCCCCACCTCTCACGGTCATAAAAGCTGCCTTGCGTGCCTGGGCTGCGATCACACGCAGGCAGCGTTTTATGAATGGTTCATGTTCTCAGTGCGAGAATATAGCCATGGCAACATTGCGGTCGCGCGGCTTTCTTTTGTAATGAGAGTCACTTCAGCCGCCCTCCGCGCCTCACCTCCTTCCTACGGGATTGACGCAGGCGCCGTTGGCGATGAAGGCGATTTGGGGACAATGACTGGCTCTGTTTGCCGGGTAAACCCCCTCGAACCGCCCGCCTCACCGGCACGCTTGCTTGCTTCAGAATTGGATGACATCACCGCTGCATCGGAGAGTGTTACAGCGGCATCTGATGCTGATGACTTGCCTGGGCCACCACCTTCGGGTCTGCTCGCCCAGCCTGAGCCTGACGCATGGAGGTCCGCTATGCATCCCCAGGCTACTTGATCGGTCCCTCGGCATGTGCGCCGCTCACAGCCGCGCCCCCTCCTCCCGGTTCCTTTCTTTTCGGACGTGCATGATGAGTTGAGCAAATCTGCGGCTTCTTTGCTCCTCCGCTCTCACTACCCTCGCGGTGGAATGGTCCCAGACCGCTTCCGCCCTGCACGGCAAGGCCCTTCCTGCAACCAACACCAGGCCAAGGCACTTCAAAACTTGCACCTTGGGTAGTCCTGTTCTTGATGTGCTGCAGGAACTGCGCTGGATGACCAACCGCGCCCCCGGGCCACAGAGGTCAGAAGTGCCAGCACTCGAACAGGCGATGGCCACCCTTGTGGTCCAGAAACACATCTATGGACTGGACCTGGTCGAAATGCGGGAGGTAGACAAGGCACACCTTCTCCCACACCCCCGTCTCCCAGCTCCGTCCATTTGCTGCCACCGTTGACGACTCTGCCCAGCAGTCCTCAGCGGTGAAGCAGACTGAGACCATCTCACATCCTGCCCCACCGCAAGCCTGCCGCCATGGGCCATGCCCCATCTGCTCGCCGAGGGCGTCCTCCTGCGGCTATGAAACACCCTGCTCCACCTCAACCCGGGCCCAGCTCTCAGCCCCAGTGTCGAGCACTCCGCAGGAAGCAGACGCCCCAGTCTCACGGACTCCCTCGAGTACCCAGAAGGCTCCCAGGTGCTCTGTATTCGCTCGACCCAGGGACCAAGACGTTAGCTCCGGAGAGGGTAAGACCGCTTTTTTGAATTAGTTTTCACATTCTCATATTCTCAGTAACAGAGCTATTTCTTTTTGTCTCTGGGTCACCTGTCCCACAAATGCCGTTCTCACAGCACTCTGCCGCCAGATCTAAACAGTCCCAGCATCCTGGACGCAGACCCACAGAGGTGCGCAGTTAGGTTAGTGCTCCTGTTCCTACAGCAGAGGTTGGAGGGGAGGCTGTCCCCTTCCACCTTGAAGGTGTATGTTGCCGCTATCGCAGCTCACCACGTCCCAGTAGATGCAAGTCCCTGGGTAAGCACAACTTAATTGTCAGGTTCCTAAGAGGTGCCCAGAGGCTAAATCCCTCCCGGCCAAACCTGCTCCCCTCCTGGGATCTCTCGGTGGTCCTCACCGGTCTTCAGAGATCCACCTCCGAGCCGCTAGAATCAGTTGGCTCAGGGCCCTCTCTAAAAAGATGGCCCTGCTGATCGCGCTTGCTTCCATCAAGAGGGTCGGGACCTGCAAGCGTTCTCTACTAACGACACTTGCCTGCAGACACATATGTGATCCTAAGACCTTGACCGGGCTATGTGCCCAAGGATTCTACCACGCCCTTCAGAGATCAGGTAATGAACCTGCAAGCGCTGCCCCGGGAGGAGTCAGACCCAGCCCCCTCACTGCTGTGTCCGGTACGTGCTTTGCATGCCTACCTGGAACGCACCCAGAGCTTCAGATGCTCTGAGCAGCTCTTTGTCTGCTTTGGGGGACAGCAGAAAGGGAACGCTGTCTCCAAACAGAGGCTGTCCCACTGGGTGGTGGACGCCATTCTGTTGGCCTATCACACCCAGGCCGTGCCACCCCCCCCCCCCCCTCCCTACGGGTTCGAGCCCACTCTACCAGGAGTGTGGCATCCTCATGGGCACTGGCTAGGGGCACCTCCCTAGCAGACATTTGCAGAGCTGCGGGCTGGGCAACACCTAACACCTTTGTGAGGGTTTTACAATCTCAGGGTTGAGTCAGTCTCGTCCCGTGTTTTCTAGAACTCTGTACACGTCGACAGTCAGACCGAGTGAATCACTTGCGTCCAGCGCCCTTTCCCTCGGCCGAGGTAAAACAGTGCGCCTTCTTCCCAGGAGACCCCTCTTAGGTTCCTGGTCGATTCCTCCCTAGCCCTCTTGGGTCCGCAGTTCAGCAGAGGAACTCGCCGACCCAGTCCACTACAGGTACCCCAGGCTACCTCTACTGAAATAGGTGCTCCACAGATCAGGCCTCCTACGCGGACTCCTCCTGTGTGTACTTCTGCGGTACGGTCACCTTACGAGCTGACCCGCGTCTCCCTTAGGCAGTCCTTCGCTGCCCTCCGGTCGCTGTGTTGTAGCAACTTCCCCCTCCTCGAGGTTGGATCTACCACCGCGCCATTCTTTCCCACATGTGACAGAGGCCATGTGATGTATTTTGCCAACATTACCTCCCCTTTCGGGTGGGTGTGGCCTCCGCAGGGTCTTTTCCCCCTGAAAGAATAGGAATTCGGGTAAGACCCCCTTCCCACGATGCAGTAAGGGCCCCGGCTGCTCTTGCTCTATGCCGAGAAACATAGAGAGAAAAGAGGCCCAGCCAGGCTTGGCCCGTTCCCTAGTTGGCAAGCATCGCCTTGTTCCCCTCTAGGGTAACCAAAAGGATTCCAACGACTTTTTTAGGGCATTGGGCAAGGGTACGTGCAGTCTGAAACACAGTTGGTCGCTTGTGCACGTGAAATACCTGCCCGCTCCTGTGACAACAGTACACGTACACGGCTCAGCGCATGGCGTGATTTGAAGTGGACCCCTAGTGTCGCTTCTTTGACACGACGTCGAAGTGAGTGACAGACGGGAAACGTCTCGGTTACGTATGTAACCTCCATTCCCTGATGGAGGAAACGAGACGTCGTGTCCTCCCGGCCACGTCGCTGAACCGAGCCGCTGAGGTGGCCGGACACTCCCGGCTCCTCAGAAAAATCCTGAATGAATGAGTGTATTTCCCTCACCTTTGTACCCGTATGTCCGGGGGCAGGGTATGCAAATACTGTTCGCCAACTCTCATTGGCCTTTTTTTTTCATAGATCAGAGGCATATTCGGCACTCGAGAGACCCCTAGTGTTTCTTCTTCGACACAACGTCTCATACGTAACCGAGACGTTATATCTGATAGTAAAACTGATCGAAACAACCAGTGCACCCTACACCTGTTAAGTTTCGTATTACATTTAAAATTAAGTTAATTTTTTACAAAGCTTTGAATGGTCTAGCTCAAAGTACTTAAGTGAACTTCTGTCATGCTATAATCCATCACGCTCATTACAATCGCAAAACTCTGGCCTTGTTAACAATACAGAAAATATCAAAATCCACAAAAGGAGGGAGATCATTTTCTTATTTGGCTCCTATACTATGCACTAAAAATAGTCTTCCTAGCTGTGTTCAGAACTCAGACACACTCTCTCAGTTTAAGTCTAGACTAAATACTTATGGATTCTGCCAGGCATACACCTAATTTATCCCTCAATTCATAGTTATGCTTAAATTAGGTCTGCCGGAAATGAAAACACTTATCTTTTTCTTTAATCCTGCTTTAAATTGAGTGTCATCTACAGTAATTTTATTCTATTTCTTTCCCTGTCTAAACCTCGGGATTAAAACCCAAGGTTACCAGAGCCTGCCAGATCCATCTCCGGTCCTGCCTGATGTCCGATTCCCACTGTGTTGCTGAGTGACAAAGACTAACTGCCAGACTTAACTTTAGTCTACTATATCAGACTTCACAGAGAATGAATGAGTGCAAACTCAAAGACATGGTATTTTTATTTTTCACAAGCCATTGTCTGAAACATGGTCTCAGGATGGAGTTCACCAAAATGTCTGCTATAAAGGGACTACACTCTCTTAACCTACATAGAAAGTGAATACCCCCTAGCTTCATCAGCCAAAATCAAAGGAAAATGCATCTACATGTATTTCCTTAGTTAAATAGAAGGATGACTTCAAGGATATTAACACTAAAACTTATAGTTTATCTACAATAATTTTGTTTCATTATTGACCCATAACACTTAGTTTACTAATTTTAACCATAGTTCTAGATCAATTGATCTCCTGTTCTAGCATAATTTGCACATGTACAGCTGCTTTGAAACAACGCCTGTTGTGAAAAGTGCTATATTAATAAATTTTACTTAACTTGGAACACAAACTGGGATTTTTTTTGAAGAATCTTTATGCAGCTCTTGCCCTAAAATGACAGTTTGTATTGAGCTCCAAAAGAAAAGCACCATACAAGTATCATAAAAATGGCTGTAGCACTTCTCAAGACACGTTAGTTTGTGTGATTTACATACTTATATATATATATATATATATAGCGCTTTTCTGACACTACACTCAAAACGCTTTACACAGTGAACAGGGGACTCTCCTCAAACGCCCATCCATGTGGATAATGCGACGGCCACCATAGTGTACCAGTATGCCCACCACATACCAGCTGTGTGGAAAAGAGCTACATAGTAATTCCTGCAACAAAAAAAAAGTTCTACTTGAATTCCACTGAAAAAAATAACAGCATACAGGACATGTGGATAATGACAGAACTCTCATTTTTGGGAGAATTATTCCTTTAAATGTACTGTATGTCTCAGTTGTCTGTATTCACACACACCATTACTGTTGCAAAGTATATGAATGGTTAAATGCACATGCACAAGGATACAGTACCTCCCTCTCATCAGCCTTCAGCCAAGACATTGACCTGAATGTAGAACCTCTCTTTGGTTGCCATTGGGAAAAGGTTGTTTGTTTAGCTTGCCACCCTCTGGCATGTGAGAGTGATCGTGGTGCTGCTAAACAGACAGTAGAGGTTGAGAAACAGCCTGAAGACAAAAGTATGATGGGGCTGCCATAGGCAGGGATCGAACTCGGGTCTGCAGTGCTCTAGTGTTAGGTGTCTTAGGCACAAGGCAAGCACCCTCTGCTAGTCTGGAGGGGAGCAGCACCCCAAAGAGGAAATCCCTTACAGGAGTCCCTCCCCTAGGAATGGCTCAGTCAATTCCCTCAGGCTCGGTGAAACTCAGAGATGACAGTCGGCTCAAGGATGTCTCGAGCAGGAACCCAGGTCCGCTCCTCCGAGCCATAGCCCTCCCAGTCCACCAGATATTGAGCCTTCCCACGGACCTGCGAGAATCAAGCAGTCTGCGGACAGTGTAAGCTGGCTGGCCATCAATGATACGAGGTACTGGGGCAGGCTTAATAACTGGAGGCAGAGTGGAGCAAACAACAGGTTTTAACTGTGAAACATGAAAAGTGGGGTGAACCTTCGTGGACCTGGGTCGATAGGAAACTGGGTTGATTTTCTTGAGGACCTTGAATGGGTCAGTGTATCGTGGGGCCAGCTTTCATGATTCCACCCACAGAGGAAGATCTCGGGTTGACAGCCATACTCCTTGCCCTGGGCGAAGTGTGGGTCCCACCCTCCGTCGTCGGTTAGCCTGCCTCTGTTGTTGTCGGGTGGCTCTCAATAACGCAGCAAGTGCTCTTTGCCAGGAACGTCGGCACCGGCGGACCAGCTGTGTAGCAGCAGGGACTTCAATCTCTGTCTCCTGTCCAGGAAACAGAGGGGGGGGGACCATAAAGACATTCAAAAGGAGACATGCCTAGGGAAGAATGGAAAAGGGTTTATGTGCAAACTCAGCCCAGATTAATCGAGAGCTCCAAGAAGAGTGGTTGTCGGTGACCAGGCATCTTAGTGTCCTTTCAGTGTCTTGGTTAACTCTCTATGTCTGGCCATTGGACTGGGGGTGGAAGCCGGAAGACAGGCTGATGGAAGATCCGATGAGCCGACCAAACTCCTTCCAGAACTGTGACGTGAACTGTGGGCCTCGGACGGAAACCATATTCTGCAGAAACCCGTGGATCCTGAACATGTGCCTCATTAACAGTTCTGCTGTTTGGTTTGCTGTGAGGAGCTTAGGCAAAGGTAAGAGGCAACAAGTCTTAGAAAATCTGTCCACCACCACCAGAATTACCATATTTCCTTGAGACTGAGGTAAGCCTGTGAAGTCCAAGGAAATGTGGGGCCAAGGGCGTCTCGGGATAGGTAGTGTGTGCAGCAGGCCTTGAGGGTGGGTCTTGGGTTCCTTGTTCTGGGCACAAACGGCGCAAGCAGCGACGAAGGCCCGGACATCCCTCTGCAGTTTAGGCCACCAGAACTTCCTCTGGACAAGCTTGCAAGTCCTAGTAGTTCCCGGGTGTCCAGAAGTTAGGGTGACATGAGCCCACTGTAAAACCTCAGAACACAGACGGTTAGGGACAAAGAGGTGCCCTGGAGGGTCATTACCTGGTCCTGGCTGCTGCAATTGGGCCCTATTGACAGCCATCTCAATATCCTACTGGATGGGTTCTGGAGAGGACTCCCCCTCTGGTGGCTCAAACTGTCTTGAGTACATCCGGCTTGAGATTCTTGGAACCTGGGTGATAGAAAAGAGTGAAATTGAACCGGTTAAAAAAGAGGGACTAATGGACTTGTCTAAAGTTCAACCTCTTTGCCTCCTGGATGTAAGTGAGGTTCCTGTGGTCCGTCCATATGAGGAAAGGGTGTTTGGCCCCCTCCAGCCAATGCCTCCACTCCTCCAATGCCATCTTAATGGCCAGCAGCTCCCTGTTCCCAATATCATAGTTCCTCTGAGTTGGGGCAAGCCGATGAGAGAAGAATGCACATGGGTGAAGTTTATTATCACACTTACCCCTCTGTGACAGGACAGCTTCTATCCCCACATCTGAGGCATCCACCTCCGATACAAAGGGTATCTCTGGATCAGGGAAAGTAAGGATAGGGGCAGATGTGAAGAGTCGCTTTAATTTACTGAAGGCCTGGTTAGCTCTGCTGGTCTACGCAAACTGTCTGGTTGACTTCTTGGTGAGTGTGGAGAGAGACTCTGCAACAGAATTGAAGTTTCCAGTGAACCTCCTATAAATGTTGGAGAAGCCAAGAAAGCGCTGTACCTGCTTAACTGAGGTTGGACAGGGCCAATCCAAGACTGCCCGAATCTTGCCAGGATCCATCTGGAGGCTGCCCTTGGACACACAGAAGCCAAGGAATGAGACTGCTGAGACATTAAATTTACTCTTCTCCAGCTTCACAAAGAGCTTAGGCTTCAGCAACTGTACTAGGACCTACTGAACATGCCGAACGTGTTCTTGGTAGTTGCAAGAGAATGAGAATGTCATCCAGATAAGCAATTACAAATCTATTTAGCATCACTCTGAGCATCATTAATAAAGGTCTGGAAGATAGCTGGGGCATTTACCAGGCCAAATGGCATTACCTGATATTCATAGTGGCCCGTCGGGGTGTTGAACACTGTCTTCCACTCATCTGCCTCACGGATTCTAACTAAGTGATATGCATTCCAAAGGTCTAGTTTGGTAAAGATGGTGGCACCCTGCAGGATCTCAAAAGCCGTGGACATGAGGGGGAGAGGGTTTAGACCTCGGTAGTCAATGCAGGTTCGGAGGCTGCCATCCGTCTTTTCAACAAAGAAAAAAATGGCTCATGCAGGTGAGGTGGAAGGACGGATGAATCCACAGTCCAGAGATTCCATGAGGTATTTATCCATGACTAATCTTTCAGGACCAGAGAGAGAGTAGAGCCTTCCACGAGGTGGGCAAGGTCTATGAGGGGGCAGTGAGGCAGCTCTGTCTTTACTGAAGACTTCATGGAGGTCCGCATACTCCGGGGGTACTCTGGATAACTCGGGAAGATGCGTTAGAGACTCTGGTTTCACCGACTCCTTCTTGAGAGGAGCCATGACTTCCATGGACAGGGTCTCGGGAACAAAGGTACAACTCCGCCTGTAGATATCTGGCGAAAGTTCTGGTAATGATCTTAGCAGATTGGGGAAACAGCAGAAGGTGATGTCTGAGACATGGCAGTTGGTTCCCCAGGTTCTAACAACCCCTCAGGACCAGTCGATGTGTGAGTTGTAAGCGGTCAGCTATGGGAAGCCAATAATTAGAGGAAGCTTAGGAGAGTGAATCAAAAGGAACTGTATCTGTTCCTGGTGTTGCCCCACCCTTAGCTGGAGAGGTGGGGTACATTGACAAACCTGTCTGAAACCCAGGGGACTGCCATCAACTGCCGTAATGTTAAGGGGTTTTTGAAGGGTGAAGGCTGAATAGATAGTCTCTTGGCCAACTCAAAGTCTATAAAACTCGCAGCGGCCCCAGAGTCTACAAAGGCACAAACTTGATGATGTTGAGTGCCGTGGGTAAAGGTGGCATAGATGGTCAAACCAGAGGTTGCCGAGCAGGGGATGGTTCCTATTCTCACCCTGGCTCCCCTCCTCCTGGGCGAGAATTGGCTTTTCCAGACAATTCAGGACATGCAAAGCGAAAATGGCCCGACTTGCCACAATAGAGAATGACGTCATCAGGCGGTTGCGTTCTGCTTAGGATATCCTGGTTCTACCCAGCTGCATGGGTTCCTCAGGAACACTAGGGGATGAAGGCAGTTTAATAGGGTTGGCAGACTCCAGCAATCTGACCTCCTGCTGTCACTCCTGTTGGCATTCTCTGAGGCGATGGTCCGGATGAGCCAGTTCTCTGACCCGGATGGCCACGTCAATGAAGGACTCGAGATCAGGCGCGGGGTCTCGGAACGCCAACTCGTCCTTGAGCTCAGAAGACAAGGCATGGTGAAATGTAGCTCTCAAAGCTCGTTGATTCCATCCACTCTCCGTGGCAAGGGTGCGAAACTCGATGGCAAACTCAGCTGCACTCCGGGTGCCTTGAGAGAGATGAAGCAAGCGATGATCCACATCTCCCCTACTAGCTGGCTGAAGGAATACTCTCTTCATCTCATAAATTAAATCTTGACTGTTGGTTGTGAGTGGAGATTTCTGGTCCCATAAGGCTGAGGCCCAGTCCAAAGCCTTGCCTGTGAGAAGGGTAATGATGTAGGCCACTTTACTACTTTCAGCAGGAAAACTGCTGGGCTGGAGCTGGAAGGCCAGGGTACACTGGGTAATGAAGCCCCTACACCTGTCAGGACTGCCATCAAATCATTCAGGGGCTGGTAGTCTGGGCTCTGACGGCAAAGAAAGTATAGGTCCTGGAGAAAGATCAGGAGGTAGGTCTCTGGATGAGGTGGCTTAAGACTGGTGACTCAGAAGGTGAAGGATCTCTGACAGAGCCTGGTCATGCCTCTGAATGGTTGCGGCTTGATCAGAGAGGGCTGACAGAATCCATTCTACGTTTGATGAAGACCCTTGATTAGGGCTCTTTACTTAATGAAAAAAGGCAAAGTACATATAAACAAGGAAAGCCGAGCATTTGCAAAACAGAGAAATAAAAGAGACACAAGGGTCAAAAAGGTATAAGAAGAAAAACACTTAGCTAGAGAGCTGGTCACTCGAGGCACAGGGTACATAGGCTCAAGACTGAACACATAAGCAGGGAACAAACAGACTTGCATGGGCCTAGACACAGGTGAAGGGAATGAGGGTAAATGAGCAGGGAGTTGAACAAGGTTAGGGGCATTTGTGCCATCTACAGGAGTGGAGAGGACAGAGCTCAAGGTATAAGTGCCATCTGCAGGTCTGGAAGGAGCTTGGCACGGAAGGCACAAGGCAAGCACCCTCTGCTGGTCTGGAGGGGAGCAGCACCCCAAAGAGATCCCTTACAAAAAGATCACATCACTGACATTAACCCACACATGCCAGTCAACATTAACAGCCACATTTTTTTAAAGTCAAGTACATTTTTATTTATATAGCGCTTTTTACAACACACATAGTTTCAAATCAGCTTTACAGAAAAACATGTTTTAACAGAAAATGAAACTGTATTATCTGAAAAGTCTTAGAGTCATAATTGTGCAGTTTGATGAATAGATTATTGTAAATTGTAGTAAAGTAAATAATAATTGTGTTTAGAACCCCAGTGAGCAAACTACATATCAGTAGGGCAAGGTTGATAAATTGACTCCGGTCATCTGGCTATAAGGAGGAGATTGGCTCATTCAGCCCAAAGCGAAAACAGTCCTTGAGGGCAATCTCATTAAAAACATATTTCTCAATGGAAAGGCCTTTCTGAAGTAAATGAAGAAACTGAACCACTGTGTTCATCTTGGTGGGTTGAGTATTATGCAACGATGCTGGCAATGATGAGCAGACAATGATGATGAAGTGCAGTTTATTACTTGAAGCACAAAAATGTGACTACAAACCATAAACCTTGACTTGACCGTAGTTCAAGTCATGGTTTAAAATGAGTAAACTAGGTAAATTATGAGACAGTGTTTAAACATAGATTTTGTTTGATCTAAGATTAATGATAATGTCTTTGAAATCCATCCTGGATTAACTGCAGGAGTTCACATAGATGCATTGTCCTTTGTTAATTGGCTTATGTAGGCTTTCGTTGGCAATTAAATGATAGTCAATGTATTTCTTTTTAATTGGTGTATAGTCCATCATTAGACCAAGGTGATGCAGGCAGAGATCAGTGAAGTTCATCGCAGTTCAACCGGCAGGTCATTTCAGTGAGGTTCGGTGAGGTCCACCCTAAATCCAAGGTTCAGGCAGTGGCACATGATATAGTGGTTGGAGTTGGCATCAATTCATCCTCTGAAGTCCATCGTAGTAGACTGAAGTTATTTTTTACAGTAAGCATCACCTTAGGGTGGAATGAGTAACTTACTTGTGTATGTGTGCTTTCTAGAAATTTCTTTGAAAATGTAAAACATTTCATGAAATTGCTTCTGAACCATTAGTGTTTATGTGCATGATTTTTGCTAATGTTGCTAAGATGTTAAAGGTGCCGAAAGCATTCTGTCATCAACCAATAAATATGCAGATTACGTTCAAACTTCACTGATACTAGTGTATTTGACCATTGTTAGGACTGAAACAAACAAAACATTTGAATGCAGGTTATTCTAGCAATGTAATCTTGATTTGGCATGTTGTTGCCTGAAAAGTATGTTTCTGTCCTTAGTTTCAAGTATAAAATATGTGTATTTTGTTCAAATTATTTATTTTTTTGTTCTCTTTTTCTAACTCACTTTGTAGAAGATGTGTACCACCTGACTAAGAGTAAATGTACTGAAGTTCAACAATTCAATAATCTAACCCATATCCTTGTCAGCTCGCCAGCCATTAAAGCATCTTGGAATTCCAATGATTCCATATGCAGTTTACAACTTCAAAAGGGCACAGTGCGTTTCTCATTGACTATCTCTTTCACATCTTTATCACAAACGGCACCTGGACATGATGCACAGATGAAAAGAATGGTCTGATTGAGGGAATTTGAGGGAAATGTGTCTGCCATGAAATCTGAAGCACCTGATCTCAAAGTTACATCAAGCTGTGTATGACAGCCATGCCATGCATTATATCTCTGACCCAATGGTTTTTTTAATTTCTAGTCCTCCATTTTCCATGCTACCTTTTCATCTTTATTTTAGCAATTGGTTGCAAACTCAAACAGGATCATGTCTGCACTGTATGACATTGAAAAGGTGCTATATGAAAGAGGATGGCCATCAAGTGGGCATTCCTCACCCTCCAGTACTATCTGTTGAGGCGTGCTTTCACCCTCTGTTCAGACCATGCCCCGCTCCAGTGGGTCCATCGCATGAAGCATACCAACGCATGGATCACCCGTTGGTATCAAGCTCTCCAGCCTTTTAAGTTCGAGGTGATCCAGAGGCCGGGGGCACAGATGGCTGTGGCGGATTTCCTCTATAGAAATTAAGGGGAGTAAGTCACAGGCCGGATGGCTCCCTGGCCTGAGTCGGGTGATGGGGGTATGTGGTGATGGGGGCATGGCCGAGCGACATCTGTGGAGTGCTAGGCCATGAGAGGAATAACGGTAAGGATTGACACCTGTGGGAAATTATATTTAACAGCTGTTTGCAGTGAGAGCTGAGAGGGATATAAAAAGAGCAGTCCAGTCTGCCAGATGGGAGAGAGAAACACATGCAGCAGAGTGTTCTGTGTGTTTTGTTTTGTGCTGAAAAGAAAACCTTGTTGTGTTAGATGAGAAAGTGTGTGAAATAAAAGACTTTTGTTCAACATTTACCTGGCCCTTGCTTCCTCTTTGAGAAGAAAGTCAGAGACCTTGTCACAATCATATATATATAATATAGTCTATATTTCATCTCTGTTCATTGTCGTACACAACTCACACTCATCACCACAGGTTTCTACCTTTTTATGTCTCGATAGGGGGAATAAAATAATGCATAAATAATATTAAATTAGAAATATGGTGCAGCGATTAGCACTGTCGCCTCACAGCAAGAAGGTCGTGGGTTCAAACCTCGGTTGCCCTGGCCTTTCTGTGTGGAGTTTGCATGTTCTCCCCGTGTCTGCGTGGGTTCTCTCCGGGTGCTCCGGCTTCCTCCCACCATCCAAAGACATGCAGGCTAGGTTAATTGATGTCTCCCAAAAAATTGCCCTAGGTGTGGATGTGAGTGTGTGTGGTTGTCTGTATATGTGTGGCCCTGCGATGGTCTGGCGACCTGTCCAGGGTGTACCCCGCCTTTCGCCCAATGTTAGCTGGGATAGGCTCCAGCCCCCCGCGACCCTGTACAGGATAAGCAGTTGACGATGGATGGATGGATGGATGGATGGATTCAGTAACTGTAATCTGATTACAAGAATTTGAAATAAATTTGGGGTTCTTTTTGCACAAAATAGTAATTTGATTAGAGTTCTTGTTCTGTTCTGCTCTTTTATGCTCCTTTTAGCTGTTTTGAATGTCTTGACAGCCCTCATTTATTAGTTGGTTTCTCAATGGAGAAAATTATTGGGAAGAACCCATCCGTTGTACAGTACTCTATTGGAGAGGATGGGGTATGATAGAAACAGAAAAGAACCAGAAAATGAGTCAGAGTTGAGAATCAGAGTAGAAACTGACCTTCGAAAGAGAGGGAAAAAGAGAAAAGACGAAAGGGATAAACACAAAAAGAGGAAGGCGGGCAATGTATGATACATGCTTGATAAAGTAAGATGCAAATGCCATGGAGGCGATGAGATCATTCTTTTTTTTTTGTCAGTGTGACAGCTTGGCATTTGAAAAAAGCATGGCAGAAAATTAGTTTCAACCTAAAATATGGACCCAATGGCCTCCACCCGTTGACCACCTATAATGTAACACCCAAAAGAGATAACCTTCTTAATGTGGTGAAGCACCTTTTAAAGGAGACTGGATGAGTACTGGATTTTATGTATTATTTCCTTACTTCACTTTCACCTTTAGTTGAATACCTAATATAGATAAATAATTATCTAGTTCGAGTATAATAAAATATGTGTGATTTACATGTGGACTGCGAAAATGTTAAGAATCCACTGCTACTTTTGTATGGCCATTAATGGAGAAATGTGCTTTTGGCCTGCAGAATGCAACCTATCCACCAAAACCTCGACAAACTGTGAGCAAGTGTACCTAGGAGAATTTGACCTTTTGAATTTTGTATGTTGACTTATATGTTTAATTGATGAATAAAAATTATTCATGACATTATTTTTGAAAACATCACTTTATATTATTTTTCATAACTGCCTAAAACTTTTGCAGAGTACTCTACATTTAAAAATATTACAAAAATAGCCATTTTCACACACAATATATAACATATTTTCACAAAAACAAATGGAATTTGAATATGTACTCATAAGATCAAATATATAAACTATTACATTTGTATAAAAGAAAATTGTATCTTAATGCATTCTGTTTTAAATGTGAGCTTGCTAAGCCTGGCTAAGTTTGTCTGAGTCCGGGTGGTCTCTCTCTGCTAGACTACAGCATTCACTTCTACTCCTGAGGGAGTCTGAGATTAGGCTAGACAGACAGACTGTACGACCTACTCTCTTTGCCTTCTTTTTTTGCTTACTAAAGATGAGTGGGTCAGTTTGGCCCGTCCAGACTTCTGGCTCTCAGTACTGTGGCTGGGGTGCAGATGCAGTGTTCCACATATGGCAAGAATGAATGACACTGTTTTTTTTTAGTAGAAAGGGACTGTAGGGTGACTGTCAATGGCTCTTTCATTCAGTACTCTATGCCAGGAACTGGCCCACAGACTATAAGGCCACACTCCAAATGTCACAGTCTCACTAATAAGCTTCCCTGGCTGACTACGATTGACTCTCTCAGATTTCACTGCATGCCTGGATATGTTTCAGAGGATTCAGTGTATGATAATGAAACACGAAGCGTTTTATCCTCACAATTATGATGTATCCTGGCCAGTTTACTGTATGTGAAGCATTTCTGCATATTAGTAGGAGGATATTGCCATTGCTTGGCCAATGGTATTTCATTTTATTTAATCACCCTCATGAATAAACCATTTTTCTAGCGTCTTGCATTTCACCCTCAAATACTGAATGTTCACATTTACGTATATTCAAATCTCCCAGATGCAGAGGCAAAAAAACCTACTCAACGGTAAAAGATCTACTCTACTAAGTGTCCTGAGATATCTCACCAGTTTCTGTGACAGCACTAGACTGTGAAACAGCAAACTTGTGTTGTGCTACCATTGCGTTTGATAACTGTGAGAAGAGGCATTGCTGCTCTACTGTTTGAAAACGGCCTCAACGCTATATTTGGAGGGCTGTGTTTTTGAAAGAGGGGACGTGTCATATTCAACGGCTCAGTTTCATGGAGTTTCCAGAATGGCTAAAATCACTTACAACATATTTAATGCAATGGAATGCATGGCTGCTTGTCAATGGCCATTAATTGACAAAGATGCATTTTTCCCCCAGAATGGTTTAATTAGGGTTTGTACCAACAGGGGCTAAACAGACCATACTAACTAGACAAAACTTGATCCTTGGGCGCCAAGTGTTAAATGCTTAAATTGTGGACTAAATTAATTGCATGACACAAAATGCTGTATTTCATGATGAAAGGTGCATAGAAAGACAACAGTCAGTTGCATTTTGTCAATGAAAATGTAATGTCAGCACTTTATTTCGAGCACAAAATTCTAGAACTTAAAAACTTTTTTTGCACAAGTTCCTTCCATTGAATGAACATAATGGTGAATGTACTTTTCAGTTTGTGGATAAAAGAAAACCCCTTTCATTAACAAAATTCACCCAGCATGTCACAAAATACATTTAGTCAACTAAATGATCATTCTATTTACAGTTTTTGTGCACAAAATGAAGTGCTGACTTTACATTTTTGTAGACAAAATGCAACTGACTTTTGCATTCTGTGTACAGCATGCCATGTCATGCATTTCATGTCAAGTAATTCATTTAGTCCATAAAATTAGGCATTTCACACTTGGCACCCCATACCCTTGAAAGTGACTAACTGAACTGTAATTCCTTTAATGAAGTGCTCAGATGTTCCTTACATTCAGATGCAGGTGAAGCTCTATTTTTACACTGTACATCACTGTTGTAATCAGCTGTGATTAGAATCCCTCAGAGTGTGATTCAAGCTGTTATTCTAACAAGTCTGTGGATACAACACCAGGGTGAAGACCTTTTCACAGACAAAGTACCCCTGCAGTTTATCATGAGATTGGACACATCACATTCTTCACTGAATATGCTTTGGTAGAGAGCTCTTTCTGCCCTGATGAACACACAATGAAAGGCAATAATTAAAGCAATTTCTCCTGCACACATTTAGCAAAAGACTCAAAGAGCTGAAACGTCCTTTCTACTGTGTATGGGTCATTCATACTAAATTAGCATATTAGTTAATATATTGCACCAAATTTGAAACTCACAATTTTTAAAGATGAAATTCATATTATTATTTTTTTTTACACAATGGAATGAACATGGGGTGAATTTTAAATAATTTCACTATTTTAGCTTGATCAGATGTTGGGATTTTTGCCATGCTACTGTGTGCTTTGCATTAACATCTAACACGAAAAGCAGGCAATTTGATCAAGAAAAGTTTATTTCTTAATTACATTTAAAAAAAAGAAATTGGCATTGCAGTCTCAAGGCACAATCCTGATTTCAAGCTCAATTGCACTTCCTAATGCTTGATGCTTGGCACTATAGGAAGTGTAATCTGGCTTGAAATTGTGATCACCATAAAGACTGCTGTCAAGGTGTACAGTGGAAAAGAAGTTACAGTTTGGTCTGTTCTGGCTTCAGAAGACATTGATTTAAACACTGCAGTCTATGGATAAACTTTATGCTGAATTAATCTGCTTTTTTGGAGCTTCAAAGTTTTGGTCACTATTCACTTGCATTGTATGGAGTGGAAATATTCTTCTAAAAATCTTAATTGTGTTCTACAGAAGAATGTAAGTCATACTCATCTTAACTGGCATGAGGGTGAGTAAATGAAATGATTCATTTTAGGCTGAACTAATGTTGCATTTCATTCAAGTCGGATATGGGATATTCCTACTTGATATCTCCGATCTCCGACCATTACAGATGCTCGGAATATGATGTGTAAGGAAACAAAGCTGTAACGCTCCCGTTAGCTTAGCATGTGTTTGTCACCATAGACATATTCTAGCAACCAAAATGTTTGTTAAACAAACTTTAATATCACGTAATGTAGGAAATTTGACTAATTTATCGATATTACTTAATAAAAGTAAATGTTTATCACTTAATTTGAATATCTCACTGGGTGCCAACAATCAGACCTATGTGTGCCTCATAGCCAGCGCAGCAAGCCATCACATAACTACCCCCAACACACTAGTAGGCATAAAGCAGTCCACTGCACCTAGGGGAACGCTAACTGCTCAGAAGTATAAGGACTGGCTGTCTTACCGGTTAGGAGCGGAAGCACATCGCGTGGACCGCCGTCATGGTAGATCCTACCCAAGGGGGGAGGAGTTACTACAAACGGCGACCAAGGACAGAGGACCATCTGCCCAAGGAAGATGCGGTTTACCGGCAGGGAAACTGTTTTGTGGAATATACATCACAAGGGGCTGCCTAGGGGGACAACAAGCACATGTGGAGCACTTACTTCAGTACGGGGGCCTGGTGATGCCCATACTGGGGCGGCAGCGAGCCTTTCCGAAGACTCGACGGCCGCTAGGCTAGGGAGGAAGATGTCCAGGGTTCACACTTCTTGCGAACGTAACTGGGGAAAGAGTGCACAACTTCGCCACAAGGGAGGGGAAAGGCGCTATGCACAAGCGATACACCCGGCCAGCTGAACCAAACTTACCTGTTTGTGTCATCTGATAACGCACGGAACCATACTGGCTCAACCCTGAGGTTATAGAACCTTGCAAAGGTGTTAGGTGTTGCCCAGCCCACAGCTCTACATATGTCTGCTAGAGAGGTGCGATGGGACAACGCCCAAGAAGCCGCAACACCCCTGGTAGAATGGGCTCGTAGGCTAGCAGGGGGCGGCATGTGCTGGGCGTGGTATGCCATAGTTATGGCATCGACGACCCAGTGGGCGATCCTCTGTTTGGAGACAGCGCTTCCCTTCCGCTGTCCACTGAAGCAGACAAAGAGCTGCTCGGAGCTTCTAAAGCTCTGTGTGCGATCCAAGTAGATGCGAAGAGCGCACACCGGACACAGCAACACCAAGGCTGGGTCTGCCTCCTCCTAGGGCAGCGCTTGCAGGTTCACCACCGGATCCCTGAAAGGGGTTGTGGGAACCTTGGGCACGTAACCCGGTCGGGGTCTCAGGATTACGTGAGAGTAAGCCGGACCGAACTCTAGGCACACTTCTGTGCATCTGCAGGTCCCCTTCCGTCTTGATGGAGGTGAGCGCCATCAGGAGGGCGGTCTTCAGAGTGAGCGCCTTTAGCTCTGCTGATTCAAGGGGCTCGAAGGGAGCTCTCCAAAGGCCCGTCATTGGACCGAGTCCAACTCCATACCAAGAAAAGAGATGCACTGAACCGGGAGGAGCTTGCTCTTTTCCCAGTTGACCCGAAGCCCCAAACAGGTAAGGTGCCTGAGCACCAGGTCCCTGTGAGCACACAACATGTACCGCGAGTGAGCTGAGATTAGCCAGTCATCCAGATAGTTGAGGATGCGGATGCCCACTTCCCTTAGTGGGGCAAGGGCTGCCTCTGTGACTTTCGTGAAGGTGCGAGGGGACAAGGACATTCCGAAGGGGAGGACTTTGTACTGATATGCCTGACCCTCGAAGGCAAACTGGAGAAAGGGTCTGTGTTGAGGAAGGATTGAGTATTCGTCTTTCAGGTCTATAGCCGCGAACCAATCCAGATGTCGGATGCTCGCTAGAATGTGTTTCTGCGTGAGCATCTTGAATGGGAGTCTGTGTAGAGCCCGGTTCAGAACTTACAGGTTGAGGATTGGCCGCAACACGCCACCTTATTTGGGTGTGATGAAATAGGGGCTGTAAAACCCCTTCTTCACCTCGGCTGGAGGGACAGACTCTATTGCGCCCTTCCGTAGAAGGGAGGTGATCTCCACACGCAATGCAGCGGCGTTCTCGCCTGTCACTGCGGTGGAGCGGATGCCATTGAACCTGGGCGGACGCCGTTGAACTGAATCGCATAGCCGAGTCGGACAGTCCTCATCAACCAACGCGACATATTGGGGAGCATGAGCCATGCCCCCAAGCTCTGTGCGAGAGGGACCAAGGGGACTATATAGTCAGACGTACCAGCGGGCGGGGCCTTGCGACGGGGCAGAGCCTGAGGTGCTGAGTCTAAAGACATCGAAGCACTTACCTGGCTCCTTGTGACCGCTCCCGGAACAGCCTGGGACGGGGGAGGGAGTTTTTCATCCTCGTGGCACGTGGAGACTGTCGGCTCGGGGGCGGGCTTGTGCCATGGCTGGGCACGTGGGAGCGGGAAGTCCGGTTCCAGGGCGCTGTACCTGCCAAAAAGAACCGGTGGCCAGCAGTCGTGATAACGAGGAAACTGTTCCTTTTTTTTTACCGCAGTAACGCAGTAATTGGGTGTGAGGCGAAAAATAATTTAGAAGGAAATAAGGATTCTCCACCCGACCCTCTGGTGGATGAGGGAGTGGTCTGCTTACCAGCTCCCGTAGTGCTGTTTCCTGAGTCCCGGGGCTGCCCGTCTCAGGTGCGCTTTGAAGCCATCTTGGGGTTCTTGGCGGCCGGCCAGGCAAGCATGGCCATCAGCTCCGTGTCAGTCTGCGACTGAGCTGCTGCACCCGAGGGTGGGAGTCCAGCCGAGTCCTCATTGTCAGACATGATGAGCCCGCTCTCCGATGCTGTGATCAAAACTCATCATCGTCAGGCTCCCTGAACAAGATCGCGGGTCCGCCGTGAAAGGAACCGGCAACCTCGCCCCAGTGCTCGGTTGGATCATACAAGCGTGACGGGGAGTGGGAGGTCTGTGGGGGAATACCCGGCTGTGGCACGGTGGAGGGCGGGACCAGGGCATGATTACACACGCCCGGTCCCGTATTAGGCTGATCAAGCCGTCAAGAGGGATATAGGCCACTCGCGGACGGCGGTGTGGGAGAGAGAGATCGTTCACGGACATGTCCGTTGTCTTATGTGTTTGTATTTTGAGTTTTCCATTAAACCTATGATTTATATGTTAAGCCGGTTTCTCGCCTCTTCCTTACCCGTGAGTGTGAACTGTTTTACACCGGCAGAGGCTCCCACTGAAATCCCCATATTGCCCCAGTGCTAACCAACCCTGCCTCATACTTGTAGGTAGAAGGACCAAGTCGGGGAGCCGCTGGGGTGGCTTGTGCTCTTACGAGGGCGAGCCGCGACCGCAACGTAGCCATGGTCATGTCCTCACAGTGAGGACATGAACAATCTACGAATGCTGACACCGCGTGGGTGGCACCCAAGCAGATAAGTCGGCCTTTATCCCTCTCGGAGGCTTGATTAGCCTAATACGGGACCGGGTGTGTGAGATCACGACCCGGGCCTGCCCCATTCCTCCCTCATTCTCTCAGGCTGGGGAGCCCCCGGAATGACGTACACCCCCCCTTTCCCTGGGCCCTAAGCCCTGTCTGTCGGCAGGTCATCTACCTGGACGAGGGAGGGGACAAGGGGAGAGAAACAGAAATAATAAAAAATGGGGGGGTACTTCCTGTAACAGTGTAGTAACCCCCAAAAAACCACTGTAAAATTTAAAAGAGAGGGGAAAAGCCAACGCAGAGCGGCAGTGAGAGAGAGAGAGAGAGAGAGAGAGAGAGAGAGAGAGGAGAGAGAGATACTTACTTGCCAGTTCTCCGATATGCCATAGCTTGTTCCTCGGCCACTCCTCCACTCTCTACGGACGACAGCTGCGCCTCTCCGGGCGGATTGGAGGCAGTCCTCCAGCCCCTGGCGGACGGAATGCCCCGCCACGTTCTCAGGGAGCTGAAGGGGACTCCTCCACCCCTGGCAGCGGCCCTGACCGCTCCAGACGTTCGGCTAGGAGCCCCTTCTCCCCTCGTGGTCGGCGGCCAGTAAAGACCAGTGGGTGCTGAAAGGAATTTAAGGGAAAGGAGGAGGCGAGAGCCGGCTTGTCAACATAAATAATGTTTTAATAATAAACTTAAAACAAAGGACACAAACACACATCGGCCCGGCCCGGCCCCGCCCTCCATCCTGCCACACACACTTTCCACACTGGAAAGCGCCGTAGATCCAACAGCGTTGTGTAGAGATGATTGGAGGTGGCAGAGGAATTCAGCTCTGTGACTTGCTCTCTTGGCTCCAAAGAAGATATCTGATGTGTGTTTGCAGCGGCACTCCTTTTATACCCGTATGTCCAGGGGAGTGGAATGCAGTTTCCACACGCCAATTTCCATTGGCCTTTTCTCAAGATCAGAGATGTCTGGGCTCTGCAGGAGCGACCCCTGGTGTCAACTCATCAACTCAACGTCGAGTGAGTGACAGATAGGGAGCACAAAGACATCATCTCAGAGAAACTTCCTACTAGGAAAATTAAAAAACTAGTTGGAAAATCCGATTTTCTGAGTTGAATGGAATGCAGCATAACTTTATGACACCATCCACCAGTAAGTGACATCTTTAAGTGCTAAAACAACAGCACAAACATCAGTAAGTTTAAGCTATTAATTTGACAAAATATTTAATGTTTGTGGTATTAGTTAGTATGTCTCATTATATCCTATGGGAAAATTTCAGAAATTGGTATGATGACGTCAAAAATTTAAAAGTAACAAGAATATCAAAATTAACTTGAATTTAACCCTCATTTTCTTGCCATTATGTAAATAATCATCTTATCATCAATAATGTACTTAATCAAGTACATGAGTTTACTACTAATCTTGACCAGAAAATATTTCTGAAAACCTAGTAACCTTTTATTGCAGTGCAAACATGTCCACAGATAGACCCTAGGTGGTGCTCAAGCACCTGACCTTTTGGCATCTGACTATATAAGTGCCCTTTTTGCCAGAATTTTTTTAAAGAAAACACAGTTTCACAAAGAATAAGACACCATATGCCTATCATACATTACGTGGCACTCAACTAGTAATACCGATTGACATTTTAAAAACACATCCACGCACAAAATTCAGAACCAAGGAGGTCTAATACCAAGAAAAAGCTCTCTAATAATATTTGCGATTAAAATTTAGCTTGCAATAAATTTTGTTTCGTCAGGGTACAGTTTGGTTTCGGTTACTTTTCAAAACTTAATCTGACACTGAATGCTCAATCTTTAAATTTACACTTAGAAATCTTCTGATGTTGATATAACAATGCAGTACCAGCAGTGATGACAGTCGACTCATCAGCAAGATCTCACACTCTTCGCTTTCAAATTACGTACATCACTTAAAGTGTGATTGCGTTACTCAAGGCCAGCTAGAAGGCCTGGACTGAGAAATATCCTAAAGACCACACCCACCAAGAACAAATAAATCAATCTGATTGGCTGATGAATTTTACAATCTGACATTAGATGCTTATACATTTGCACTGTTCAGGGATTCTGCAGAAATTCTGAAGGCCTGACAGGGGGGAGCTCAAACTCACATGCTGCTTCAGCTAAGGAGCATGGCTTCAGGCATTCAATTTTTGAAACCGTTGTAAGCATCGAGGAATACATTCTGATTGAATAAACTTTTTGTTTATTTGCTATTCATTTTTAGATGAATTAGGATTGGAATGTGATTGAACATGCATAGGCAAAAAGGTGATTGAGAATGAAAGGATGGATTTATTAGGCATGTTACACCAGCAGAGACAGCTTTGCTGGTCCTGAGAAGCCCTGCTGGTGTGAAATTAAACCACTATTAAAACATCTCAATACAGCCAGACTAACTTAGGCAATAACGCTCAATTAAGCTTAACAGCAAGCAAGCTAGTTTGGTGTTGGCATAAAATAGTGCTGCGATGCTGTCGTCAATGAAAAACAAGTGAACTCTGGTAGACTAGTACCTTTGTCATTAAACTAATTAAAATGCATGGTTAATAGTCAATCATATTTGGATATCAGAAACGTTAGCTGATCTGTCACCCGTCTTAAGAAAATGTGCAAATATTTGATATTTGCCAATTATACAGTGAGATGCATGTTAAATCCTGAACACACAAACTAAAACTGGCAGTTATAACAGAATGCACTGGGTGGCACTGTTGAGTGTGGACACAAGTTGATCACATTTGTTGAGCAAACGGTTCTATCCGTATGTTCAGATGGATACCAGAAAAGCGGGTTATTGTGAGAATGTGGCTTACAGTGAGAAAGCTGGATTCCTGTTTAAATGTACTGGATAGGCAGTGTAAACTTTACTCTCATATATGTGCAGCTCTTCAGAAAGCAGCGACCCTGTAGTAACGTAATCCCCGTGATGCTTCTGTAAACAACAAACTCGGTAGTGTATATACTCATCCTGTACGTTAACTGCATCAGTCTACTTCATTAGCGGTTTATTTTTTTTTAACTTTTCATGAGCTTAAATGCTTTCATTCTATTCTTTTTATGTTTTCACGCATTGCTTGTATTAATATATTTTTTTAAAAGCACACAGGACATGATATAAGCATGTTTTAATTATAATTAGAAGCTTGTTTTTCTTTTTATTAGTGACATCCTTTATGACTAAAACAATTATTTTACAACGTCTCTTTCTCATTAATTACCTTAATTTAAATAATAGAATATTGAAATATTCTTTTTTTAAGCTTAAATATTCAAATACCAAATTATTGATGAATGCCCATCGCTAGCAAATGCTTTAAGATGTAGACGAGTAAATTATGGATTCTTATACCTGCGACACAAAAGTTACTGGTAATTGTAGTCAAGCCCACTGATTGTCATTTCAATACAAAAATCTAGGGCCTTTACAAGCTCAGATAAGAAAATGTAACTGTTCATCTCATTTTAATTTTAAAAGCAGGAGAATGATCCCTTCACCACAGAACATTCTTAAGCCTGATGGTGCACACTGTACAATTTTGGTCAACAAGACAAATTTCAGGAATCCTAAAGGATTTCTGTCGTCATAGGGCAAAATCGGCAATCTTACAACATTCAGTGTGACATGTTCACAGACGGCCAGTTAATAGCCTTTGCAATGACCTTTAGCCACAGACGAAGTTCTGGCAGTGTCTGAAATTTAGCATCGTAGCCATATAGTGTGACTGCTATTACGACAGCCAGATGAGATATTCCGCTCCTCTTTCACTTGGAAAGAAACCTACTCCTCGTTTACACCACCATAGCAACATTTGTGCACAGTTCCCATTCTGTCACTCACTCAACAACTTGTGTCGAATGTAAGTCGCTTTGGATAAAAGCGTCTGCCAAATGAATAAATGTAAATGTAAGTGACACAAGAGGTCTTCCTTCGGAGCCTTGCTTACCTCTGAACTTGAGAAAAGGCCAATGAGAAATTGGCAGACAGAATTTGCATGTCCCGCCCCCGGACATACGGGTATAAAAGGAAGCATGTGTCTGTCAGTCAGATTTTTTCTTCAGAGCAGAGCGGTTGTGCATCAGCAAGCTGAGTCTCACTTCTGTTCCACTCACCTCTGTGGCAGAGCACTGCTGTTGGATCTATGGTGCATTTCCAGTGGCGTTCTCTCTATGCACACTGTGCAGTCCACACCTCTGGGCGCTTCGACAGTGCTTCTGTCTAAAAGAGTGTTCTCCTCTTAAAAGAGTTTATTGGCGGGATCACCTGGTACTCCCGTCCAAAGCCTGTAGGATGACGACGTCACTGACTTCGAAAGACCAACATCGCCACTGGACAGACCCAGGGAGTCAGACATTCACTCCGGAGCTGGTACTAAGACCACTCCGTTCCCCGGTGGAGGGGAGGCAGGATAATTCTTGTTTTTCCACACTGTCTCATACAGTAGCTATATTCGGTCCTCATATACCAAATCATGGCCTCATAAACCATGAGTAAGCACACACAAGATTTATGCAGCCATAGTCTACTGCTTAGTCTCATACACTAGCCATATTCGGTCCAAATATACCAAATCATGGCCTCATAAACCATGAGTAAGCACACACAATAAACACACACAAGATTTATGCAGCCATAGTCTACTGCTTAGTCTCATACAGTAGCCATATCACATTAAAAACAATAGTAAATAAACAGTTCTCAGCATCAAAATGAGAATGTTATGAGACTTTATAAATAGCTCTTTCACTTACACTAATGTTATTAGATTTGTATCACTATTAAATGTGTAAAAAAAAAGATTTTCTCTTTTCAAATAACTAATAATCATTTGCCTTGATTCTGATTCACAGTTTCCACAGTTTTTAATTAAATTAACGTGTAATTTAACAATTATTTTTTTTACAAAAAACTTCACATAAATATACATTACAATGACACTCTTCATACCAGCCAACATTAAAATATTATCCATTCTGTTTATGAGAATAGTTTACCAATAAACCTGCATCGTTCACAACAGTCACCTATTCATTCCAATGGGGAGTCCTAAAGAACATGTTGTCAGAGCGAGCAACCATAACAAAGGGGGCCGGAGCTCAGCGTATAGTCAACTGACATGAAATTTCAAGCACTGTAGGAACAATTCATCACATACTTTTTCATAGATAAAATAACACTTGTTGGCTGCTTTTACTTCACTCGTCATTTCACAGGCACAATTTACAAGACTCATTTCAAGCATTTAAACCTTTAGATTATTAATGTCTTTCAGACCATGTGAAACATTAATTCAGCTAGGTGTGTTCAAATTCTGGCTGGAACTGTGCAAGTGATGAAATTATCATTTGATGAAATGGTCTAAGGAAAAGAATTTTTGATTAGTATTTAATTCAGGAGAAAATTCTAGTAAATAAACTGACGCTTTACAAAAACTAGCAGTCAATACAAATGTGTTTTTCAACAGAAATATTTTAAATTGACCCGGAAAATGAAATCTATTAGCCAGTGTGTTATTGTGTAGTGTTTAGCTCCTTTTCTGGTCAATAATGTCTGCTGGGATCTGAGAGTAAGTAAATTTACCAGTAAGGTCAGAGTGGTTCCGATGGCCCATGCCATTGCTGAGTATTAGGGTGAGTTTAAGTTGGGCCAGTGTATTAAACTCCCCACGGCCCTTCACGGGGCATAGTGTGTTTGTTTATGTGTGTGTGTGTGTGTGCGTGTGTGTGTTTTAGGTGGTTTATAATATAATTATATAAGACTCTTGAGATCGACCATTTTGTTACACAGTTTTAGGTAAAAGCCGGCCTACAGCTGAAAAGTAAACCAAAACAATAACATTACATAGCAAGTTAGCCGAGCACTACCGTGAATTGCAGATGTAAAATGACTGTTTGTAAAAATAAATCCATCTCCACACTGATAGTAAGAACGGCAAACAATCTGCGTAATTCTACACAATTTTAGGTAAATGTGAGCCCACAGTTGCTTAGCAAAACTAGTTCAACACAATAACATTAGCAGGCAGGTTAGCAGAGGCCTACTGCTGTGCACTGGGTGTACACCGTACCTACAACACAAAACTCCACATTTGAACACTCGGTAGCAGATAAATCCAAAAATTATCAAGCATACAGGTTGTGATTCTGAAGTGCTAGATTGTCCCAACAAAGTGGGAACTGCACCATCTTCAGGAGTAACATTCTTTAAATTCCAGCATTGGTTGTGGTTATACTGCTAAATAATTAAAATAAATTTTAACCACTGATTCTTCAATTCGTCTGCCTTTGGAAGTCCAAACAAAGAGGTTTGGCTTTCGCAGTGAAGAACACAACATCTGGACATGGCGACAACCCTAACCCAACTCCTGGCCTCTGCTTTAACTACATTTGTTTGAGGGCGGGCCAAAGTAGCCCTTATGCGGGCATTATGCAAATGTGTTGCATTGTGACGTAGATACTTCACGGAAGAAATGGCTGGACTACAATACAGCCGTTTCTTGTAGTTCTAGAGCAATGTTGTCTGTGGGAGAGTGTAACTCCCTTTTGAGTGGACTATGTGCTTTGTAACATTTCAGACTTTTTACATGTGCAAACAGCTATATTACACACTAAAGGAAAGGTAAAATCACAAAAAGCACAATAGGGCCTATTTAAATTATTTTTTTCTGTCACACTGTATAATGTTATATCCATCATAAAACATCACTGACTTCTAAAACTATTTATGTATAACTTAGACTTCTTGCCCAGCTGAAAAATTATTACCTTACTTTCATTGTGATCAGAGTTCCATATGCATTTGATAGGCCTTCCTTTTATTTATAGCTTTACTGTATGTTTTGTTATTTTTGTGTTAGTTTTTTTTTTGGAATTTCATTGCAAGCTCAAGAGATGGATTGTTAGCTGCCTGCAGTGGCCATTATTCTACAGGGCAAGAACAGTGTTGAGAAATCACAGGGGAAATGCTTTTGAAACATGAGGAGCAGTTTAACAGAAAACAAGTATTGTGTTTTTTTGTTTTGTTTTTTTTTTTGTTGTAATTTTATATTTGTGAGACATTGAGATAAGACGGCAATAAAAATGGCTATAAAATGTGCTGTCTGAATCTGGGAAGTCTTACTATATACTACAAAAAAACATATTCTGTTTCTGAGAGTGTTATATTGCAAGCAGTGCCCTGGCATCATGGGAATATAATTATTTTTACGTTTTAGTTGAGGTTTTCCATTTGAAACAAGGCTAAGTATCTACTGTACATACACTATTATCAATAGTATTAATTAACTGTCAAAAAAAACTCACAGCATCCTAACTAAGTCTGCACTCATGCTGCACGTGTTGCATTACAAGAATCTGTAAGCATTCCTATTAAGTATTTTCAATTTACCTGGTTGTCAATCACATGCTCTTATATCATCTTTATGTGGCTATTTAGAAAGTGCATTGCATCTAATTGTGCAGTGCTCCATAATGGATGGTGCATCTGTATATGCCATCTTGTAACACATCATGTTTTTCCACTGGACTTGCTTTGTATGACTTATGCTGATATAATCTAATTTCATGAGTTTATTTCATTTTCATTTAGGATACATTTAATAAAATGCAGTGGTTTTGTGTGGTGTACTGGGCATGTCATCTTTTACAGGGCATGTCATCTAACCCCCAGAAGCAAGCCACGAGTGGTGACGTCATATAAAAGTTGTGAAAAAAGCTACTGGCCCTGATTGTTTGATTGTTTGATAAAACACCTATAAAAATTGTGTGTTTTTAACCCTTGCACACCAGAGCAGCACAGCTAACTAATTGTTGGTTTTATATATATATATATATATATATATATATATAAGCATATAAAAACTGTCACAAAATCAGCCCATCTGTTTTGGTGAGCTATGGGAACATTGTCCAACACAGCTGCTGGGATTCATACTTTGAGCTAAGCAAATTATGTGGTTGTTAAATCCTGCAATGAGTGTGTGAAAAAGTTGGAATGTGTTTGGAAGAGCACACTGCCATACTAGTCTTGGAGTATGCAGTATGGTTGCTATACAGTATGTAAATTCCCTTTTATGAAACATCTGGATGACTTAAAACATTTTCCAAAATGTGCAGAATTGAAACAGAGCACACTGCGTGGAATACAGTATTTCACAATGGACTCAACATTTCCAGGGGTGATAAATGAACTGGAAGCAATTTCAAATGTTGCTTTTTTAATATCTTTCTTTACTCGTTATTTGATTGGACTGCCAAGAGTTAAGACATTTTAACCAAAATTGGAATGTAAAATAACTGTACTGTGTAACTGTACCTTGGTGCCACTCACTAAATGAAACATGCAACTAAGTGAAGTCATATGACAACAACATAGCATATAACCTACTGAATGATGTTTCTTCATAGTAGCCTACTGTTTTTTTTAAAGTAGTATGCAGTGTGTAGTGCACGGCATACTGTATAGTTTGTTTTTTATCCATTCCTTTTTCAACCACCCTATTTTTAGATTAACCAATCAAAATAAAGCACCTCTCTGAAATCACAGACAATGACCAACTACTCATTTAACACAAATGTCGCAATCTTTAATGAACATACAAACATTACAATAATTAGAAATAGCTAAATCTGAAGATATTGGACCTTGCATGAATTGGAGCCACTGATACTGATCGTACGAATGAAGCTTAATTTAACTAATTGTGGACGTGCAACATGAAAAGTGGATTTTACTTAATATATATTGCATTACAGAGTGTTTGATCTTTTATCAAGTGGGAATTGCAGAGGTAGGGATAGGAGGTGGGGTGTTCTCGCGCACAGGTGTGA
The DNA here is from genome assembly GCA_032164185.1 of Moxostoma hubbsi. Taxonomy (NCBI): domain Eukaryota; kingdom Metazoa; phylum Chordata; class Actinopteri; order Cypriniformes; family Catostomidae; genus Moxostoma; species Moxostoma hubbsi. Next base: position 9,121,481 of record JAVLUX010000015.1, on the reverse strand, counting down.
CTTGTGATTGGCTATTTGGAAGCGTGTGCGCCGCTTACCCGTGCCGAATTGCGCTCTCATTCTCCAAAGCGCACTGACCGGAGAGAGCGCGAGATCAATGCTGAGCATGAGACTGTTAACGTCTGCATGAAGAATGGCACTGTTATCCTCTCCATAAACACGATGTTGGATCAGGATTCAGATCATGCATTCGGAATCCGATGAGATTCAAAAGGACTTCATTGATGCTATATGGCATCTTTTCTAAAATAGTTCAAACGAGCGTCCAGTGTTTCATTCAGAGCGCAGCGCGCATTTGGAGACGCACAGAGGTTATTCACGGCATGCACATTTTGGAGAAGGGTCTACGGGAGACATGGCTTGGCAGCGCTCTGTGCCAAAACGGTGGATTTATACCGGATCCATCTCTTCTTTGTCGTTATTTCTTATGTTTATACTCGGATGCCTCGAGGTGAGCATGTATGCGCCTCTTTCATCAAAGAAATCGCTTTTATAATTGCAATGCAATTTGTGCATGTTCACTAAGCAATGTTTCTCCATGTAGAGTCCTCACTTTGCATCTGCAACCCTTCATCACGGTACTCATGTAAACAACGAACCTGCACTTCTGCTTGAATCACTGCGGCTACCTCACAACACAGGTGAGAGCATTACAAACTTTGGTTTGATTGACAGCTGTCAGTCGCAATTTTTCTATTATATGAAGATTTTGAGAAATGTATTTCAATTGCATCATGCATTTAAGAAGGAAACTCTATTATGTTTTTTTTTTTCTCTCACAAAGTTTAAAACGTCCCAAATAAACATAAAGGTGGACGTAAGTGGGTGATTTTATTACTGCACGAGCTGTGTAGAAATGCACATTCTGCACGAGATCTCATCGGCAGGGTGCGCTAGATATCCTAATTGATGAGAGCATTAATTAGAGCACCCCCGAAAAACGGATGTGAAACTCTTGTGTTGGGATGTTTATACATCTTTCGCCGAATCTACTGTATACCCGCTATAAAAGTGGATTTTGTTGTCTGTCTTATGGATATGCTTTAGTTCACCGATTACCTCTGGTCTCACACACACAGAGAGAGAGAGAAAGAGAGGAGTAGAACAAAAATTGGCATGCACTGGGACTTAGGGAACAATGAACAAAGGCAGACACTTGAAGAAGATCTCCATCAATCAGCCAAGCTTTACAAACATTTTCTGTGTGCATTTACTGCCTTTATCCTGTGAAGAGTCTCCGCACTATTTGGTTTGGGCTTAGAGACTGGAGTGGACATATATAATAGTGTGTGTGTGTGTGTGTGTGTGTGTGTGTGTGTGTTTGTGTGTGTGTGTGTGTGTGTGGGCGGGCAGGTTTGGGTGGTTTACGAGGACATTTAAATTGTCCCTATAAATAAAATCGCTTAGAAAACATACTAAACTATGTTTTTTGTTTTTTAAATGTAAAAATGCAGAAAGTTTTTTGTGAGGTTTAGGTTTATGGGATATAATCTATAGTTCATACAGTATAAAAATCATTATGTCTAGCCGCACCAACATATGTGTGTGTGTGTGTGTGTGTGTGTGTGTGTGTGCCAGCATTTAAATTATACCAAAGCTTTCAAGAGGGTCCCAATATTTTGACTTATTAAGACTTAGTTGCAGACTTTGTACACATTAATCCAGACAAATTTTAAAATGGTTTTTGTGTTTTCAAAACACTGTCTGTCCACACTGCCATTTCCACACTGAAACTTATGAAAAGGCTTAAATCCCTTTACATGCGAGGAAAAAAACAATAAAACAGAAGCATGGCCCTGCGTAATTTTCATGTAAGTTCTAAAACACAAATTGTCCTCGTGTTCCGACTCCAGACTCAAATTCTGAGTAAACTTCATGTCACCTTAGAAGGAATGCAATGTTAAAGGAACAGTTCACACAAAATTGAAAATTCTTCCATCATTTACTCACCCTCACTCCAACCCAGATGAGTATGACTTTCTTTCTTCTGTGGAACACAAATTATGATTTTTAGAAGAATATTTCTGCTCTGTAGGGCCATACAATGCAAGTGAACAGGTGCCAAAATTGTTACGCTCCAAAAAGCACATAAAGGCATCATAAAAGTAATCCAGACTCCACATGACTCCAGTGTTTTAATCCAAATCTTCAGACATGATATGATAGGTGTGGGTGAGAAAAAGAACAATATTGAAGTCAGTGTTTGCTAGAAATGCTTCTCCCTGCCCAGTAGCATAAAAAAATATGCATAAAAAAATGTGAATCACCAAAAGCAAAAGAAGAAGAATGTTAAAGTGGAGATTGACTGAGCAGTGAGGATAATTTATAGTAAAAAAAAAGGACATAAATATTGATCCTAAATCATAAATATCCACATCTATCATATCACTTCAGAAGATATGGATTAAACCACTGGATCTCATGGATTACTTTTATGATCACTTGTGTGATTTTTGGAGCTTCAAAATTTTGCCACCCATACAATTGCATTGTATGGACCGAAAGATCTGAAAAAAAATCTTCATTTGAGTTCAACAGATGAAAATTCATACACAAGGGTGATTAAATGATGAGAGAATTTTAATTTTTGGGTGAACTATCCCTTTAAGCTAGTACAAGGCAACATTTATCTTTAACATTTATCTCTTTTATACATGCTACAATATGGGCCGCCATCTTGATGGTTTTGGGTTGGATGGATCACATGACAACTAATGCATCACAGTTTTCAGATATCTCCTTCTTTCCTGTCCACACTACAATGCAAAAACAGCGTTTTCGCTCCCCCAAGTAAATACATTTGAAAACGCTGTCTTCACGTTGTAATCTCAGTGTGGACGGAAGGCCAAAATGTAGACAAAAAGATGCGTTTTCAAAATAAAACGAATTAATGTGGAATCACTGTGCAAGTAGTCCAAAATTAGACCAAAAAATTAATAAAAATAAATAAACAATAATAAGGATGGCAAGTCCAAGTTAGCATGTAAAAACACACTTTTTTATTCACAGTGATGTCAATACAATATGATGTTCTTCTACTTCAAGAATCATGCTACTAGCCTTTAACTCCACAGTTGCAGTCATATGCACTCAATAAAGGACAACACATTATATATAGATGCTTTGGTTTACTGTGGTGGGCAACAATCCCATTAGACTGAACAATAACACTTAACATTAATGTTCTCTTTTATAATGGTTTATAAAGGGTTTATTAGCCATTTACAAATGTACTATCAGATCAGAATCAGAAAGAGCTTTATTGACAAGTATGCTTCAACATACAAGGAATTTTTCTTGGTGACAGATGCTTCCAGTGAACACATAATGCAACAAGACATAGATAATAAAGAAAAAAATAGAATAAAAAATAAAGAGTGAATAGAAATATAAGTATATATAGAAATACACAATAAGACAAAAATAGACATACAGGATGTACAATATTATAAATCATGTAAATGCAGTGAATAAAAGGGTGACTTTCACAACTTACATAGATTTACACAACTTACATTTGCGGTACTTTTTCTTGATTGTTGCTACTCCGAGTGCTGTCCCTTGTTACTTACCTTGTCCTAGTTACATAAAATGCTCATTAACAGCATGTATTATATAATAAAGTCTGATGACCATTAAATCATACTGAACTTTATGCACAGAGATTTTTTTAATGTTGACAACTCCTTAATAAATGTTTCAAATGTGTCCATAATTACATTAATATACATTTTCATAAATTACAAATGTTGAATAAGTGTTATTAAGCATTTATTATATATGAGTAAAATTGCTCACTATTTGGCAAATATGGCATGAAAGACACCCTTTTTATGCATGTTGTTATAACTGCATGCCAATGATTCATAATGCATTCAAATGACTTATCAATCTTAACTAACCCCTTTTCAAACCCTTAACAAAGAGAAAATGAATATAAAGTGTTTCCGACTTTATGTACTTATTTTACCTGTAATCAAATCTTTTTAAAACGTATTTAAAGGGCAGCTTATTTTTAAAAAAAATAAAAATAATTAAAATAAATGCACAACATCTATTGTATCCTCTTTTTCACCTTTATAGAAATGAAAGTGTATCTATGGTAACATGGACTTGTTTTACTCCACACTAACCATATATGATGCATTTCTATATCTATGGTGGATAGCAATGCAAGTAGCTATTTTAACTGCAGTTATTATTGTTGATTCTAATATTTCTTTGGAATCATTAATCTCAGTCCAAAATCATGGAGGTGTCGACCTCCTGCTGTAAAAACAAATTTAGATAAATGACGCTCCAAGGTGCGCTTAGAAGCCGTTAGGGTCTCGCCCCCCTCCAACCCCCTGCAATTCCAATGTTGGTGTGTATGCAGAGAAAGATCATAGAGTGTTGAGTGTGTATGTCATCAGTGTGTGTCTCATGAGTGTCTCACCTCATGGTCAGAGATCATAAATCTGTCTGGCCGTGTCTGTAAAAGCATTTATAACTTCAGCTACTAGACCACCTCCAGGATGAGAGGAGCACGAGTGTATTCAGAGGTCAGACTCACACAACATTAAAACACCTCTTCAGTCTTTCACATGGCCACATGAGCAGCATATTGATGCGCCCGTCTTTGAATTCACAGCAGTTTGCTTTAGATACAATTATTTTATGCAATAACAGTAATGCATTTGCAATATACAGTATTGTCCTTCTACCCAGTTGTGAATCATAAACTGATAAATGATGCATTTAAAAGTTCTCGATGCACCCACTTTAAGAGCTGTACTTAGACAATAGAATTTGCAGCCAGTCTTATGAGTGGAAAAACAGACACTTTCATTTGACATACATTACCTAGGGATACCACCCAAGCACTAGCTCTAAACTTAATTATTAAATGTCTGTGTAATTTCTATGTAAAAAAATAAATACAAATCTCTTAAAATATATGTTATAAAATAATGGATTCAGATCCAAAGTTGCAAAAAAATGGTCATTTACTTTGTACAATGCAACGATGACCTCCCGTTTCTCCTCTATGTAGAATATGAGATTGTTGCCCCGTACGAGGTTGACCATCAAGGGCGTTACATCTCTCATGCTGTGGCCCACCACCACCGCAGGAAGCGCTCTACAGATGGCCGAGGTCATGACCCCAGCTCAGGTGTCCACTTCAAACTCCATGGATTAGGGCAAGACTTCCACCTGGACCTGCAGCCATCACGTGACCTGATCGCAGCCAGCTTTACTGTACAAACCCTGGGCAGGAGTGGCACCAAGAGCCTGCAGCCTTTTCCTAGAGATGACCTCTGCTTCTACCATGGGGTGCTGAGGTCAAAGGTCAACTCAACCGTGGCCCTGTCAACATGTGCGGGGATGGTGAGTGGATTGATGGGTTATCCTGTTTCAGTGTGTTGAGAGCTGATTGATTCAAGAAAGGAGATGTTTTCAGAAAGAGATTCAAAGAATGCAGAGATCTGTTGGCAGGTAACTAGTGCAGTAAGAAAGAGAAGTGTTTCAAAAAGAAGGCTGACTTTTTGATTACATAGAGTTCTATTATTATTTTATATTGTGTACTAGATACATCTTGTGGATTCTCCCATCTATTCTACTCTGTTCTGTACGCTCCATTCTAATCTATACTTTACTTCTTTGTTCTGTTCTACTCTGTTCAATTATATTCAATTGAACTCTGTTCTGTTCCATTTCATTCTACTCTTTTATACTATATTCTATTCGACTCTATTCTACTACTGTTTTACCTCATTCAATTCTATTCTACTGTGTTTTGTTCTATTCTATATTTTCCATTCTATTCTACTCTGTTTAACCTTATTCAATTCTTTTATACTCTTTTTTGTGTTCTATTCTATTCTATATTTTCAATTCTATTCTACTCTGTTGTATCTTACTCTGTTCTGTATTCTCTATTCTGTTCTACTCATTCTGTTTAATTCAATTCTATTATATTATAATCTGTTCTATTCAACTTTGTTCAATTCTAATCTACTCAAGTCTGTTCTACATTCTCCATTTTATTTTACTCTGTTATATTCTACTCTGCTCTAGTCTACTATGTTCTAGCCAATCATGTTCTATTCTATTTAGTTCTGTTCCACTCTTTTTTGTACTCTCCATTCTATTCTACTCTTTCCACTTATACTATGTCCAATTCTTTTTAATTCTATTCTGATCTTCTGTTCTATTCTATTAGACTCTACTCTATCCTGTTCTTTTCTATTCTGCTCTCTTCTGTTCAGTTCTACACTTCCATTCTACTCTCTTCTAATCTATTGTACTCTTGTTCTATTATGTTCCATTTTGTTCTACTTTATTCTTTAGCATCTGACGTGTGGGAAATATTTGCAGCCTACTTTATTAGATTCAGCCTTATCTTCATAGGCTGATTCATCTCCATATTTAGCCATACAAATAGCTGACAATGATGATGAAAACAATCCAGAAAGTATTCACTAATCCGTAGAGAGATTAAGACCCTCAACCCCAAGCATTTCTGGCATGAACTGTAGTAGGACAACTGTGTTATCATCTGTATGTTGACTCATTTGTGCAGGCTTTTTGAATTTCAAATATGGTTATTTCTGATCTATTCATCAATTTACTTCTATTTGTTTATTTGTTTACTCCATGAAATAATGTTCACTGTGAAAATAAACATCAACCCTCCAGAGTGCTTTTGTTATTTTGGCTCCCAGGCTGCACCCAGTAGACTCTGGAAGAGCAAAGGGACTGTGCTGCAGTTCTCATGACTTTACTCTGACTGGACTGACATACTGTGCCCTGTCCAATCAACAGAGCCTGTTCAAATCCCCTTAAACCAGTTACTCAATAACCCACATAAATTTGGGTCAGTGGAGGTTTTACTAGAGAACAAAGTCTCCTTTTATTAGTCCGATAGATATTTGGAGGATCTATTCTTGTCCTTGGTGGAAACTAACACATATTGTTTTTTGTTTTGTTTTTTTGGGGGGGGGGGGTTTGGTAATAATTTGTTTTGGCAAGAAGTTCCAAAGCAACATTTACAAATTGTCATGACCTCTTCAAGAATCAATCAATAATTTTTTTTTTCTTTTAATTATTATGAGGGCCATTTTCAAAGCACTTGTTCAAAGTCCTTTTTTTTCTTTTAATTTCACCGTATTTACTGTCAAATTAAGCTTGGAACATCAGTTGTTGGAAAAGGACCTATGAACGTTTCATATTACAGTGGGGTCCAAATTTCTATAACCACTGCTGAAAATGCCTCTATTTTGCCATCTTTTCCAATTTCATATAAATTATATCATCAGCAAAACAAGTATCTAATGAGTGAAAATTTAAACAATTCACAAGAATTTCACAATTACTGTTTGGTATGTCCCCCTTATTCCATACAGTGAAGCTGTGAACTCCACAACATTACAAAACATGTTACCTCAGCATGATTTAAAATGTTCCAAAAAGCTTCATGTGTGCTTCAATATAAGCAAATAAATCTGACAACGTTAACATTGTCAATGCCACAAAATTTATTGCATTAATTAGTGACCCAGAAATAGTCCAGAATCGAATATATTTCCTCAGCGTTTTTTTCTCCAGGTTTAAAATAATAAATCTCAGATTTTCAATTTGGTCTCAGACTTTTGGACCTCAATGTGACTAAGACTTTCCTTTTCCATTCATCTAAATGGCACTTTTTTTTTTGTTTGTTTTTTTAACCAATCACCTGAACTGTAAATGCTATGTGACTGATCACTCTGGAGAAGTAGGAAAAATATGTATATCCTGATAATGCGCAATGGTTAATGGCTCCACGTGAATTTCAAGAGCTTCTTTAGCAACTATTCTGAGCTATGACGAAGGCAGCAGACAGAGAAAAAGTCAATTTCACTGCCTTTAAAGAAAAATCAGGTATTGGTAAAACTATAATATGAAGAAATACTGTATTTGCAAGGCAAAATAATTATTTTATTAGCATAAATACCAGCTTTTTTTATGGCATGCAAACCAGCCAAACCTTTACCCTTGGTTAACACTGGCTTTGGAAATTTCATGCTTCCATACTACTACTATTTCTGGCATATCTACTGTATATATGTCAGAAATAGTTATAGTAGTACAGTAGTATACCATTACAATTTCAGTTATCTTTATGGTAGCACTGGATCATGTCAAATGGAGATTTACAGTATGACATAACTACATAATGACAAGTTTAACTGATATAAATCGAAGTAAAAAAGTAATTGTGAAAGGAAGCTTAACAAGCAGTAAAAGTTTAAATAACTCTGATTTTGGCATCTGATTTTTCCCTTTGAGGTAAACTTCTGTGGCAATGTATTTCCAAATGACACCTTTAAAATGACATTTTTTTCCTTTATGTGATAAGCAACCTTTATGAGGAGGGAACTCAAACCATACTGTTTATGTAAATGTATTTGTGTAAAATGTGTTTTGGTAGTGTGATGTAATGCTGTCGTCTATTACACCGTCCCCGGCTGGTTGTGATTAGCAGGCCGGCACAGTGTGGAGCCATTAGTTAGCTCAAAGTCTTCCATGGTCAAAATGCCTCATCCAGTACAGCCAATGTATAAATTCACTCTGAAAGGCTAAGACTGACTTGGCTGATCACCACTGGAGGTTGGCAGGGCAGGGCTTTGATGACAGTGATGAGTTTGCCATAAAAGATCCCGAATATAAGTTAAAAGGCCAGGCAATCAAATCCACAGTTCACAAGCCTCATTGATTTCAAGCTCAAAGCTTCATACAAAAATGAATTTGTGGCAGACAGACGTTTACTGTGTAAATGTTAAAAGGTACAATAGCTGACTTTAGTGGTGGCACATGGGATGCCAATTAGGAGGGTCATTGGAAATGGCAGTCTGAGTTGAGATGGGTGCCGTGCCGTGGAAACTCCACTCTGAAAGTCCTTCTGAAGTATCGCCAATCTGCAATAATAGGCTAATTGTGAATGATGTCAGCCATGAACTGTTTGAAGGACTGGTAAATCTACAAATGAACACCCAACCCCCAATGCCTGCTCTGGAATGGTTTGTTAAGTCACAAATTATTCTCTAGATTTTTTTACAGTAGTACTTACCTGGTAAACATCTTAAAATGCTTAAGGTTTAAAGAGATAGTTTATCCAAAAAGATTCCAGCCTGATGTCATGAAAATTACGTGACTGTTGACATTTTTGCAAAATAATGTATTGCGGCAGTGATAAATTGTAAAACTATAGTAAAAGTTTATCATAAGATATGTAACAGGGTGAAAAGTGTATATGAACTGATGATCTGCTGTTTTACCAATTATTTGGTGTAAAAGGGAATAAAAGTCATTGTTGTTGTAGAGCCTCAAGTGTTTATTTCACCAGGAAACTGCTGCTATATGAATAAGTCATGTAAAAAAATATTTAGCAAAAATGTAGGTAGAGTAAGGTGATTCTATGAGACCAGAGCTGTGTTTCCAAGAGCATCACAAGCTGAGTAGATTATAGAAACCAATGGTGCCAATGGTCTCTACGATCAATTGAAGCTTGCTATGATTTTGGGAAATGCAGCCCTGTTTGGAAAATCTTGTCATCATTTGATCTTTCTCATGTTGTTCCAAACCTGTATAACTTTTTGTTTTTTAACACAAAAGGAGATGGTAAATGGTCTGCACTTATATAGCGCCTTTTTAACCTTAGAGGTTGCCAAAGCGCTTTACACTGTGTCTCATTCACCCATTCACATACACATTCACACTCACACTCCAATGGCGGCAGAGCTGCCATGCAAGGCACTAGCCTGCCATTGGGAGCAACTTGGGGTTTAGTGTTTGCAACCAAGGACACTTCAGCATGTGGAGTCATGTGGGCTGGGATTCAAACCACCAATCCTGCGATTAGCCCCACTCTACCACCTGAGCCACAGCCACCCCTATATGTTGTGTGTGTTTTTTGAAGTCACTATTCACTTTCACATCTTTTTTTGCATAGCCTATCAGTCTGACTATGGTGATGTCAATCAATACCCCAATGCAATGTGGATCAGCCTTCTATGACACTATTTTTTGATAAAGACCGACTGACTGTGCATTATCTTTCTTTTTATTCAGATAATTACTAATTAAAAAAAATAAATGGACATGAAATATTGATTTAATGTGAAATGATCATATTATATGGGAAGAATAAAGCACAAAGTGATACAATTGACATAAAACCAGCAAAGTTTCATAGGAAATCAGTTGCCTGGAACAGCAATCAAAATATTTGACCTGAGAATGCCTCAATTTACCAATCAGAATCAAGTATTCCAGAGAGCTGCATTATAATTACACAAACCACAACTTACACAAATGTCGACAGAGATTTATAAAAAGAGCAAAGTTATAATCAGCGTTGGTTAAGTTACTCAAAAACATAACCCACTACAAATTATTAACTACTTTGTACTAATTACTAATTGTTTTGCATATCTAAATTAATTTAGTAAAATTGTAATCAGGTTACTTTACTGATGAATTAATTTAAAAAGTAATCACATTACTAATTACTTTACTTTTAAATTACTTTCTAAAACACTTCCACTCAACCAATTCAAAATAATGTATATATTTCCTCCTTGTTCACTGTTTAATTGTAGTAATGCAAAGTAATTTAATTAATTGAATGTCAGTAATCTGATTACAATAATTAAAAATGTAATTTTTTTACACTACTTTATGAATAAAAGTAAGTAGATTACAGTGAATAATTACTTTGAAATTGGATTAAACCCAACACTTGTCACTGGGACAAAGAGAGAATCTGAAACTGGTTTGAAGTGAGAACTTGTCCAGATGTAGCATGTAATAGCTGCTGTTGTTCATACAGGTCCTATTATAATGGAATGATTATGTTACATCTATAATTGGAACCAAGGACAACAGCCAATTTTAAAAAATACATCTTAGAAAAAGCTGTTCTGATGACCATACTAGTAGCTGATGCATATGTTCTCTTCTATGGAATTTCCAATAGTGCATATGATTTAACATTCATCATATGAAAACAGGCTTTGAAAACCAAGCCGCTCTTCAGATGAAAACACAACTCTTTTCCAAAATATACAATGTTATCCTTCACAAAGCAATTCCATGTTTCACTCTACAGGCTATGAATGTGGCCTTGATAGACTGACTGAATTAAAGACCAACATATTTATTTATAAAGAACTGAAATGGAGCTTAGCACGATTTTCCCTGTTAAATCAAATTGCAAAGAGGTACCAGTAGATGTCTAATTGTTGGCTGGAAGTTATTGTCAATGCATAGGGATAAATGGCCCTTCTGCAGGAACTGTTTCTATGGAGCTCCAGGTGGTTTAGACTTAATGCACAGAGTCAATGTGAGCTTACAGCATCCCTCCTTTATGTTACTTTCAGCAAACTGGCAAGAAGAGTATGGTTAATGTAATGTAAAATAAATGAAGGAGCTGTAGTTCACCAAAAACTTAAATTCTGTCACCATTCACTGATGTTGTTCCAAACCTATATGACTTTCTCTCTTCCGTGCAACACAAAAGGTGGAGTTTTGAATACCCTGGATGCTTACTGATAATGTTCCCATTCGCTGAGGCACTAAAATGGATTGCAAATGTCTTTATCAACTACACAAAATGCTGTATTAACACCATTTGACACCAAACACTATTGGTTCTCATTTGTTTCATGACCTGATGTTATTGAATTGACATTATATGCTTAATACACCATATTTGATTTGATAGCTGCAGCAGAGAAGAAGATGCAAACTTAAATTTCTGCCTTTTCGTGACACACAACTATAGTACTGTATGGCTTCCGGAGATTGAAATTTAACTTTAAAAATATATGGACCACTTGCATGATACTTTTATGGTGCTTTTTTGTCAGTTTAGAGCTTAATAAACTGTCCCTATTAAAAAAAGTGGCCAGAATATTCCCAAAAAATACACCTTTTGTGTTCAATGAGAGAAAGTCATATGGCTTTGGATAGACATGTTATTAAATAATTAATAATTTTTTGGTTTTAGGTTAGCTATCCCTTTATGACTCCTAACGTATCTGCCCTTTCATGACAAGAAAAGCAACACTTAGTCACAGAGATAATGTAATAGGATTTAAAATAATGATACATCAACCCCCTTCTCAAATAGCTTCAGCTGGCATATTAAACTTTGTAGGCCTCGTATAGCTCATTGATGAGAGTAGAGATTTGGTTTAAACTTCTAGAAGCATCAAGACAAGTAGAACCTTCTCTCTCATGGAAATAAAAATAGCATCAGGTGCATCCTTCACAGGTTCCAGATATCCACTCAGTTCCTTTGATTACGGTTCCCAGGTCAAGCCTGGATCTGCCCATTTCCCTGACTGTGGGACTGCAGCTGTTATTGCTCTCTCAGGTAGTGTCTCACCCCGTCTACTGATGCTTTATGACTGCTATTTGCACCTTGTAGCTCTCAGTGTGTAATTTCATGAGATGTATTTAAGGAGGCAGCGTAGGCATTTGTTTTTAGTTAAGCTTGTCAAGGATCTGGGAGAGCGAAGCACAGATTTGTGGCAGATGATGCTTACATGTTACTTATGCAAGAATGTGGTCACCACAACTCCCACTTGACAACATGGTTTTCTACTGTTTACATAAGCTGAATGGTATGGTTTAGAAACCTAAGTGCCTTGTGTGTAATTTGATTAAAAAATTGGATCTCTTCCAGGCAGAAACGAAAGTTACAGATTTCCTTGGACAGCTCAACAAATGTATGGTTTCCTTCAAGATTCCCCTTAATTCCTGTTAGGAATTTGGTTTAGATTAGATTTGATATGATATGATATTCATATTGTGAATAATGGATAAATATCAGTCAAATTTATATCATATTACAAGCTTTGATGACATGGTAAGCTCAGTGCATTTTTATAAGAAAGCTGTCACTATTAATCTTTAGATATTAAAGTTATGTTAGTTATATATTTTAGTAATAATGTATTCATTTTAGACCCACCTACAGCTACACACTAATTCCAATGTGATTAGCTTGTGTGGTAGCTGATGGAGTGTTGAACTTTAGACTCTGAAGACCGCAGTGGACCCCAGCCAATCATGGAAGCTGACACGTGAGACAAAGGTGTCATAGAAGCGACTCAAAATCATGTGGTTGCTTCAGAAATCTGCTTTTTTATGTCACATTTACTTTTTCCACTCTATGGGTTGGGTTTAGGTGTTCATTTAGGGTAAGGATGTCTGTTTTGTTCACCTCTCACTTGCTTTTAGGACACTATCGGTTAGGTAATCTAGGTTGAAGTTTTAGGTTAGTGAAGTTAACCACTAACAGAAACTATACAATCAGTATCCTGGATTACAATTACTTGTCTGAAAAGTGCTTACCTACTTCCCTAATGGTAAAACAGAGAGCGAAAGCATAAATAATATCTGCTAAACAGGTTTTGATAAGCTCAGATTAACAACTTAAAGTATCTGAAGGGAAAATAAAAGGTTCATCTTGAAATTATTATTATTATTTTCACATGAACATCAGCGTGGTTTCTGGGACCCTATACATAAGAACATGATGGCTAAGCAAAGTCTTCATATGTACTCCATTAAATCTCATTGCTGTCTTAGAGAAACAATGGGATTTTGCTTGCATATGTGGTGGCCTTACATTTAAACAAATGTAAGTTTCCATTGCTGGTTTCCTTGTCATTTAGCAGACATCACTATGTGATGTTAAACAACATAAATATTTAATCTCGGCTTAATCTGTTCATAGAAACCGAAGCTCTAAATATACTGCAGGTCTGTAATAATACTGTAATATACTGTAGCATTCACTGTTGTAGTTTCCTGGCAACAATTTCCAAGTTAGGGAGGCTAACTGACCTCAAAGTGCACTTGTAGACAGACATCACGTAGAAAGTAAATTAAAGTGCTTCGACAGTCTGAAGCAAATAGGACTCAATAACTGGAAGTGTTGTCACAGACAATGAATATAACGTGTAGTGCATAATATATGAAAGACACCATGTGTATTTAATCAAATGGAAAACAAGACACAGGTCATTGCAAGGTCTCTCAAAGTCTGTCTGAATTATGTCACTGAGATCCCGTACTGTCTTCCTCAACTAACTAGAAGCCATAATTACAATCTTATAAGGCTCTATTGACTAAACTTCGGATGGGTTGGAATTACTTGCTGACTGGAAGACAAATAGCAAGACGTGTAAACAGCAAGAAAGTGAAATCACGATAAATATGCTTGACAATGGAAATGAGTCTTGACTAAAATGAGTTAGGCCTGAGTCATGCGGAGTGACCAGTCATGCCTTAACTTCATCCTAAATCTGGCCCGATACCCCCGGCAATAGCAAAGGTCGCTTCTGTTGACTAAACCCTCTGATCTGGTGACTGGAGGGGAGCATTTCTCTGGGGATTGCTGCCTTTGACACCAAAACAACTAGGTAATTTTGCTCTTTGAAGTTCTTACTGTCCAATATAGGATAAAATGCTTGACTGTATGACCTTTTGTCTTTGGGCAAGATTAAGTTCTAGGTGTTTTTGCCTTGACTGAATCTTGAATCATGTAAGTGTCTGCATTAATCTGCTTCAAGTGGTTAATGATATCAACTGGCCTAACTAATTAAGTCTGATCCACTGCCAATGGTTGTTAGCATGTAGCTAAATGAAATCTAGGAGCGTTTTCCTTTGATAGGTTATTTTTAGGCATTCACAGCAATTTTACTTCCAGTGCTTGAGCCTTTTTCAGCACTATAAAACAATTATCATCAGCACAGACACCATTTCTTATCCAAGGTCATACATAAGCGCTTTTCTGGTGCAAGTTTTGCGTCCGTCCATGTGTATGTGTTGATATGTCTTGATGGATCAGTTTTGTCTTCTGGATATGTTGTTTAGGACGGTTGTTTCATTTTTAATTACTTCACTGTAAATGCTCTAAGGATGAAGGCTGTGTTAATCGAAAAGTCTAATTATCATCGTACTTTTGTGAACAATTCCATGTGTTTATTCATCTGTTCAGCATCACACGAGAGTTGTTTGAAAAGTCTTTTGATGAAATCTGTCAGCAGTTACCTCTCATACACGCGTTAATTACGTGATGAGCTCTATATCCTCTACACATACCGTGATCTTGGATCTGGGTTGTTTATTCTGGCCAGACCTGTATGGTTATGTTCACTGAGTACTTAACAGTGGAGTGAAGGCAGTATTCCTAGAGCTTCCATCTCTTGTAAATTGTACAGGCATTAGAGTCTTCATAAGTGAAAACAGAGATGAATTATGGGTCCCCAGGTTTCTTAATTACCTCAACCAGCAAGAGTTATTTGGTCAAGCAACTTCTCCAGAAAGACCATGATGGTTGATCAGAATTTATTTTACTTGTGAACAGTAAGGTTATTCATTCTACCAGCTAGACCAGTACCAAATCAGTATAAACCTGCCTGAAAATCCATGCTGGTATTTTCAGCAGGGTAGGTCACTATCAAATTTAATTTAGTGTACAGAACTATGAGTGTAACAGGACATAAACTCTGTCTTCAAAGTTGTGTTCCCACATTGACATTAGTGTTTATGGAGACCTGCCCACATGTACTCATAAATAAAGTAGATTGTGAACAGGCATGTACACATAAACATATGCACACATGTTTGCACAGTTCATATACTGTAAGTGCGCTAAACCTATACACCCATGTGGCTCTACTTGTAATGCCATCATTATGGACCTCACACGTACATTAAAAGCTCAAATCTCATCTCAAACATTCATCTTCCACAGCAGTGTAAAAGATCTGAATGTGTCCAAGAATGCCTTTTTACACCTTTGTCCAAAATGCCTGAAGTTGAGTGCAACCTGCCTTGCCTCTGCCTTCAATTCCAGAGTTCAACATATGTTTTACAGCCCATTGTCAGCATGATTGCCTTGCAAATGTGTTGTTGGCAATGACAAATGATAATCAAATGCACATTAGGTTCAAACAGGTTATAAGAAGGGGTTTTCAGTCTGTTTGCTTGGAGAGGAGCTGGTTCCCTGCGCCCATTTATGGACAATTAACAGACTGTGGTAAACTGGGTGCACAAAATGAGTATTCAAGTGAGTTCATGCTCTGACCTGACATTTTGGGATTGAAGAGTTCTTGGAATTTTCAGATTGCGTGGTATGTGAATTCTGTCTGTGTTATGCCCTAAATAAACTCTTGCTTCGGTCACACTTTATATTAGGTGTCTTTAACTACTATGTACTAACATTAAAATACATACAATACAATGTATTTACTGTGTAACTACATATTGTTCAGCAAAATTCTCACAAGATCCACATTTGTTGCTACCATGGTTGAGGTATGGGTAGGTTTAGGAGAAGGGGTAGGGTTAGAGGATAAAGTTAAGTTTTGGTGTAAGTGTTGGGTTAGGTTTAGGGTTAGGGGTAAGGTTAACATGCAGGTAGTTAAGATGTAAGTACAATACAACAACATATATGTACATAATAAGTACATTGTATCAAATGCTTAAGTACACAGTAGTTAAAGACACCTAAGATAATGTGGGACAGATTCTTCTACTTCTGGACTAAACTGGAGATGGTATGTAACGGATTAACACCCCCCCCCCCCCATTGGACACATTGTTCCTCATCAGCCGACAACCTCCCCCAACAAGCCAAAAAGAAGCGTCACAAAGTAATGCTTTTGTCACATTGTATTGCAAATGCAGCAATGGAGCCGAGGGAGTATACAGCCATGGCCAAAAGTATTGGCAGTGACATAAATTTTGTGTTTTGCAAAGTTTGCTGCTTCAGTATTTCTAGATTATTTTTTCACATGTTTCTATGGTATACTGGAAAACAATGATAAGCATTTCATTAGTTTTAAAGGCTTTTATTGGCAAAAACATTCAATATATGCAAAGAGTCAATATTTACAGCATTGACCCTTGTTCTTCATAACCTCTGCAATTCGCTCTGGCATGCTGAATATCAGCTTCTGTGCCAAATGGCGATCCATTCTTGTCTTATTAGTGCTCGGAGTTGATCACAGTTTGTGGGCTTCTGCTTGTCCACTCGCCTTTTGAGGATTGACCACAGGTTCTCTAGGGTATTAAGGGACTGCCTGGCCACGGAAATTTCAATGTAATGATCTCCAAGCCATTTAATTATCACACTTGCCTTGTGATATGGTGCTCCATCATGCTGGAAAATACATGGCTCATTATCAAATTGCTCCTGGATCATTGGGAGTAGATGCTCTTGCAGGATATTTTAATAACATTATTCATGGCAGTGTTTTTGGGCAGAATTGTGAGAGAGCCCACTCCCTTGAATGAACAGCAACCCCACACATGGATGGTCTCAGGATGCTTCACTGTTGGCACGACACAGGCCTCATGGTAGCATTCACCTTTTCTACTCCACTAATGATTTTCCAGATGTCCCAAACAGTTGGAAGGGGGCTTCATCAGAGAAAACAACTTTGCACCAGTCTTCTTCGTTCCAATCCTTGTACTTCCTGCAGAATTTCAGTCTGTCCTTGATGTTTTTCTTGGGAGAAGTGGCTTCTTTGATGCCCTTCTTGACACCAGGCCATTGTCCAAAAGTATTCGCTTCACTGTGTGTGCAGATGCACTCACACCAACCTGCTGCTAATATTGAACAATCTCTGCACTGGTGGTGAAACAATTCCGTAGCTGACTCTTCAGGAATAGACGGTCCTGGCACTTTCTAGACACTCTGGGATGTCCTGAAGCCTTCTTCACTGCAGTTGAACCTCTTTCCTTGAAGTTCTTGATGATCCAGTGAATGTTTATTTCAGGTGCAATATTCTTTGCAGCAATTTCCTTGCATGTGAGGACATTTTGATTCAAAGCGATGATGGCTGCTCGTCTTTCTATAGATGTAACCATTACAAACAACACAATGATTGGAAGCACTTCTTCCCTCCTTTTATAGCAATCAGTCTGTTCTTATAATCCAATCAGAATGATTCACCTGACTAGTACTCGTTCACACTTTCCCAGGTGCTGATGGTATGAGTAGTGAAATGATGTTAGCTGGTCAAAAAACTGTGAAATTTGGGTTTTTGTGATGAAGTTCGTTTTTTTGCCAATTAAGCTTTTTGCAATTATTTAAAGTGCATCTGATCACTCTGCACAATAATCTAGAAACAATGTGAATCAACACCACAACAACTGAAGCAGAAAACTTTGCAAAACACAAAATTTATGTCACTGCCAATACATTTGGCCATGGCGTGTATATTGTGAAGCTATTAAATTTCTCAATAGCGAGGTGGTAGCTTCTCTACCTTTTAAGTTAAATTTCTTTACAGTAGTAAAGCTGTTGTATTTGTTAGGTAGCAGTTAGGGTTAGGTTAGGGTAGTATTTGTACATAGTGTTGTTATACATAGAAACATGCAAAGGAAATTATGTGCAGAGGTATGGATTTGTACAGGTAATAGTATAAATATGAAAAATAAATATAAAATAATGATTTTGCATATTGAAGTTTTTATGGGTAGTTTTTTACATGCATATACATTAAATATTGCACCATAATGTGTTATATTGCACTATACTGTACCATGGCTTTGATAAATGTCATGTGAAATTAGTGATCTTGATATCATTGCAATGCATTGGCCACTTTTGCAATGCATTGGCCAAGAATTTGGATCTATGTTTGCATACTTACATAGAGTATGATTCTTGATTAGTGTAGGCACAGCTCAACGATGAGGCATTATTAGAGTGTTTATGTCGCAAACACAGTTCAGTGTAGCTTTACATGGAAACTTTGCAACTAAAATGGATCCGCTGTCTCTTTAACAGTAACAGGAATCACACTTGGGAAATCAGACCCAAAATATATCATAGGGTATGGATTTTGCTCTGACTGGCCTGTTGATCTGATAATGTAGAAATTTAAGATGCTTTCATCACATTAAGAAAGCATCAGATGTTGAGGCATTGACTAGTGTGTTTTTCCTCTAGTCAGGTTTGATCAGAACCCAAGATGCTGATTACTTTCTGAAGCCACTGCACCCACATCAAGCACTGCTGGAGAACTTCTCGGCTCCATCTGACCACCATCCTCACATCCTATACAAGAGATGCACACTGCCACAGACAGATGCCCAGAGAAACACAGGGAGAAACAAAAGGTCTTCTGAGCCAAAGACTGTCAGCAGCAGAGCTCCAGGATTCCCACACATTTGGAGAAGCATCAGACGAGATGAAAGATCCACACACAAACAGATGAATCCAGAGGAATACAAGCATATGCCACAAAGTCACGATGAACACAGCTATGGCACACACCAAAGGCAGCACTTCTGTGGACGACGGAAGAAATGTATGTAAGGATATTCTCTCTCCAATTATTCCTTAAGAGACTGTAATTTGACAGAGGTCTATTACAGTACATGGTGCTTGACTGTCAAACACATTCATTAAACGGGGAAGGGGGAGCATCATATGCAATGAGGTCACAGCTGTGCAAGGGTCAGCTCTAACATGTTTTCATTTCTGACTCCATGATATCATCAACCACCTGCATTGTGTTTGGTCAAGGATGAATTATTCTCACCTAACCTAAATATATAACACATCTTCACTCTACATTTGAACCATGAGTAACAATTCACTAACCAAATCTTAAGCAGGATGTTTGGCAACAGCGAATACAGTTTGACACAGATGGTGCACATAAATGTCTTGTATGGGTTTGATTATCCACCCACAAATTCAGCATTTTGCTGAACTCATAATGAATTTCCATTGGAGAACCACCAGCCTGATCTGGCAAGTGTGTGCTGATTTTTCTTTTGCTGAAATCAGTATACTTTGACTGAATTTGAAAACACTTCCTCCAGAGGCTAAAGACTGTAAATGTTTCAGAACATATAAACAAGTGTGACATCCATTTATATCCAGGAGAGGTCACCAGAAGTCAGTTGATAAAAGAATGTTTTCAGCTGAACAGGGTGTAAAACAGTGAATATAAATGCTTATTTTATTTATTCTACCCCCCAACCAAAACCCAAATCTAACCCTCACCATTAGTAGAGACAAAATGCAATGTTATGGATAAAAATGCAACCTCCTTATCACACTCGTGATTGTTTATACAAACATGATAACTTCCTCGTTTGAACGGGGATTGAACTGTGGTGTCCCATACAACTGATGCAACAATCGTGCCATGAGGGAAATTAATTGTTGTTCAGCCATTCCAAATATGTCAGATGGGGGATAGGGCATGTCAGTGAGTTGGCATACTGTTGCCAATCCTAGGGTAACGGAACTTTTGGAAACAGCATGCAGACTTCCCATGTGATCATGTTGGAACCACCAATGATTTATGTGGCTTGATGTCTTGATATTGTCTTCATACTGTGTTACAGATATGCCTAAACCACCTGAGGAAGATATCTATATTTTTCCGGATGAATACAAGTTTATGCCCAGAGGGAAACGTGCCATCATGTTCAAACCTCAGCCACACCAGAGACTGAACGTGGAGACATTGGTTGTGGTTGACCGCAAGATGATGGAGAATCACGGTCATGAGAATGTAACCACATATGTCCTTACTGTTCTAAACATGGTAAGACATCCATCCACTATGACCATCCATCCATTTGTCTGTCTATTTGTAAGTTGATCGATGCACCCATCCATCCATTAATTTTAATATTTTTTCCATCCATCCATTAATTTGTCCATCTATCCATCCATTTGTCTTTTTGTCCATCCATCCATCCATCCATCCATCCATCTATCAGTTTCTTTGTTAGTTGACCCATCCATCTATCCATACATATATCCATCCATTTTGTCATCTGTCTATTTGTCCATCCATCTATTTGTCCATTTGTCCTTCCTTCCATCCATCTATACATTCATCCATCCATCCATCCATCCATTGTTAGTCTGTTCATGAGTTAATTCGTCCATCCATCCATCCATCCATCCAGCAATCTATCCATCCCATTGTCATGATCTGTTTGTTAGTTGATCCATCAATTCATCCATCTATCCATTTATTTGTCTGTTTGTAAGTTGATTCATACATTTGTTTGTCTGTTTGTTAGTTGATTCATCCATCCATCCATTGTCCATTTATCATTCTATCCATCTACCCATATATTTGTCTTCCCATCCATGCATTTTTCTTTTTATTCTTCTGTCCATCCATCCATCCATCTGTCTATTTGTCCTTTTTCCATCCATCCATCAATTTATTTTTCAGTTTATTTTATTTTTCTATCTATCTATCCATCCATTCTCTCATCCATCCATACTTTTGTCATTTTTCCATCCATCCATCATCTGACTGTTTGTTTATCCATCCATTTTCCATCTGTTTATTAATTGATACATCCATCCACTTTTCCATCCATCCATGCATTGTTTCTGCTTATCCATCCATACAGCCATCCGTTTTTCCATTCATCCTTTTATCTATCCACCATCCATCCATCCATCCATCCATCCATCCATCTGTTTGTGCGCCAATCCATGCATTTTTCTCTTCATCCTTCCATTCATCCATTTGTATGTTTGTTTGTATTTCCATTTGTCAGTATGTTTGTTAGTTGATTTATCCATCCATTTTTCTGTTTATCCTTGAATCCATCCATTAATTTGTCCATTTTCCATCCACCCATTTATCCATCCATCTGTTTTTTATCAATCCATTTGTCCATTTGTTTATTAGTCTGTCCATCCATCCATCCATCCATCCGTACATCATCTGACTGTTTTTATCCATCCATTTGTCCATCTATTTATTAATTGATCCATCCATACATTCATTTTTCTGTTTATCCTTCCATCCATCCATCCGTCCGTACATCATCTGACTGTTTTTATCCATCCATTTGTCCATCTATTTATTAATTGATCCATCCATACATTCATTTTTCTGTTTATCCTTCCATCCATCCATCCATCCATCCATCCATTTATCCATCCATCTATTTGTCCGCCCATCCATGCATTTCTTTGTTTATTCTTCCTTCCTTCCATCCACCCATCCATCCATCCATCCATCCATCCATCCAACCATCTATCCATTTGTATGTTTGTTTGTATTTCCATTTGTCAATTTGTTTGTTAGTTGATTTATCCATCCATTTGTCTGTGTATCCTTTTATCTATCCATTCATCCATCAATCCATTCAATCGTTTTTCTATCCATCCATGCCTTTTCTTTTTATCCTTGTATCCATCCATCCATTTGTCCTTTTTACCATCCACCCATTCATCCATCCATCCATTTATAATTTTTCCTATACATTCATCCGTCTGTTTGTTTATCCATCCATTTTTCAGTTTGTTAATTCATCTGTCTGTCCATCCATCCATCCATCCATCCCATTTTATATGTATGTATATATTTTGTGGACTGAACTAATTAACGATTGATAAAACTCAAAGTTAGTCTATTCATGTGAACCCAGTAAACACATGAGCACAAACGAAAACAACTGATTACTGTACTTAATTTAAAAGGATAGTTGACCCAAAAATATAAAACTCTCTCATCCTTTACTCATCTCCATTCCTAGATGTGTAGGATTTTCTTTCTATTGCAGAACACAGATGAAGATTTTTAGAAAAATATCTCTGCTCTGTTGGTCCTCACAATGCAAGTGAATGGTGGCCAGACCTTTGAATCTCCAAAAATCACAAAGTCAGCATAAAAGTAATCCATACTACCTTTTAATTTAGGTGAACTATCCCTTTAACTTAGGTGTTTACATTTAGTGTCTTATGTCATGTGTATGTATAATGTCTTATATGTTATATGTCAGAGCCTACCTCAAAACTGTCAAAGCTCAGTTTTAACTTGTGTGATTTATGCAAATGACAAATAAAAGACTTAACTTTGAAACACACTTAACAACTAATGAAAATAGAATAGTGTTACGTTGTGAACATCCAAACCATCAAACTCACACTTTGTTAAGATGTTTTAAGAGTCCTGGTTTACCAGGGACCAGCAAAAGACTGGCACCTGAGACCAATCTGGATACCTCTTGTGTTGGTGTCATTGAAAACTAAGACAAAATAAAGGGAATGAAAGAACTGCATTAGGCACCAAATGTTTGTATTTATGATACTTGAGCACCTTAAACTACTCCATGGATTTTATCCTCAGATCTGTTTCTAAGGCTGCTGAGATATTTGGGAAAAGGTATTCCCTTAAGTACATGTGATATGCCTGCAGAGAAGTGAGGCTTTGAATAACATCCTGATCACAAGTTTCTAATTTTCCTGAATAGAAGCCACTAATAGATCTGTTTAAAATGGTCAAATTGAGTTATACTTTAGATACTTTAACACAAATGCAACCTGAAATTGTACTTATTTTTAATTTGTCTATTATATAAATTTATTAAGAAAATTGTACTGTTGCTTTATTCTCCACAAAGGTCTCAACTCTTTTCAAAGATGGAACAATTGGAGGTGACATCAACATTGTAATTGTTGGACTAATACTTTTGGATGAAGACCAGGTGAGATGATTTTGAATGATTTTATGCAGTTTTATGCATTCTGTAGCAGGAGATAGGTTTTAAATTGATAATGTATTGGGGAGGCCAGGACTAGTTGTCATGAATGACTAGTTGTTATTTACATTCAGTGAATATTTTTCAGATTAGGTTTATTTACTTCTTCTTTATAGGCACTTACTTTAATGTCTTGACTACAGAAAGACTAAAAAAATGAAAAAGAGCATTCCCACCATTATTGCAAACAAATATACAGTATATATATATTTATATATATATATATATATATATATATATATATATATATATATACACTGGCGGCCAAAAGTTTGGAATAATGTACAGATTTTCAGAAGGAAATTTGTACTTTAATTCATCAAAGTGGCATTCAGCTGATCACAAAGTATATCAGGACATTATTGATGTAAAAAAAAAGACTTTTTGAAAAAAGTAATTTTTAGCTCATTCCCAAATTGCTTTAAACCAATGCACAAATTGTAAAAATAAAACATTTCATTTAATACCAGGTTTTCTTAATGTTGTATTGGAGGGGCAAGACTTATTTTTAGGTGGACTCACCCCCCCCCCCCCCCAAAAAAAATAATAATTAGACAATTCAAATAGTGTCTTTAAAAGTCCAAATATTTTTTGTATTAGTTCCATATTATTGAACTTAACCATATTATTGACCTAAATCCCTCTGCTCTATTTTAAATTGTTGGTCCATGTACTATACACTTCTGAAGTATCTCACTTTAGTTGCGTCATGTCTCACTAGTTTTCAGCACCTTTAGTCCTAAGTACTAAAGTATGTTTTAGAATGATGTGTCAAGTTAAATGTAGTTTGAAAAATGTGTCTCGAGAGCTTAGCTTGGTCCAGCTGTCACTGATTGCAAAAGTGTGTTTGTAGAAGAAATTATGCTGCCTGCTTGTTAGTTTGATGAGGTGCGTTGCCTTAGCTGGAGCTCTGACTGCCCCCTACTGCATCAAGTTGTTACATCAAGCTTGAATTGCTCTGATAGTAGGTACATTCCTTACACATACAGTACTGTGCAAAAGTCTTAGGCACTGAGTATTGTGTCTGTCTGAATATTGATTTAGCTTTTTTATATTTACTTGACTTTGTATGACATTAATTGATAAATGAAAACTAATTATGTCATTATTTTTGAAGACATCCTCACTATGCATTTTTCACAAGTGCCTAAAACTTTTGCACAGTACTGTATACATACATACATATATATATATATATATATATATATATATATATATATATATATATATATATATATATGTATGTATGGTGTGTTTAGCAGTTTCTGTACACTACGCCCTTAGATTTCTAAGGACTCCAAAGTCTAAGGACCCTTTTGCATCCATGTTGCAGCCAGGAACAATTTTGTAAAACAGAACATTTTTCCAATTGGTCTGGATAACTGATTTGGATCATCATTGTACAATACTGAATTATTTAGACATAGGATCTACTTTTAATTATACGTTTTATTCAAGAACATCTGTCTATGATCATGCCTGATCATAAAGGGATAACTATATATTCACATTTATATTTATATATTCATGATTTAAAAATATGTATTCGGATACACATATATATTTATATTTTCAAATTTACAGATAAACTTATTCAGATTATTTAGATAGATATATTCAAATGTATTTTTATGTATTCAGATATGCAAAAAAAGGAATATGCTGAAGCCAAACCTTAGTATGCCTACACTTTTTACCTCTCAAGTTTTATTACTCTATCTTTAAATATTTCCATTTCCATTCCTATTAAGTCATAAGAAAAAACTAAGAAAAATGTACATAAAATTTACTCTAAAAAACAATTTGAATCAAGCTTAAAAAAAAAAAAAAAAATGTAGTTTTTCTTTAACTGCTTAATTTCTACATAACACGTATATATTTATACAAACATACATGATACAATGTTCTAAGTTTTACTATACTGTATTCTACTCTTTTCTACGTTCTGCTGTACCCTATTCTTCTCTATTGTGCTCCATGTTCTGATCTACTCTACTAAAACATATTCTGCTGTACTCTGTTCTACATTACTCTACTCTGTTCTACTCTGCTATGTTTTACATTCTACTCTACTCTAACCTACTCTGTTATACTCTACATTGCTCTGTACTGCTCATCTCTATTCTTCATTCTACTCTACCCTATTCTACTGTACCCTTTTCTATGTTTTACTCTTTTTACGTCCTACTCTATTCTGCATTCTACTCTAATCTACTCTACCCTACACTATTGTAAGATGCTCTGCTCTATTCTATTCTAATCTACTCTACCCTACACTTTTGTAATCTGCTCTACTCTATTCTACGCTACCCTACACTATTGTAATCTGCTCTATTCTACTCGAATCTACGCTACCCTACACTTTTGTAATCTGCTCTACTCTATTCTACTCTAATCTACTCTACCCTACACTAGTGTAATCTGCTGTACTCTATTCTACTCTAATCTACTCTACCCTACACTATTGTAATCTGCTCTACTCTATTCTACTCTACCCTACACTATTGTAATCTACTCTACTCTATTCTACTCTAATCTACTCTACCCTACACTTTTGTTATCTGCTCTACCCTATTCTACTCTAATCTACTCTACCCTACACTATTGTAATCTGCTCTATTCTACTCTAATATACTCTACCCTACACTTTTGTAATCTGCTCTATTCTACTCTACCGTAAACTATTGTAATCTGCTCTACTCTATTCTACTCTAATCTACTCTACCCTACACTATTGTAATCTGCTCTACTCTATTCTACTCTAATCTACTCTACCCTACACTATTGTAATCTGCTCTACTCTATTCTACTCTACCCTACACCTTTGTAATCTACTCTACTCTATTCTACTCTAATATACTCTACCCTACACTTTTGTAATCTGCTCTATTCTACTCTACCGTAAACTATTGTAATCTGCTCTACTCTATTCTACTCTAATCTACTCTACCCTACACTATTGTAATCTACTCTACTCTATTCTACTCTAATCTACTCTACCCTACACTTTTGTTATCTGCTCTACCCTATTCTACTCTAATCTACTCTACCCTACACTATTGTAATCTGCTCTACTCTATTCTACTTTACCCTACACTATTGTAATCTGCTCTATTCTACTCTAATATACTCTACCCTACACCTTTGTAATCTGCTCTACTCTATTCTACGCTACCCTACACTATTGTAATCTGCTCTATTCTACTCGAATCTACGCTACCCTACACTTTTGTAATCTGCTCTACTCTATTCTACTCTAATCTACTCTACCCTACACTAGTGTAATCTGCTGTACTCTATTCTACTCTAATCTACTCTACCCTACACTATTGTAATCTGCTCTACTCTATTCTACTTTACCCTACACTATTGTAATCTGCTCTATTCTACTCTAATATACTCTACCCTACACTTTTGTAATCTGCTCTATTCTACTCTACCATAAACTATTGTAATCTGCTCTACTCTATTCTACTCTAATCTACTCTACCCTACACTATTGTAATCTGCTCTATTCTACTCTAATCTATGCTACCCTACACTTTTGTAATCTGCTCTATTCTACTCGAATCTACGCTATCCTACACTTTTGTAATCTGCTCTACTCTATTCTACTCTAATCTACTCTATCCTACACTTTTGTAATCTGCTCTATTCTACTCGAATCTACGCTACCCTACACTTTTGTAATCTGCTCTACTCTATTCTACTCTAATCTACTCTACCCGACACTAGTGTAATCTGCTGTACTCTATTCTACTCTAATCTACTCTACCCTACACTACTGCAATCTGCTCTACTCTATTCTACTCTAATCTACTCTACCCTACACTATTGTAATCTACTCTACTCTATTCTAGTCTAATCTACTCTACCCTACACTTTTGTTATCTGCTCTACCCTATTCTACTCTAATCTACTCTACCCTACACTATTGTAATCTGCTCTACTCTATTCTACTTTACCCTACACTATTGTAATCTGCTCTATTCTACTCTAATATACTCTACCCTACACTTTTGTAATCTGCTCTATTCTACTCTACCGTAAACTATTGTAATCTGCTCTACTCTATTCTACTCTGATCTACTCTACCCTACACCTTTGTAATCTACTCTACACTATTGTAATCTCCTCTATTCTACTCTAATCTACTCTACCCTACACCTTTGTAATCTGCTCTACTCTATTCTACTCTAATCTACTCTACCCTACACTATTGTAATCTGCTCTATTCTACTCTAATCTACTCTACCCCTACACCTTTGTAATCTGCTCCACTCTATTCTACTCTAATCTACTCTACCCTACACTTTTGTAATCTGCTCTATTCTACTCGAATCTACACTACCCTACACTTTTGTAATCTGCTCTACTCTATTCTACTCTAATCTACTCTACCCTACACTAGTGTAATCTGTTCTACTCTATTCTATTCTACTCTAATCTACTCTACCCTACACTATTGTAATCTGCTCTACTCTATTCTACTCTAATCTACTCTACCCTACACTTTTTTAATCTGCTCTATTCTACACTAATCTACTCTACCCTACACTAGTGTAATCTGCTGTACTCTATTCTACTCTAATCTACTCTACCCTACACTATTGTAATCTGCTCTACTCTATTCTACTCTAATCTACTCTACCCTACACTATTGTAATCTACTCTACTCTATTCTACTCTAATCTACTCTACCCTATACTATTGTAATCTGCTCTACTCTACTCTAATCTACTCTACCCTACACCTTTGTAATCTGCTCCACCCTATTCTACTCTAATCTACTCTACCCTACACTATTGTAATCTGCTCTACTCTATTCTATTCTACTCTACTCTACCCTACACTATTGTAATCTGCTCTACTCTATTCTACTCTAATCTACTCTACCCTACACTATTGTAATCTGCTCTACTCTAATCTACTCTACCCTACACATTTGTAATCTGCTCTACTCTATTCTACTCTAATCTACTCTACCCTACACTATTGTAATCTGCTCTACTCTATTCTACTCTAATCTACTCTACCCTACACTTTTGTATCTGCTCTATTCTACTCTAATCTACTCTACCCTACACTAGTGTAATCTGCTGTACTCTATTCTAATCTAATCTACTCTACCCTACACTATTGTAATCTGCTCTACTCTATTCTACTCTAATCTACTCTACCTTACACCTTTGTAATCTGCTCCATTCTATTCTACTCTAATCTACTCTACCCTACACTTTTGTAATCTGCTCTATTCTACTCTACCCTACACTATTGTAATCTGCTCTACTCTATTCTACTCTAATCTACTCTACCCTACACCTTTTGTAATCTGCTCTATTCTACTCTAATCTACTCTACGCTACACTATTGTAATCTGCTCTATTCTACTCTAATCTACTCTACCCTACACTATTGTAATCTGCTCTACTCTATTCTACTCTAATCTACTCTACCCTACACTATTTTAATCTGCTCTACTCTAGTCTACTCTACCCTACACATTTGTAATCTGCTCTACTCTATTCTACTCTAATCTACTCTACCCTACACTATTGTAATCTGCTCTACTCTATTCTACTCTAATCTACTCTACCTTACACCTTTGTAATCTGCTCCATTCTATTCTACTCTAATCTACTCTACCCTACACTATTGTAATCTGCTCTACTCTATTCTATTCTACTCTAATCTACTCTACCCTACACTATTGTAATCTGCTCTACTCTATTCTACTCTAATCTACTCTACCCTACACTACTGTAATCTGCTCTACTCTATTCTACTCTAATCTACTCTACCCTACACTATTGTAATCTGCTCTACTCTATTCTACTCTAATCTACTCTACCATACACTATTGTAATTTGCTCTACTCTATTCTACTCTAATCTACTCTACCCTACACTTTTGTAATCTGCTCTACTCTATTCTACTCTAATCTAATCTTCTCTACCCTACACTATTGTAATCTGCTCTACTCTATTCTACTCTAATCTACTCTATTGTACTCTGCTCTGATCAAAACTGATCTATTCAATTCCACTCCACTCCGTTAGGATGGACTGGTGATTAACCACCATGCTGACCACACTCTGAACAGTTTCTGTCAATGGCAGTCAGGTTTGGCAGGGAGAGAAGGTCGTCGTCATGACCATGCCATCCTTCTCACTGGACTGGATATCTGCTCCTGGAAGAATGAACCTTGCGACACTCTAGGTAAGGACGACAACTAATGATCTAAGATTTGTCTTGTCATTCTTGGTTCTGTAGTAAGCTGTGAAGGGTATAGAGTTTATGGGTACTCAAGGGTTGTTGTAGCCTAGTGGTTAAATAAATGTGCATGCAACTGGATGTTGTGTGCTCTAACACTGCAAGGGGTTGAGCTTTCGTCATTGAGTTCTTGTGCAAGACACTTAACCCTAGATTGCTCCAAATGTGATACAGTGTATACATAGTCACTTTGAACAAAGTATCAACTAAATAACAAGGTAGCAAAGTAGTAGGGAGTTTGGACTAAATATAAAATTTACAGGTTTTACAAATTTAGCAGTAATCCAGCACAAAATATTCATAAATGGAGGAGAGAGGTAGAAATCACAGGGAAGTCAACATGCAAAATGAAGCATTTAAGACTGATGGCTGTGCTCCTTCCTTAACACTCGATACTGCTCCATATCATTCAGCTACTGCTAATTGCTAAATTATTATAGGTACAGTAACAACCGTTTTCGGTAACAACCTCTTTCCTGTGAGAGTTTAAGTTGTGGTCTCCACCCTGTGCCACATGAAAGAATCTCTCCCTCTAACCCCTAACCCCATTAGCAAAGCTAGTTATGCCCCTCAAATGCAAGGCCACAGTTCAAAGGGTGCCTGGGAACACAACATTTGCACACTGTCAATGATTAACACTTCAATGCAGACTGTGACTCGCACGCCTCACGCTCAGAGGCGAAGGGGTCTGGGTTATGAGCGATTACATGTCCCTCAGAGGTCATAATTGTGGTGGAAGATTAAAGAGCAACGGTAAACCTTTGTTAGCAGCGTACACTCTTTAGATTCAGATTCTTTAGATTTTAGTATCACCAGTCTGAGAAAACAACTTTATGTTCAATTAAACTAAACATGAATCCTTTCATCCATGTTTCTGTGAAGGACAGTTTTTTAGAAGAAAGAAATATTGAAAGATATTAGTTTTTAGATTTAATTTATACTTACTGTGCGAACAAGCTTCTTTTAATTCACTTAAAATCTTGGACAAAATGTACTGACGCTTTGTTATGCTAAGGTGTTTGTTTGGTAATAATTTTCTTGTTCATGCACATGTCTGAAATTCTTGGCCCACTCTAGGAGAGCTCAGCTAGTTGAAGAGCATTGATGGTTGGCTTGCCTACTGATAACAACAATAACAGCCTCATCATTGTGTAGTATTAACACAAGCTTTGTTCACTTACTGTAGGGTGTTTTGGTTCATTCAAGGAGAAAAAAGTTTTACTTCATCCATTATATTAAGCTTTAGTGCCAAAACATACTCTATGCAAGTACGTAAACGCAGACGCATCTTGCAATGCAAGCTTGATTTCAAGCGTCATTGCATTATTAAATGTGTGAAATGTGCAATGCATGTGAATTGCTGGACCAAGCAATTGTTAGAACTTTAAAGGTCTAAAAAGAATAGATAGTCGTAGTTGAAGTAATCCATACGACTCCAGTGGTTAAATGAATATCTTCTGAAGTGAAGCGATTGTTTTGTGTGAGAAACAGACCAATATTTAAGTCCTATAAATGTTCACTTCTGCTCGCTCTCCAATGCAAATTCACGAGAGGACCAAGTTCAGGCAGCCTCTTGCGTGACAAAATGTATTTATTTATTTATTTTCATTAAAAAACAAAGACCAAAAGTTTTATCACTGTACATTTTCAGAATTACACTACTTCCTGTTGCCTGAATAAAAAAATAGGCATTTCTCATTTTAGTAGAATACAAGCATGCACTTTGATTCTGAAGGGCATGCTTTTAGTTACAAATTTTAGACATTTCACAGTAAAATAATTAATGAGTCCAGTCTTTTGGGAACTAAAATCTTTTTTTTTATTTCCTGTACATCGTCCTGTACATTTTCAATTTGGCCAGAAGACACAAATAAATCATAACATGCACTGACACATAATATATTTGTGAAATACATACAATTATTTTATCATATATTACCAAGTTCAGTGAATATTTGTCAAAAAACAGCACATATGTTAAGTGATTAAATCAAAGGAGAATATATCAAACTCCTGTGGTTCTTTTGGGATTTGAGTTTGGTCCAATACAAACTGGATCTTTCTCCATGGTTTTTGTAATAAAATCCAAGTCAATACTTGGAAATTTGTCATAATGCCTCCTACACACTACACGACTTTCAAAGACGTCAGATTGTGGTACCATTCATATTACACAACTGTCTGTCTTGTCATGGAAGTCATAGCATTTTCAAATTACAAGAGGAATCTGTGACAGGGGTGAACACATTACAAAATGTTTGCCGTCGATCTCCACAAAACTCTTGGCGAGTGAAAATCAGGCCTAAAATCATGCAGTGTAAACTCGGCATAAAATACAGACCCATAGAGTGACACATTTAGAATTGTTAAGGTATTTTGAGGTTACCTCCTCAGTTTTTTATGACTTCCAGGGTTAATATACCACTCCTAGCAGCAGGAAGGCCAAGCATAATGTGTTTCAATTTCATCTAAACTGGTTGCAGTAACCCATAAATCTGTTCAAATTTCCTGAAATGGACTTAAAACTACTGGATAGTATCTCCTGCTCTTGAGCTAGCAGATCTATCTTAGTTTTGGACTAGAATGAATGGATGATTGAATGACTGAATTTTTGCTTTATTTCAGGTTTTGCTCCTATCAGTGGAATGTGTAGTAAGTACCGGAGCTGCACTATCAATGAAGACACAGGTCTTGGTCTAGCCTTTACCATCGCCCATGAATCTGGACACAAGTAAGAGATGAATTCATAATTTACCTAATATCCTATTGCCTTTATTGGATAAATAAAAGCATTTAATTTCACAGCTTTGGAATGGTCCATGATGGGGAAGGCAATGTGTGTAAGAAGTCAGTAGGAAATATTATGTCTCCCACATTGGCTGGACACAATGGTTTATTCTCCTGGTCCTCCTGTAGCCGACAGTATCTAAGCAGGTTTTTAAGGTGAGTAAAGACTCCAATCATGCATTGCTTAGCCTGACTGAATTCTTTTAGGGTGGCATAAATGGCATCTTTCTCTCTGTTTCCCAAATAATGGATTGGAATTCATTATGCAGTTGCAAGAAATAATGTAAACCCTTTTGCTTTACTTGGATTTTTGAAAAAAATGGTTGTAATATTTTATCTGATCTTCAGATGAGAACCAACAATAGACAAAAACAGTATGCATTAACAAATATCATACAAAGAGTGATTTAGCACAATACGTAAAAAATTCAAAAGGACTTGGATTGTATAACTGTTCGAACCTCATTTCGCAGAAAAAAGCCTCCACCGATTGTTTCCTGTAATTTTTGGAGTCCACAGCAGAGCAATATAATGTTCCACAGTGCTACTGGCAAAATATTCTGTGGACAGATGAAAGTAAATTTGCATTGGACAAAAAACATGTGCATGCTCTGCGTTGAGACTAAAATATTGAGATGCTTTGGCATGGCATCTAAAAAGCAATTCAAACCAGACACCCCAAGAATATTGCTGATATTAAACAATTTTGTAAATAAGAAAAGAAGACTGTTGGTCTACTGTTCTGATAAGTTAAAGATGAGATCAAATGAACAATTTAAAACTATTCAAATTTAAAAATTATGAACAATTGATTCAGAAATCCATGTAAATCCAAAGGGTTAATTTTATTTTTTGTGCAACTGTAGTTACAATGCATCAATATATTTATGATTAATGGCCTGTGTGCTTAAAATGACAACTGTAATAGACTTTCAGCAACCAATTAGAAAAGACTTTCCTTGAATCACATGCTCTGCCCAAAACAGTGGGATGATATTACAACCACACCCTTTACTGAGAATCTCTTGTCCATTAGTCATAAATGTGAGCTCACTCAGCATGAGGCCAGCGCCAGTCTGGACATGAACCTCATCTTTTAAAAGTAGTATTTGTAGTGCTGTTTTGGTTCTGATATATTCAACTAAGCAGCTCCAACAGGTTTTAAATAACAGTTTCTGTCTGAGAGCCACTTCTGTGCTTGTAAAACTGGATCAGCTTGACCTGTTGCCATTAAATTAACCAATGTATCAAATGAACTGCCTCTGTGCTCACTTATCACAATGACCTCATCCTCTTCATTGCCTGTCTGGGTGAGATCTTTGGCAAGGAGTTGGAATCAGTAGCTCCAGGCCTCAACGGAAGGAGGATTTCCATGCCAAGGCAGTAGTCAAATGCTTGGAGCTGATTCACCTGTTTCCACAGCTTCATGTGGAGACTGAAGACTTGTTTGCAAAGTGCAGCAGTTTATTTGAGATTTTGAGACATATTTTGCACAAAATGTAGTTTATCAGCAGAACACTTTTGCTACTATTGATACTAGAACGATATTCCTACAGACAATCACATTTTAGGGTTGTCTTTAAATGTATTTGTGGTGTGGGGACGTGGTCGTGGAGAGGATTAAAAAACTGACAGTAATGTAAAGGCTCTTTGGTTTGGCAATGGAGGAGTCAGGAGACAGCGAAGCAGGTTTGAGGTCACTTTTTTAATTCTCTCAACACTGGGACACACAAGCAATAAACGTAATCAATAACATCGGCATTTGCAATGTCCGCCTTCTGGTTTCTCTCTCCCTCTCTGGACTCAAGACACAGGTGTTAGGGTTGATTATAAACCAGGTGACAAGCCTTACCGCTCTCTCTCTCTCTCCCGCAGTCCGACACACGACCACGTCCCCACGCCACAGTATTCTTCATAAATAATATAATTTTAGAAATATGAGAAACCCAAGCATTGTACTTAATTGAAAGAAATTAACAGAATTGAAAGTGAGTAACTGTAATCTGATTATAATCATTCAAAATGTAATGTGTTCAATACTTTTGACTAAAAGTTATTTGATTACAGTAACCAATTACTTTGTAATCAGATTACACCCAACACTGATGGTTAATGGTAAGGATTGGGCTAGGGATTGGAGATAGGGTGAGGACTATGTTTGGTGTCCAAGAACAACAAAAGCTGTAGAACCAGGAACATGTTCTACTTCAAAAAGTCAAGGTCGATCCTAGTGGAACTGTTTTTCTCAAGTTCTTTTCACTCTTGAAATGCTTTCGTGAGGAACTGCAGTTCTGCCAAACAAACAAACTTTGTGGTTAATAAAGCCTAGGTCCACACCAAAACCTCTACTGTGAAAGCAACATTAGTGTCACCAGGAACCCTACGAAGTCTGCCTGTGTACTCACTGCTTTTTCCAACTCTGTCTGGGTTTCTTATGGCAAGGAACTTTCCATCATTCCTCCACACCATTTATACTTTACAGCTACTCATTCTTCGTAAACTGCACTCCCATCTGTTATCCATTCCTCATGAGCAGCCTAGTTTCACCTGCATCCCCATGAGCCTACAGACTGCAGATCACTAGACCTTCAAGTACCTAAAGACAGATTTGCTTTAAGACCTTCAGTCCTTCCTTTCTATAGCCCTACACTTTTATCACTTTCCTCACTAATATTAAAAAGAAGTCTGACTGGGTCAAGTTTGACTAAGTGTGTGTTATAGCTGTCGGTGGCCGTAATCTGGAAGGAAACTTAAAAAGGTGACACTGGAAAAACTGAGTGGTGATGAGGAACTGAGTAAGATTGATCTGACACTGACATTCTTGTCTCTGTGGGCCATATCTGGGCTCCAGTCTGATTCATTGATCTATCTCAGGCAAATTGGAAGCAGGACATGCACAGAAGAAGAATGTAAAAAATCAAGCAAGCTTTTGTTTTACTGAGTGAACACTGTCAGACTGATCTCACAGTCAAATCACAGTCGGAAGCGGTAGGTTGTCTTTAGTTCAAATTTGACTTTTCTGCAGTAGCCAAAGCAGTAAGTGTTATTGGGAGTATGGGCACAAGTGAGCTCTATTTTCTATTTTAAAATGTCCACAGGGGAAATATTGACTTGTTTTCAGCTGTACAGGATGTAATACAGTAAAGAGGAATGCATATATTATAAACTGAACCCCAAACCTAAACCTAACCATCAATGGAGGGAAAATTTGATATTAGATATTAGATAATGCAAGCTAAATCTTGCTTGTCAGTACTTATGCGAATAGGATTACTTCCGTGTCTCCCACACTGCTGACACAACATTTCCGTTAGTGCCATAAGGAATGGTAAACACCAGTTGTGTGCATTCAGCCCCTTGAAACCCTTCAGAGAAGGGATGATGGAAACTGGAAATGTTCAAATTGTAAAATGTACTTTCCCCCATTTATTTAACAATATAGGTGCATAAAATTAATAAAAGCATTCAAATGTATAAATATACAATTTCAAAAACAACTTAAATGTAATGTAAACTTCCATAAATATATTTGCATTGTTCCTCTTTGACGGAGTATAAGCAGTCTGTGGCAGCCAATCAAAACTACTTATTATCATGCTGTATCTCTATGCTACTGCATCTCCATTCACAGGAGATTTTGAAGGGTTCTGTTATTTATTTGTATTAGCAGAGGGGTAGCCATTTATGCACTGCACACTACTTGTAAACACACAGGAGCTAATGCAAAAATGTCTGATAGGAGATGCCGCTTGTGAGTTGATTTGGCGTAATGTGTCCGATCCTAGTGTACCGGAACTTTCAGAAACAACATGTCATCTTCCTGAATGTTTAGGGCATTTTCACACCTGGCTTGTTTGGAGCGTTTGTTTCTGAACATTTTCCCCTTTGGTTCAGTTCATTTAGGCATATATGAACACGGCAATCACACTTGGATCCGCACCAAAACAATTGGTCCGAGACTGTCTGAACGAGGTGGTCTCGGACCGATTGCAAATGAACTCTGGAGTGCTTCGCTTGTGGTGAGAATGCAAACCAACCCAACGGACCAACGAACCAAATAATATCCCTATAAAAACCATGAACATAACTGAGTGATCTTTGAAGAAGACTTCTCTGTAATTCATCATCAAAATGTGGACATAGCCTTTTGGCAACTATATTAGATATAATTGCATATTTAAAATAGGACCTGTTTTATAATTCCTGAGGTAATTTTAGTACAATAATTTCTCTCTTTTTGATAGCGGCAGAATATGGGTAGGATGGCATTAGCAGGTTTTTGACAAATATTTTTTTTTTTACACATCTTTTCTCTGCTGTTTGTGTGTGTGTGTGTGTGTGTGTGTGTACATGTGTTTCAATTGAGAAATAATGCAAAAGCAACAAATGATGGATAAAAATAACCATGACGGAAACTTTACACCTCATACCCATCCGAGTGACAGATAATTAAAATTGTTTTTACAGTCATATAATTTTAACTATATTGGTATATCAATGGATGAGCTTAATCCTGGAACAGCAAACAAACATAGTGACCAATAAGGGGACAGCTCACTCACATGTGACTTATATTGACAGATGACCTTACTTTTATTGACAGCAGCTGGAATGCTCCGCCGACTTCAGGCCGGGCACAGTGGTCCCTTTTAAACTTTTCCAGAGGCTCCTGGGGCATATGGCATCCTGAGTGGTGGTCGCACCGCTGGGGTTGATGCAGATGAGACCGCTTCAGCACTGGCTCCAGACTCAAGTCCATGAGCATGGTGCTGCGGCCCACACCGTGTGATCATCACTCCCGCCTGCCGCCAAACGTTCAAACCCTGGACAGACCTCTGCATTCTGCGGACAGCTATACCCTTGCAGCAGGTGTCCCGATGCCTCCTGGTCACTACCGACGTCTCTTTGGGTTGGGGCGCCGTGTGCAATGGGCACGCAGCTGCGGGACATTGGAAAGGGGCCCTGCTGCGCTGGCACATCAATTGCCTAGAGTTGTTGGCTGTACTTTTTGCCCTGCGGAGGTTTCTTCCGCTAGTTCAGGGCAAACATGTCTTGATTCGATCAGACAGCACCACCACGGTAGTGTACATAAATTGCCACGGTGGCGTACGCTCCCGCCACATGTCACAACTCGCCCATCGTCTCCTCCTTCGGAGCCAGCAGCGACTCAAGCTATCACGACAATGCTTGCCCAGCGGAGAGTGGAGGCTTCACCCCCAGTCAGTCCAGCTGATTTGGGAACGGTTCGGCAAGGCTCAGGTAGACCTGTTCACCTCCCGAGAGACCTCCCACTGCCCGCACTGGTACGCCCGAATGGAGGCTCCCATTGGGGCAGACGTGCTGGCACACAGCTGGCCCGCGGGGCTGCGCAAGTACTCATTTCACCCAGTGAGCCTTCTTGCACAGGTGCTGTGCAAGGTCAGGGAGGATGAGGAATAGTCACTCTAGTGGCCCCCTATTGGCCCACTCAGACTTGGTTTTCGGATCT
Organism: Moxostoma hubbsi; assembly: GCA_032164185.1. NCBI lineage: Eukaryota > Metazoa > Chordata > Actinopteri > Cypriniformes > Catostomidae > Moxostoma > Moxostoma hubbsi. The sequence goes on along the minus strand of JAVLUX010000015.1, from coordinate 9,083,350 downwards.
CGTACTCTTCACGACAGCCCCTCCCTGGTGAATTCCTCTGAGGAAGGACCTTCTTTCTCAGGGACGGGGCACGCTCTGGCATCCACTCCCAGACCTCTGGAACCTCCACGTCTGGCCCCTGGACGGGATGCGGAAGATCTAATGATCTACCACCTGCCGTCGTAGACATAATCATCCAAGCCAGAGCCCTTTCTATCAGGCAACTTTACGCCCTGAAGTGGCGCTTGTTCATGAATTGGTGTTCTACCTGGACTGAAGACCCACAGAGGTGCGCAGTTAGGTCAGTGCTCTCATTCCTGCAATAGAGGTTGGAGAGGAGGCTGTCCCCCTCCACCATGAAGGTATATGTAGACGCTATCGCGGCCCACCACGACACAGTAGACGGCAAGTCTTTGGGTAAGCACGACTTAATTATCAGGTTCATAAGAGGCGCCCCAAGGTCAAATCCCTCCCGACCAAGCCTGTTCCCCTCCTGGGATCTCTCAGTGGTACTCTCGGGCCTTCAGAGACCCCCCTTCGAGCCGCTAGAATCAGTCGGACTCAGGGCCCTCTCCCCCAAGGATCCCCTCCTGACCACGCTCGCCTCCATCAAGGGGGTCGGGGACCTGCAAGCATTCCCTGTCAGCGACACATGCCTGGAGTTCGGTCCGGCAGACACTCATGTGATCCTAAGACCACGACCACACGCAGAGCTTTACACGTTCTGAGCAGCTCTTTGTCTGCTTTGGCGGACAGCGGAAAGGGAACGCTGTCTCCAAACAGAGGTTTTCCCACTGGGTAGTAGACGCCATTACATTGGCCTATCACACCCAGGCCGTGCCAAACTCAATCTACCTTGTACTGGAATAGGTGCTCCACAGGTCGGGCTCCTACGTGGACTTCCTCCCTGTGTGTATTTTCCGCGGTACGGTCCCATTGCGAGCGGACCCACGTCACCCTTGGTCAGTTCCCACTGGCCCCTGGTCGCCATGTCTGTAGCAACTCCTCCCTCCCAATAGGCAGGATCTACCACCGCCCATGTGATGTATTTCACCACACTTTACCTCCCCCAGTCTGGGCAGATGTGGTCTCTGCAGGGTTTTTTCCCCCTGAAAGAATAGGATTTGGGAAAGATCACCTTCCCCGATCAATATGATAACATTAAGATGGCCCCAGCCGCTTTAACTATATGCGAGAAACATAGAGATAGAAAAGGCGCGGCTGGTGCAGCCTGCTCCCATGCTTGGCACGTCGCCTTGTTCCCCCCTGTCGGGGGTAAAGAACCAGAAGGCTTTGACGATTTTATGGGGCATTGGGGAAGGGTACGTGCAGTCTGACACAGCTGGTCGCTTTGGCACGTAAAATACCCTCCCACTCCTGTGTCAGTAGTACACATACACGGCTCAGCGCATGACGTGATTGCAATTGGACCCCTAGTGTCGCTTCTTTGACACAACGATGTGAATTAGTGGTTAGACATGCAAATTCTGTCTGCCAATTTCATTGGCCTTTTCTCATAGATCATAGATTCAAAAGGCACTCAAGAGAGACCCCTAGTGTCGCTTCTTCGACACAACGTCTCGTTCCCTCCATCAGGGAACGGAGGTTACATCCGTAACCTAGACGTTTCTGTTTACATGATTTGATTCAGTGCAGTTCACAAGAATTTTGACTTGTTGCAAAGTATTCACTGTATTTTCACACTTGCATAATTACAAAAATAAAGTTTTCGTCCATTTTAGGTTAAAACTAATTTCACACAAATGCACTGGTAAGTAGTTTGAGACCAAAGTAATTGCTCTCATTCTCATACAACAAGCGCAACCAAAGTCATGCTATCCACTAGTAGTAGCAGAACTAATGGACTAGTGTGTAACCCATAGTACAAACATACATACCACTCACATGCTTACATACTGACACACTGTCCTCATCAAGTGGGCTACCGGCTCAGAGTCTCTGCTAAACTACTCAGACCTCATTCAGTTTAACTGTACTTCTGATTATATTAAAAACACTGTGCGAAACGATGTTCAGTACTTTCTCATGATCCTCCATATCGTTTTACACAAGGAGTCTCATTTGCTGGCCCTTATAACAATGGCCACATTGAATAACATACATCATGACAAAGTCAAAGAAAGTGTTGAAAAGAGAGATTTCTAACTGTAGCCAAGGGAACAATGGTTGTTACGTTGTCATGGTTTCCACCTCTACCATACCAGAGTAAAACTTTTCACAGCATGTATGAGTTATTCATGTTTTTGTCTCAGTTCCGCCCAGGCCACCTGTCTGACTGATGAGCCCAGTGCCATACAAGAGTACAAATACCCAGAGAAACTTCCTGGAGAGCTGTATGATGCAGACACCCAGTGCAAGTGGCAGTTTGGAGAGAAAGCCAAACTATGCACTCTGGACTTCAAGAAGGCAAGACTTTTATATTTCATATTGTTATTTATGAAACCTGCAGAAAAAAAATAGCTGATGCTGCCTTCAATTCAAAATGATTGAATTGTACAAAAAGCCAAAAGCCTGACATTTCTGAGAAAGGAGTTTGAAGAAAGAAGAATATTAGCACAAGACAATTGGTATCAATCAATGTTGTCATTGTGAATTTTAACTCTATAGTTTCATTTGTTAATTTTTTATGCTGGTATAAGCTTATCTACTTTAGGTTTGTGCTGGTTTGGTGTAGGTCCATTTGGTGGACCAATATAGGCATGCTGTTTACCAAACTTAACTAATGAGACTGGACAACCAGTTGACAAAGAAAGTTGTTCACTGCATAAGTTAGTTAAGAGCCCTGGTTGAAATACCAGTGCCCAGAACACAACATTAAGCTAGTGACCCGTTTTGTGGGTCTTTTCAAAGGAACAGGAGCCAAATATATTTTGACATGTCTGATGTGTTCTGGTAAATGAACTGTATCTTTTCAAACTGATAAAAATCAATTTGTGTGGTTCTTATCGTAGTGTTTAAGGTTTTGATTTGGAAAGAGGAACCCACTCAAAGTACAGTGGAAGAGCAGGATAAAGCATGACAGAGTGATTGAGAGTTATGTCTTACCTGAGTGTAGCTTGCCAGAATGAACTAGTAAAAGTGCTTACTGGACCTTTACTGAGGCTTTTCAGAGATCAGTCACGCAGCACCTGGACACATACTGTATGTATAACATTTACTGAGAGCAAACCTTTAGATATATGATCAGCTTTCTTCAAACCATATAATCACATTTAGATAGATAGATAGATAGATAGATAGATAGATAGATAGATAGATAGATAGATAGATAGATAGATAGATAGATAGATAGATAGATAGATAGATAGATAGATAGATAGATAGATAGATTTTATTTCTGGTTGAACTACTCCTTTAATCTTATGTATTTGTTCACACAATGCTTGAATACTGAACTCTTTTGGAAATGTTTCAACCTCTTATGACAGCAAATTTCCAGAAATGATTTTCTGGCATTTCGAGAACTGGTCCTGTTCGCACGACCTCTAAACAGGAAAAATGCTGTAAAATTTATGGACTAGGCTGTATATGTGAAAGCACCTGCTGTCTGATTGCTCATGACATCACTGCATACTCAGAGTGTGAGGGAGAACTTTATCAGTTTCTCAGCATAAATATGTTTAAAGCAGCTCTAAACACCTTCATTGATGCCGAAATTCAGGCCCTACCGAACTCTAGAGATTTTCATATCATTCTTCTCTGCCTTGTCTCTACATCTAAATTTAGAGTCTCCCATAGAGAAATCTGATAGAGTGCTGCACAGGCAGATTTCTTTCAACACTCTGCAGGCCACCGCAGTCTCGTGGAGCAGAGGCAGAGCTAAATATACTCTGGAGGGATGCCAGAGGGAACCTCTGTTTGCTGAGCTCCTATTGTGCTGATCTCAACTAAATCAGAGTAATATCACAGTGAAATCGGAAGCAGTAGGTTGACTTGTCTTTAGCTGAAATCAGTTTATGTATGTTTTATAAACTGAACCCCCAACCCAAGCCCCAAACCTAAACCTAAAAATCAGTTAGAGGGGGAAATGCAACCTCCAAATCATGCTTGTAAGTGATTATGCAAATGCAATTACTTCCTAGTTTTAATGCGGGATCCTATCCCGGGTCTCCCATGCTGTTGACGCAACACGCTTCCAGTCGCGTCACAAGGGAATGTAAACAAGCTGGAGCCAATGCAAAAAATAACTGATAGGTTCTGGCAGTGACTTGGCATAAAGTGGCCGATCTTAGGCTACAGAATCTCTTAGGGGGAAAAAACATGCAGATTTACGGTGTGATCATGTTGACTAGCTGTTTGTCTGCAGTCTAGTGCAGTGGGCAATAATACATCTGACTTGCAAGAATGTAGATGATGATTATGTGTATGGTAATTGCGAATTATACAGAATTACATGGCTATGGTTAAGATTTATAATAATAAAGGAGGACATAATTGGACTTGCATTTTATCATTTGTAGGTTATAATGTGAATTGTGTTTGTTTACTTAATCTAATGCTAATCCATACTTCACTTTTGTGGTAAAATAGAAAGGCAGTGGAATTTCTGTATCTTGCACAAAGTACAGACTTTTCTTGTTTATGTTTACCTGGGCGATACAACAGTAGTCTTGGACTTTCTTATTGGATGCAGCATCACACAAAGGCAAACGATTCTGGTTGCTGATGCCTTTATAAAATATGTCATTTGTAGATGTATTTGACCTCTGATAAATTTATACTGTACATTAAATATTTTGTCACCTCACACTTCCCCAGAAAAACTGAATTATGGCATTTGCTATGCATCTGTTAACCTTTCTACATAACTACACATTGTTTGTCATTTTTTTCCAACCTCGGGACTGAAGCGTATAAGATTTGGCACCCATTTATTCAGGTTTTATCAGTGGATTTCAAAAGTTTTCTGCAAACTCAAGATATCAGCTGAGTGCTTAATACTCGACAAATGGAAATCATTCTAGATGTTCTGTATGCACACCTGTTCTGTCACCTGGAGGTCCCACTGGTTTCACTATAAATTATCATCTCTATAGTCTACTTGGCAGACAGAGCTCTGATAGGACTGATGCAGCAGTATAGAATACTCAGCAGGGAAACAGGTGACGTATTCGAGGAGGTCTCTCTTTAACAGACAGCTGCAAAACTTTAGCTGGGATTTGGACCATGATCATACTGGCAAACTGCCTCCTTTTCCTCCCATCTGTGCTTCTATTGTCAAAATATGATACAATAATCCAGATGTGAATAATACAGACACATAAAGCAAGCAGCCGTTTCTCTTTCTTACTTTTTTTCCTGTTTCATAGAGAAATAGTGAATGAGCTATGTGTTGCAGATACAGGGGGTTGTTCTTACAACCCTGTAAAACATTTTTAGGTTGTCTGAGGAATTAGGCTTCATAAATCATTCTTTGCAATAGTTTGTCTTTCAATGCAAACCTTAAAATTATCTTGCATCTATATTAAAACATTTATCACATGTTCAGGGATAAAGATCTGATCAAGGCCTTGATCATTTGGATGTTTGTATAATGTGTGATTATGTGTGGTTTTGATATTATGTGCGATGGTAATGATGTTTGATGGTAATGATGTGTGATGATAATGATGTTTGATGGTAATGATGTGTGATGGTAATTACATTTCTCGGTTTAAAAAAAAATGTGAAAACCTTGCTTGCACAGAAAGTTCTAAAAAAAAAAAAGCTACAAATCATATACCTTTGAATTTATAAAAATAAAAGAAACGTACCTGTGTCTGTCACTTTTATTAGGGACAACAATTATTTGATGTAAAATATTACCAATTGTACACAAAAATACCAAATTAATTAAAAACAATGATTTTTATAAAATTCTTAGGGAAAAGTAGAATCTTCTAGTTTTTAAAACATTTAATAAATGTATTGTTGATTGTCATTTTAAAAATATGTGTTGAGAACAAGCTCAAAACAGAAAGAAATTCAGGATGAATGATTGTTTTCTTAATCATTTTTCGTCTTTAAAATTATTTTATAGGAAAGAAAAGTTCCCTTAATTAAAGGATTACCCATTTACAGAATGCTTGTTGCTGGTAATTGTATAAAATCAATAATATTTCCAGAGAGCAAAAGACAAAAACAGTGTTTCATTATTTAACTAGAACAATCTTTTGAACGGTCATACTGTAAAACGTGAAGAACATCTGTTATTTGTTGTAGTGAATCTGTAGATTGTTGTAGCCCGTCATTTCAATTCAAATCAATTGCGCTTGGCTGATTTCTGCTGGATAAACTTGTGTCAAAACAACATGTTCTTAAATAGATCCAAATCAACACCTCTATCTGATATTTGTCTACAGGACATCTGCAAAGCCCTGTGGTGCCACCGGATCGGAAGAAAATGTGAGACCAAGTTCATGCCTGCCGCCGAGGGTTCCACCTGTGGTCCAGAGATGGTAAGGCCCTGCCACAAGTCACATTGCTGGCTCCTGAAGCCATCTCACCTTAAAAAAGCAACAAGAACCCTTCTTTATACTCTACCCTTTCAGCTCAAGTGGCACAAAAGCCAAATGGAACACTGCCTGCAGTACATTTATCCCAATGAATAAGTCTAATCATTAACATCCTCTCACGATTATTCAGCTCGTGACATTAAACCCAGGGGGAGACAAGTTTTTTATTTTTACTTTTTCAAAAGGATTTTAACAGATGTCTAGTGTCTTGAACAAGTGTTTCCAGGGACTGAGAGGGCAGTGTAAATGCCAGCAGAGTGAAAGAATGAAGCTTTTATGCATAGAGTCAGGAAAACACATTTAAGTGACAGTGAGGTTCACAATAGAAGCCATGTAATTTCACATGAGAACTGTCTTTGAGAAATGCTGTTTTTGCTGAGTAAAGTTTGACTGGAACACAGGTTTGGCACAGGTTAAATACACAGTCTCCCAGACAGACAGACAGACAGATGATAGACGTATGCACTGTTTCAAAGGTATAGTCACATGATGTAAACTATGTATGTGCTAACGTGATTTTAGTCTGATAAAATCTCTGTACTACATTATTTTAGTGTGATAAAATCACTTAACGGGATAACAGGGGTTAACAGTGGGATGTCGTCATGACAATGAAGTTGTAATATTAGATATAACTTTATGCAAATAAGGTTAGTAAGCTATTTTACCACACTAAAATATTGTTAACGCATGTAACATGTTTTGTGGCTTTAGTTTTGAAGCAGTGAAGATTTTAGCATTTATGGACTGGTCCCATTCACTTCCAATGAAAATGCCTTACTGTAACTGCAAAGTACTTTTTTTAATAAACGAGGGACGAATGGAAATTAGTTTTAGTGGTAATCAGTGTTATTATTGAGCTTAACTTGAATTGATCCTGGAACCTTGCTTTAAAGTTAACATGAAATCAAAATTGAACCTTTACATTCATAAAGGGTGAGATATATTGAAGGCCTTGTCCCTTTTTAAATAGCCAAAATGATTTAGTTATGTCACAACCATGGAGATTATTCTTGCGTGTCAGTTACAGATCAGGGGGAGGGATATTCTCAGACGAGAGAGCATTTGATTAGAAAACGATTTCATATTGACTTTAACGGTGCAAAATGAGAATTGAATGTGACTGGATCCATAAACTGCATGACGCTGGCCCATCAAATTCTAAGAACATTAGCTTGAGTGACATTTGCACTGATATCGTAGCTGTATGGCTTTTTTCATTTTTGTTTGTTTGTCTTTGCAGTGGTGTCGCCGTGGTCAGTGTGTAAAGCAAGGTGATGAAGGTCCAAAGCTGGTGCATGGTCAGTGGTCATCCTGGTCTGGGTGGTCCAGCTGCTCTAGAAGTTGTGAGAGTGGAGTGACCTACAAAGAGAGACACTGCAACAACCCGAGGTACATTCCAGGCTCAGAGAGGGAGAGCATGAGGTGTGTAGAGCAGGGGTGTCAAACGTGTGGCCCACGGGACAAATGACTCCAATCTGAGATGATTTGTGAAAAAAAAAAATGCTTAAAAACATTCACTTGATTTAGCCTATTTCATCGACATGATGATCTAGTTTTAGCTACCACAGGGCAGATAAACATTTTAATTTGCAGGATTGCATGGATGTTATAACTTGCATCATATCTGGAATTTATTTTAATTATGCACGACATGACATCACAAGTCTCTCTGTCATACCAAAAATAAATCAAGAAAGGTTTTGTGTACAAAATTCATTAACCTTAATTCAGTCATTAAACTTGTTCAAATGATAACATTAAGTTCAGATACACAGTTTTTAAAATAACTTTAATAAATAATTTATATGTAGTATATATAAATATGTGACATATAGTATATATACTGTATATGCATGTATTAACAGTTAGGCCTGTATACATTTACGCTTAGTCCAATTCAACCATCGACCTAAAATTAGTTTGAAACCCCTGGTGTAGAGCATGACTGCAATAAAGTGCACTGAGAGGGTTTACAGTAAAGTTCTTGTGAAGACAAGCTTGAAATATTATTTGAAATATTTACTGCAGTGATTTGCCATTTATTTATTTATTTATTTATTTATTTATGGGGTTTTTTTGGTTAAAACTGGTAATTACAAGGGTATTATGCTATAAATGTGGTTTATGAGGACATTTCTAGTGTCTCCATAATTCACTTTTTATCTTTTCTTTTTTTTTTTTATGTAAAAATGCAGAATGTTTTTTTGTGAGGGTTAGGTTTAGGGTTAGAGATAGGGGATAGAATCTATATTTCATACAGTATTAAAATCATTATGTCTATCGAAAGTCCTCATAGTGATAGCTGCACCAACATATGTGTGTGTGTGTGTGTGTGCGTGTGTGTGTGTGTGTGTGTGTGTGTGTGTGTGTATGTGTGTGTGTGTGTGTGTGATGTTATTAGAGCCTGACCCATATGGGATTTTTGAGATCGATGCTAATACTGCTTTTAGAGGGGGGAAATTCAGTGATTATCGATATAGTAATACGTTTTGGCAGATATAGTTAAGTTTTGTGCTGTAATGAAAACAGATTTTCTATGTGGATTGTTCATCGATTTTGTCACTGATATGACTATGCAAAGGAACTAAGAAGGCTGCTTTCTTATTCAAATATTTTATCAAATAATATTTGACATTATTATTATACATTGTCAACAAATTTTATAAATGAACAAAATAAAGAATAAATAAAAGTACAATAAATAGCTTAAAAAACATCAGTGTTCAGTATCAGTCAGATGCTGACCATTTAAATAAAGAATAAATGAAAATACAATAAATAGCTAAATAAACATCAGTACTGTTTAGTATCTAATTTAGTCTACTACTGTTTAGTCTAATGCTGACTATTTACTGCCTGTTAATTAGGGGCAGGTTGTAAAAGAAGCATTTACACCTGTCGAGTCAAGAGATAAACAGCGGCAGCAGTGTTACACTGTATTCAGCTATACACGTTCAGGGGAAAATTTAAACTGTGGAAAACCAGACTTTTAAATATTACATTTTATAAGTGCAATGACTGGAATTGTTTGGATGAAGGGGGTACCAAACTATTAATTCTGAACAAAAGAGTTTGGTGAATACATGTTTACACATTAGCTTGCACTCAGCTGACAAGCAATGAAAGTAGCTACATGGTTAGCTAGTTAGCTATAAGCTCGTTGTTACAGAGAGTAAAAGATGGACCAGTATTGCGTCTCACCAACTAGGTAACAACGCAGTGTGAAATCATCACTCAACAGACACAATAAACCACCACACCATTGTCTGCTGAGCTGCAAAAAGATGCTCTGATGTTTACCTTTCAATCTGCTACATTACTGACTGCACTGACAAACTATAGCTGGCTAAAATGGTTGTCAGGGACAGGGTTAACGTTATATTAGTTATATTGAAAAGGGAAACCGATGGGGTCATTGTTTATTAACTTTCCAGTATGTATTTCACAATCTAGTTAGCAACTTACTGAGAAGACACTGCTTAACACTAGAACTACCACAGCGGTCATTTTGACCGTTTTTAAATTTTGCAATGTAATAACTTTGTTGAAATAAAACCCATATAACCATAGGACCATGACTTTTCTTACACAATGGAGGTGCTGTTTTTTAAAAAATTTTAGGGTGATGACGTCATAAAATATGATGACAGACATTAGAAGCTTCATTCTAAAACCTCAACAGAAGTTTCTAATGTAAATATGACATGAAAAAAAATGACATTTGGTACAGTCTAGTATGAATGGTCAGAATGACCGCTATGGCCATTCTAGTAGTTATAGAATTCTGGTAGTTCTAGTGTTAACTCCACCCTGTCTGTAGAGCACGCTCTGCTGGACAAACTACGTAATGACACAAATTCGAAAGCATTGTTTTCTGCATTATATGTTCTGAAAAACGTTTTCATATCTGTGCATATCGGTAAACAGAGATATCGGTAAAAGGCTAATATCGTCTGGGCGCTAGTGTTTATTATATCTATTGGCTTTATATTGGGAATCTGCAATGCTTCTCTCAATCGGCATCAGTCATTGAAAAACACGTCTCTCAACTACAACTGCACTACAAATACAAATTTGTTGTCTATCCCCAAATCCTATCCTTATCTCTACCCCTAAACCTAACCCTTACAAAAGCCCTATATATATATATATATAATTAAATGTATAATTAAAATGTGTAATCTTCTCCCTGTCTGTGTTTTCTCATAGGCCAATGTATGGTGGCAGGTTTTGCGAGGGCTCATCCCGCTCTTATAAACTGTGTAACACTGATGACTGTCCTAACAACACTGTAGACTTCAGGGCTGTCCAGTGTGCTGAGTTCAACAGCAAGCCCTTCCGTGAATGGTATTACAAGTGGAAGCCCTACACACAAGTGGACGGTAGGTCATTTCATGCAAGGGTATTTCATTCAGTAAAAGCAAATCTAGTTTATACTGTTAGACTGATATGAAATATAAACTGTGCCATCATATAATACTCACCCACTTGAATTTTTCACATTTAATATCTGTTACTCCTTTAGATTGTGACACAAAAAACATTTCCTTCCATAACAATAAGTTCAGCACATTTACGCATAACAAATATTTTTTCAAGAATGCTCCTTTCTCCAGAACGAAAGACCATTTTCAGATCTTTACAAGAGCACAGTACAGCAGTGATTCATCTTGTGGAACTTCTATTTTTCAATACAAAGTCTCTTCAGCTCTGATGAATTAGATGGCGAAAGTCTGTAGAGGCGTGCATTGGAGTTTCTTAATTGAATTCCACTTTGGCATCTGACTGGGACATTCCAGAATACTAACTTACTTTTTTTTACAGCCATTCCTTAATATTTTCTCACATAAGTTTCTGTTGTACTAACAGATCTCCCAGCATGAGTTCTTTAATGCACACTGTAAATAAAATAAATCTTGCCTTACACTTCACAGCGGGTGCACTGAAGGTCAGATTATATATTATCAAACATATAATGTGCTTTTTAGATGATAGATATGATGCGATCGTGAATGCACTTGCCATATTTTTTATGCAAGATGGGATTCTGAGTGTGAGTATCATCATAGAAGCATACAAAAGGAGGAGCATAAAAGGTTCTAAAAACCTAGCCCTTCCACTCTCCCAGAAATGGTTGTTCCCGGAAGTGGTTGTGATGGACAGAATGGGAGAAGACTCGAGTGGACTAGTTTGTATATTCTTTGACGTCAGAAAACATGGCTGCAGCACTGCATCTAAACATTGCGCTCCGACGATAACGACTTTATACTTTCATTTAGAGATTGCTTTAAAGATTGTAACATATAAAAATAAAGATATTGTGATTTTGAAAATACTATTTGATCTGCTTCTTCATTGTGACAACCGCTTCAGTCATTATGACAACCGAATTTGCTAGTAAACAGCAGCACGAATGCAGATCACACCGGTTTGATCATACCCGTCTGAGCCCAGCCTAGTGTAATAACACCGGTGTGATAATACATGCGAAAGGGTTAATAGTTTTACCAAATGCTTTGGGTCATTTTTTGCTGGAAAAAATCTTCATGATAGTGAGACGCAACAAGCTTCTAGCAACAAATATTTTGTTCTGTCTTCACTGAAGACAAAACACCTTAGAAAACGACAATCACAGTCAATTAGAAAATATTGCATGTTTAATATACTACTATGTGGCATGAGAGTTTGTACAGTAACATTTCACAGTTGTCTGAGCTACTGAACAATTTATCATTAAGGATTTTTCTGTATTTGGCTCCATCCATGTTGCACTTGATGGCTACAGCCCTCAGTGATGTTGCTACTTCCATTTTCCTTTTTCAACATCCATGTTGGTTGTGCAATCACATTTCTATCAACCAATCAGATTTAAGGTTAGGTTTTGGGTTAGCCTGTGGTTGGGGCTTCAGCAACATCGTATAAAACCAATAATTTCCCACTGAATAAAGGGTAGTAAAGCTTTGCTTTCAGTCCAAGAGTTCAACCAAAGTTGCATGAACAAATGATACTGCTATCGCTGTTGCTAACTTTAAAACTAGCGGGTTGATGTCCCGTGTCGCAAATCAAGTGATGCTGGTAGTGACGATTCTCTCTGACCAATCAGTGATCTGCAGGGTTTTGATGTCACATTTAGTATCGGCTCAGCTCGCTTGAAACCTCAACCGAGGTGGTACTAAAAAAGTACCAGGTACTATCCACAGTGGAAAACCCCCAAAGAGCGAGCAGAGTCCAGTCGAGCTGTACCGTGCAGTGGAAAAGCCCCAAAAGTTTCCAAGTTATTTGGAACTCCTTGGTCTTGATGACAGCAAGACTGATCTGATCTGTCGACGCTCTGCTCAAAGTTTGTTTTTGTTGAGCAGACCGTCGACAGACTTTGCTCACATATTTGCAACTATACTTGTAACTATATTTCATACTTGCAATTATATTTGTGACCTGCTCCATCAAATTGAGCCACTTTGTCCCAGAAAAACATTTAGAGTTGTATGCACTAAAGTAAAATGAAAAGCATTTAGAAAATGGCAGAGGCTATTTACTACAAATAGAAAATATTTGCACTTGTGAAAAACACTATTTACATTAAGTATAAAGAGCGACCGTAAGCGTCTTTGCGCAAAGTACAAATAGTGTTAGATGGCAAATAGTGTACGATACTATTTACATTTAAATAATTACATACAGAATAGGGCAGTGTTTATTTAGAGTCCCACAAAGAAACTACACCTACCCCTATACCTAACCATATCCTTACCTTACAAAAATTAACCAGGGTTATTATTATATGTAGTATTAAAGAAATATTTAGAGTGGAGACAGGAAACAGGATGGGAAAAATTGGGACAAAAGCCAGAACCCAGGTCCTCCGCACATAAAGAGCACATCCACACTGTCTTTACACCCCAAGCACTGCAGCTACATTTTATGGTACAGTTTGTCTTCAATTTCTGTTTCCACCAGACTATTTGAGTGCAAATATCTGCACTGTGTGGCAGGTACTATTTACACCTAGTGCAAATAGTGACTCCATTAAATAATTATATCAGCCAATATTTATATGATAATATCTCAACAGTGGTTTGAAGTTTTAACATAATAATTACATGGTAAGAAATATGGCAATTAAAAATGTGATTCTGGATCAAAGTGACTCAAAATTATGGAGCAGGTGACTTTAATTTGATACTCAGTTAAAATCCACAGAAAGTCACTGATTGAACTCGGATTATGGCATTATATTACGTGTTAGAGGAACTATGTCTGATTTATCCTGTGTTGTTTTTACAGATCAGGATGTGTGTAAGCTCTACTGCTTCGCAGAAGGGTATGACTTCTTTTTTGCCCTCTCCAGTAAAGTCAGGGAGGGGACGCTCTGCACACAGGACAGCTCTAATGTCTGCATTGACGGCACTTGTGAGGTGAGATACACATTACACATACCCGTTGGCTACTCAATTTTTTATCATGACACAATACAAATACTGTATAACCTGGGGGGGTCTTTAATTTGTCATTGTATTTACTGTAACGCACAAAATATTCTCTATGCAAGTTTGTAAAAGCAAATGCTTCTAACTACACACATTTTATTTTCTCTTTATAATTATTAACGCAAGTATGCAATGCATTTTCAGTATCACGCACTTGCAAAACATTGCCCAAGTATTCACGTCTGCAGAGACTATGTTTGCTAACGTTACAAACAAACTTTACACAAAAAAGATGCACACTTTAGGCAAAATACAGACACACTCTAGAATAAAAAATTGGTTACTTGCAAGTAACTGAGTAATGTGATCAGTATCCCTCATATGCAGCAGAACTGTTGAGGTACATAATATTGTTTAGACTATTGAGGGGCTTCTTCAGAGTTGAATCCATGACTACATATAATAAAGTTCCTCTCAGTACTGGTTTAGCTGCTGCTTGGTTTTTTCTTTGGTAATGGTCTACTGACACAGTTTCTATGTTATCATCAGAGCCATGGGTTACAAGCTTTTGAAGAAAGCGCACTCTATAGCATGCTGTGAATTCTCACAGTAGTTGGTTTTATGGTTTTTACTGCCATGGAAATCCCCGTTGAGAGGCAGAGAAGCCAACTGTCTTTCATTTCAATGTTTCAGCTCAGAGACACTGTAAGAAAGGACCAATCAGAACGCAGCTTTTGCTTCAAAGTGCTCAAGAAAAAGTCTTTCCTTAGAGAATTTCTTCCAGGACAATCATAATTTTGTATTGCTTGGATGTTTGCTGTGAGAGAACCAGCTACAATTCGGTTTTAAATTAATTTTACTCCAACTTGTGCATTTCACTGACAGCATGACAAGTCTGTTTTATATTGTAAGCAAGACATTGTTTTAGGATGAATTGGTGATAAATTGCAGTGGACCAGAGCAATTATGCTACAGTGGATTTAGTTTTTATAAGCAATAATGATGAATCATCCAAGTGATTTGTCATTTTCATGTTTTAGATTATACACAAATCGATGACATAAGTTGTTTGCACCATTCTGAAAATATTACAAAAGTTTAGTTGATGCATACCATGTCCATGGACTTTTTTGTGTGTCAGCTTTTATGATTTTAGGTTCAAATGTAACTGAATGTAATTCATTATTCAAAATTGTGTCATAGGTCCTGTAACCATTTATTTTAAGTTCTTCTCTATTTTTAAACCACTTTTTACCTTCACTTGGTCATTTTACAGTAAATGGTCATGCAAAGTATTTCTTCTTAAAAGCACAAATGTTCCATTTAGTCTCTCAGTTATGAGGTCATAAAAGCTGAATGCATAATCATTCAAAAATAATTAGCACAATGCTGTTTATAATAGTTTGTGATGGCATGTCACACCACAGGACATGTCAACTTCCCAGAAGTATTTCATGTCCACTACCCATTTATTTGAAGTATATTTTATTTCTGAATATTTCACAGATAATAAGCTTCACTAAGTGTTTCTTTCATGAGATTAACATTACTGCATTTTGTACCTCTTCATTAATACAAAATGTTTTCTTTTTGAGTGCATGCCTGATGAGCTAGTGTCTCATCAGCTAAACCCATTATGACAACTTACACTGGACTGTCATGACTGTTAAAAGATGGATTACAGTGCTTTATTTCTGTAACTATGCTGGCTGAGAGGTCCTGATCTGTGTTTTCCAGAGGGTAGGCTGTGACAGGGTGCTGGGTTCCACTGCTGTGCTGGATATGTGCGGTGTCTGCAAAGGCGATAACTCCACCTGCAAGATCTACAAAGGACAATACACCAAACAACATTATATGAGCCGTACGTGTCTGTCTTTACCCTTTAACAGCCACTCACATACTATAAAAATAGAGCTCATTGTGTGAATTGTTTAAGATACTAAACCAACCTTAACACCGTGTATTAACCACCTGCAACCGCAATGAGTGACAGGGCATTCTTTTGACTGTGTGGTTCCTATTTCTGCACCATAATTTGGAATATGAATATGGGACACAACCATTTTAAGCGCATCAGTACTGGACTGGGGTTGTTAGGGTGGTTGTTGACGGTCGGTAGGGGTGGGCAGTACCCTCAAGCATTGTTATGCTTCAGTATGGTCGTTTCATCATCATGAAGATGGAACCTCTTCATTTCGGACAAAATATGGGAAGTCCCCAGTTAATACGGGACAGTGGGCAACCCTACTGCACATTAGTCCAAAATCCTTCTCTTGGCTAGGACACGGTATAGCGATTGATTCTAAAGTTAGCATGTTGCTAAATTAATGATTCTACTCTTTTACAAAGCACAAACAGCATTTAGCAAAAAAGAAATATTGAGTAAAATGAAACGCTTTCAATTAGAGATACAAATTTTCAAAGATACTTTTCAGTTCTGAAACAAATTGACTGTATATTTGTTTTCTAAATTTATCTCGGCTCAGTCTTGATTGGAAATTTTGCAGAACTGTCACAAAGCATTGGAGGATTGCCTTATCCATGAAAAATATGTGATGTCATGTTGCCTCAATTTTCAGTCTAGAACAGCGGTTCTCAACCAGGGGCCCAATGTGCATTCAGATTGATCTCACAGTGAAACTGTGAGATGGACTTTTTTTTAGCTAATTGGTCTACCTAACCATCAGTGCAGTAAAAAAATGTATATTAAAGGAAAAAATGCAACCTCCAAATCACACTCGTCACTGATTATGCAAATATTACTTCCTTGTTTCAATGCGTGATCCGAACCTGGGTCTCCCACTTGCGCTTTCTGTTGCACCACAAGGGAAGGTAAAAACGTTGGAGCCGATTAAAAAATGTGTGATAGGAGGTGGTGCTATTCAGTGAGTTGGAATAATGTGGATGATCCTAGATTACTGAAACTCAACAGACTTCAGCATACTTCTGAGGTGAGCCTCAAAATTATTTAAAATGATTTACCTTAATTAGTTAATAAGCTAAGATTTAATAAGCAATCAATCCAAAATGCAAAAATCAAGTTATATAATATGTAAACTGACACCATATTTCTTATTTTAATTACACAACTCCCTTCAACAACTGTTCAATTGAAGAACATATTGTTTTTGAAACTTGTGCAATCACAAAATTAGAATGAATTGAGTGTAATTATTTTAATGAATTGACATTTGCACTTTCTGTTAATAAAGTTTGAAAGCAAGCAGCTTTCGAATATTGTCTTGGACAATGGGGGACCTTGGACCCTGAAACTTAGAAAAGCTTGAAAAAAACATTTTTGATGGCATTCGAAATGTTTCGTAAGACTGCCTTCCTTAGAATTAAATCTGAATAAACTGGCTTTGATTAAAGGAATATTCCGGGTTCAATACAAGTTCAGCTCAATCAAAAGCATTTGTGGCATAATAATGATGACCACAAATTTGACTTGTCCCTCCTTTTGTGGCACTTGCAATGGTAGTGAATGGGGACAATTGGTTAAATTCTCACTGTTTCTTAAGTATAGCCACAAGACGTAAACAATATGTGCCCTAACACGATTTCAGTGTGATAAATTCACTTACTAACCTTTTCTGTGTAAATGTATAGCCAATTTGAGAATGTAATGTCAACAAACCCTAAAATGACTATAAATGGCAATTTAACCAACTTTACAGCTCAAATAATACATGAGTTTTAATAGAAGAATGAATGTAAGTGCTTTTATAAAATTTGCTGCTTTTAAACCCTCCAGTAATTGGCCACATTCAATTCCAATGTACAATAAATACCTCACTGTAACCCATATTTAAATTTTTTTCTTTCTTTTTTCTTGTGTAGAGTATTATCGGGTGGTCACCATTCCAGCTGGAGCACGAAGTATTCGTGTGGTGGAGCTCAACTCTTCCAGTTCCTACCTGGCCTTGAGGAATCTGCAGAGGAAGTACTTCCTTAATGGCCGCTGGACAGTGGATTGGCCTGGGCGACACTCCATTGCAGGTGCTGTGTTTGACTACAAGAGGCCCTACAATCGTCCAGAGAGTCTTTTCTCCACTGGACCCACAATTGACACTCTGGTGGTTGAGGTACACTCAGATCATTGGCTTGAAAGACTACAGTTGCCTTTAATGTCTGGTTGGATCTTAGAATTCAGAGCACACATTGAAACATGCAGTTGAAATCATAAACACTTTTGTGTGAAAAAGCCATGGCGTAGGGGTTATTGCACATGCTCCAGACATGTTGAACCATGGTGCTCATGTGAAAAGTATTAAGTCCAAAACTATAAACCCATCTTATGTTTTTATAACAAATTATTGTGATTTATGTGTTGCTTGCAAAGTTGCTACTTCTATCAGTTCTGTCAATGGAGAAAGATGCTTTTTAGGTCCAGATGATGTAGTCACAGTCTCTACCAGCAGGACTAACCATGATACCTTGTCTTTGCCAATGAAAAAGAGGGCAAAAGAAAAAAAAGCACATTTATGCTCACAATCACATAAGGCATAAACATATCCAACACATTTCATTTGACTGAATTGTCCAATCAAAGTGTTTCCTTTGTTTACTTGTTCTCTTGTGCTCTGATGTCTTTCTATCATGTAGAGATAAATTATTCTTGCTGCTCTGCAAAACATAATTATGTTCTAAAATGGTCAGCAATTGATCATTTTTTATGAAGTGAAATGTTCTGATTGTGAGAAGTATCATGAACGTGTGCAGCATGTGATGAGCATTTTGTTGTGAAATAAAAGAGTCAGTTTAGACTTTTGTGGCTCGGAGTCCATGAGAATGAGAAATCAATCCCCGTATTACCACTTTTCACTAGCAGTATAAAGTACCAAATCATGTTCTTGAACGTTAAAGTTTCAGTCTGTAACTTTTTTGCTCATGTTATCTTGGATTACAGTGACACCTAGTGGTGTGGATGCAGCATCATTTAAAATCAATAGTTTTCAGTTACAGATGCCATTGTAGAAATTCACTATTCACAATCAGACATGATTCATTTAATCCGAGAGTGAAAGTGTCTAATAACAAGACGGTTACGGAGATGAAGCGAGTAATATTCAGCTGGTCATGTGATTTTAAATGGCAGCCCTCATGAGGACGCCTCTGTCCCATTTAGAATAAAACAGCTTTTATAAGGTTGCTGATATGACTATAGTCCTCAGCTCATGTGAGTGCTCAAGATTTTATACATACGTTTCAAAATTACAATTAATTTCTTAAGGAGTAAAACCTTTTTTAAATGGTGAAAAAATTACTGAAGTGCACCTTTAACTACAGACTGTTTGCTATTACATAAAGATGGGAAAGCCCACAACTTTCTGTTTCAACATTAAATGCATTAACAGAGGAAAGAAAACTGCTGCTGTCAAGTGATTTCATTGGGTCATTAATAAAGAACATTTTTGCAATTTATGTACTTGATGCTATTCATTAAATCTTACTTTTTTTCTCTTGCTCAGGTTCTTCTGCAGGGCTGGAATCCAGGCATTCAGTGGGAGTATACACTGGCCAAGGAAGATACAGACAGACGAAACCAACCAAAACACAGCTACACCTGGGCCATCATTCGATCTCCATGCTCAGCCACCTGTGCAGGAGGTATTGAATGCTGGTCGTGATTCAGTCTGTTCATAACGCTCTGTAAATCAGTCAATAGCTGGAAAAACGTTTCTGTGAACAATGTTTTAGAAAGTAACTTAAAAGTAAAATAATTAGTAATGTTATTACTAAGTGATTACTAAGTAAGCTAATTACAATTTTATGTAATGCTATTACAAGCAATAAGTCATTTTAGTGGATTTTCTTAATTTAATAGGATTCATATTGATATAAATATTAAAAAATTGAATTAAAATTATGTAGCCATCAAGAGTTTCTCTAAAACAATGCTCCAACTTTTTCAATAATTATTCAAGAGTTTTAATAAAATTGAGAACAGTGTTTAAGTTTTTTTAAGTGTTATAAAAATATTCAAAAAGTAATTTAATGGACAATAGAACAACTTAAATTTACTGTGTGATTATTAGATATACTGTACATTATTGAATATTCGATACAGTAAGAGTTTGACTGAAAGCAGACCTGTTATTGACATTTTTTGGGCTTAAAGCTTCTGAAGTTATCCAGCCAAGGATGGCGAGTTCTTTTCTCTTATTTGTTTTAATATTGTTGTTAGATTATTATGAACGATAGGCTTATAACAGCTGCAGCAGGTCTATTTAGCTGCATTTCCACATCGCACAGATTGGATATTTTGATATAAGACGTTTGTCCTGTCTACATCATGTAATTCATTAATGGCTTACATTAATATCACATCAAAACATTGCAGATATTTGCCCCGTCTGTTAACACTCCCATAATACATTAATGTCTGTGTTTACTTTCACATTGCGTCAAGATGTGCATTTTAATGTGCACAGCTGCATTCACCACGAGAAACAAGTGATCTACAGAGAGCACGTGCACATACGCATGTGAGCATTTAAAAAGCTTCCAGCTGTAGACAAACAGCACGCGGGTATGGAATTGAGTCAGTACAGCCGGTACTTTTAACTGGTGGCTATTTAAATATTAAACTGAGCAGAAGTTACGCTGCATCCCCAGCCAATCCTGGCGGCACCCTGTTTGGGAACCACTGGATTAAAGCATACTGTTGACAAAATATGACAAGAAATAATCAACACTGAAAGATATTACCAATGCTCTAACAATGTGTTTTGAAGATGAAGAATCTTGTTAACTATTGATGATTCAAATGATCCAGAAAAATATAGGGTTTTGGATATTTCCCTGCTTGAGCTGTGGGAGCTGAAAGACCTGAACTGAAGTACTCTACTAGTGAGATAATAACCTTACTCAAATGCATCCTGTATATAGGCAATGCGAGATTAATCAGCTATATCCATAACTTAGATATAATATTATAATTTTCATCTGGACAGACAATGAAGCAAACACACAGGTGAACTGGAATGTGCTAGTCAGAATGCATGTCTCTTATAAAGCCAAATGAAAAAGCCATTGCCGTAACAAAGCAATATAAAGCAATATACTGTACTCCTAAACAGTTATTAAACAGAATTACACAAGTTATATTTGCTATATGGAAACTATAAGTGTAATAGTGTTACATTTAAAAATTGGCTTTTCATTTAGTTTCAAAGTGCTTCTGGTTTAAGCCCCTCTCTCATCCAGTTATTTCCAAATACAAATACAGTAACTTTTGCATTTGCAACAACTACAAAAACAGTTACAGATAATGTCTTCACTGCATTCTGTTACACTATTACAGGAGTTCCCCCTCAGGTGAGCCACTAAGCTCAGGTCTGTTCCCATCCTTAGTGCTGACATGGGCCGTCCCCTCCTCCCCTTTCACATAAGGCCTGACAATGACCGCTCTGTAATGGTTTTCAGAGAGCCTGGGGCACGAGGCACCGAAAGGTGAACAATACCTGCTATAGGATGCTATTAACCCAGAGGTCAAATGCCAAAATAACTTGGGCTTTCCAGCACAGTAGTGTTTATCAATGATGTCAAAGGACAAAGGAGACATTTATCTGACCATTGCGCTCATCTACTCAAATTCATTGGTCAAGGCAATGTGGATATATGTTTTGGTTTATATACATACAGTATAACCTATGTTAGCACAGCCTGATAGTCTTAAGGACATTTCATTAAGTTCACTTTGTTGCATTGATACAATATTGTGTGTTTGTTCCTCAGGTCAGATGGTCACTAAATCAGCATGCTACAAGGATTTAAGGGTTCAGGTGAATTCATCTTACTGTAACTCACGCTCTCGGCCCTCCAATGGTGCGGTGTCCTGCAATACACAGCCTTGTCCCCCAAGGTAATTTAAACCTTCTCAAATTTCACTCACAAGGGCTGCAAATTTGAGAGGTATCTTAGGAAATTACATCACAAAATACTTTCTAATTTACTTAATTTTTTAGAGCAGACTGATATTTCGTAATATACCACAGTTAGTTTCGGTCCTCGAATCTGATTGGACGAGAGACGTTCCATGAGCACTGATGGTGTGACAGCATCAGCACTCAGACGCTTCAGTGTGTGAATCACTCCGCTTGTGTTCATGCTGTTCTAAACTAAAGTGTATCTGTTAGGAGTTACTGGCTTTATTTTTGAAATGACATATGTTAGCCAGCAGGTGGTGGCAGAAGATAATTTTTGTGTGTAATATGAGCCAGTTGGTGACGTTAAGTGAATCCGTTAGTCATTGTTTACATAGAACAGCACTCTGTGATCGCTGTATTACTAATACATTACCAAAGCTAGGAAATAGCTTTAAAAGACAACTTCAGGATTAAGGCCCATGCTGAGAGACACAACAGACTTATTTATTACAGAACTCAAGTGCTTACCTTTTATCGGAGTTTCCACATTGGATACATACTGTTTAGAATGAGGACATTGCTGTTTCTATAGTGAATGACTCTCGCACACCGGCTACCGCGGAATAGAGAGGAATACCCCCGCTCGGGCGTCAATTTTCCACTGAAAAAGCTTACAGCATCTCTGATTGGGCAACAGGTGATTGCACATTCTCCCTCCCTCTCTCTCTCTCTCTCTCTCTCTCTCTCTCTCTCTCTCACACACACACACACCCAGCCGGCTATCCTTGTTTATCCAATAACTTGTTAGAAACAGCACAAGCCGTGATAATATTTCTGAAGTGAACTTTTTGAATTACTAATGGAGGTTTGGATGCATCATTTACCAGCAACGGCAGATTATGATTCATCACATAAGAAAGTAGTTCCATGCACAAATTCGTTTTTTCCAAAAAATTTCGCTCAGGTAGGACCTCTCTCTTGTTTTCACACTCTTTTTCTGTTTCTCTCTCATTCTCACATATCTTCAGTCAGAGAGGCAGATCACATACTGTACGCAAAGTATCTATATCTGTGTGCTGTCATTAGCACACTAAACACAGCTGGCCTTACTGGTGGGATATTGCTGAGTTACTTCTCCATGCCTAATCTTTTACAAGCACAAGACCTCAGCACCTCTAAAAAATAATATTATTACTTATTTAATATTAAATACATTTAGTTGTATTATTGTCACATTCCCTGTTGTCTTTTGTTTGTGTACTTTTATGTTGAAATTCTTTAGTTCCTGTTTCCTAGTCATGTGATGTCCTGTTTTCCCTCCACGTTCATGTGTCTGGTTTTCATTGGTTCATTGTTTGATTACTTTGTTATCAGTTCTATTTTGTCACTGGTTTTAGTTCATTGCCTTGTTATCATGTTTAGAGTTCTGTTTGTTCATTGACTTGTGTTTCCCCATGTCCATGTATTTAAGCCCTCATGTTTGCCATTGTCTCTTGTCTAGTATTGTTGTTAGTTAGATGTTAGTTTGTGTAACAGAGCCCTAGTCATGTACTGTTCATAGTCTAGTTCCTGTTTCAAGTTTATGTCTAGTTTAGTCCACATTTCTAGTTCACGAGTATAGATAGAGTCTCTTGTATCATCATCCTTTTGGTATAAATCTGCACTTGGATCCTTCACATCGTCTTCGTCATTGCCATTGTCAGCTACACATTGTTACAATTATTAATTATTATAAATTATTATTCAAATAAATATAACAATATTATTTGTTGTATTAATTTTTTTATTAATTTTACCCCTCATACATAAAATAATGATTTTCCCAACACACCCCCAATGTCCAATTGGTCAGACAAACGTATAGGTTGGTCAGGATGCTCAAACAAGTAAAAAAATAAAAAACTGTCACTCTTACTAGCCACTTTGACAGGCGTCTGCAGTCAAAGCAAATTTGCTCGAGCTCAGTGCTTTATAAGCTTTAAATATGTCTCTCATAACTTACATGTGTATCTGTGCGGGCCAAATTAAGCATGCTTTCGCACAAACCACGTAGCGCACATCAGCATGCTCTAGATAGAAGATCATCAGAGCTCTGGGGCAGCACAGAGCAAAACTTGCGTGATTCCGTGGGAATGTGCTGCTGAACTCATTTCATTCTTGTTCAAATAAAATTTCCAAACTAATGCATACAGTTACAGTTACAGCTGAGTGGCTAGTGACTTTGGAATATCACTAGCCAATGTGGACGGTGAGCCAAAAACTTAACGTAAACCCTGATTGTCTCTGAATATTAATTTGTAATAGGAGAAAGTATTTTAACATTGAAAGAAAATCACACAGATCTCTTTTGACATATCCACCTGGAACGATAAACCTGCATTCCATGATCCTATATGAGCCTCTCCAAAGATCCAAAGAGCATGCTTCATCCATCATGTATGAGTGGACTCAGTGCTAGTATGATGCATTGGGGACCATGACAAAAAGGACATTGCTCATTAAACATTTCTCAGACACTATAGCTAAAATCTGCCCTCTGACGGGTGTCTGGCAGCACAGTCTGGGTGTGGTTGGGATTTTTAACCATGGGATTATGTCTGGGTTTCTTTGAAGGGTGTACCCCTCGACTACTTAGATGCTGACACTAAATGCATCACCGTTCATCCATTCCTGGGAGAGTGACAAATGTGACCTCAGAATCCCAACCCTAGATCAGGATCCAATTTGGGCAACTGGAAACAAGTATAAGAAGGTCATTGGATATGACAAGTGTAGTTTTTACAAACAAATACAAGTACTAAACTCTCCAGAGGAACACTAATAAAGAATGTGATGCTAATGTGAGGCTAAGTTGTTTTCATAAACTTGTTGTTGTTGTAGTTGAGTTTGTTCATCGATTTTCATGATGTTTTGAATGCCAGATCATGTGGTTACTCAGACCCCATCAGACATTGGGCAATTATGTTATTTCAGATGTCAGAACCTATACTATTTATTCCACATGATCCAAACCACATGTTCTGACCAACAAATCAAATCAAACAATTTTGAGTTAGAGACAAAGAAAAAGAGAAACGCTAACTGAAAGAAACAGCTTAAACCAGTCTGGTGGCTAGTAGTTAGTTTGTCACCTTTCCTGGCAAAGCTGGTCAGTGACCAGCTAGACCAGTTAAACGCCAGCTTAACAAGACTGGGTAACCAGCTAGATGAGTTAAACGCCAGCTTGGCCAGACTGGGTGACCAGCTAGACCAGTTAAACGCCATCTTAGCCAGACTTGATGACAAACAAACACCAGCTAAACATCTGATTGGCCCAACTGGGTGACCAGCTACACCAGCTTAACACCAGCTTGGCCAGACTAGTTACCAGATAGAGCAGTTAAACACCAGCTTATAAAGACTGGGTTGCCAACTAGACCAGTTAAATGCCAGCTTAGCCAGACTGGGTTACCAGTTAGACCAGTTAAATGCCAGCTTAGCAAGACTAGGTGACAAGCTAGACTAGAAAAACACAAGTTTAGCAAGACAAATATGTTCCCTTGTGCACCTTTATGTATTTAATATTTTTTGAGAGACAGAGTAGGAATCATCTTGATTACTGTTATTAGCTCTTTTACCTGATGGAGGGAATGAAACAATGTGTCGATGTAGTGACACTAGGGGTCACCCTTGGGAGCACCAGACACCTCTGATCTTTGAGAAAAGGCCCATGGGAATTGGCGAATGGAATTTGCATGCCACTCCCCCAGAAATACAGGTATAAAAGGAGCTGGAATGCAACCACTCATTCAGGTTTTGTGCTTAGGAGCCGGCCATTTCAGTGGCTAGTTCAGTGTTGTGTGCAATCCAAATAGATGTGCAAAGCACTCACCGGACACAGCATCGCCAAGGCTGGGTCTGCCTCCTCCTAGGGCTGCACTTGCAGGATCCCCCAGGATCAGGACCACCTGATCCCTAAATGGGGTTATGGGAACCTTGGGCACATAGCCCGGTTGGGGTCTCAGGATCACGTGAGAGAAACCGGACCAAACTTATGGCATGTTTCGCTGACAAAGAACACCTCCTTTATGGAAGTGAGTGCTGTCAGTAGGGCAGTCTTCAAAGAGAGTGCCTTAAGCTCAGCTGACTCTAGGGGCTCAAATGGAGATCCCTGTAGGCCCCGAAGGACCACAGAGAGGTACAGACACAATCTGGGGGGTTTAACATCCTTACGCCTCTCAGGAACCTGATGATCAAGTCGTGCTTCCCTAAATACTTACCTTCCACTGCATTGTTATGTGCCGATATAGCAGCAACATGCACCTTCAAGGTGGAGGTGGACAGCCACCCCTCAAGCCTCTCCTGCAGGAAGGAATGCACTGATCTGAATGCGTGTCTCTGAGGGTCTTCGCATCGGGAAGAAAACCGCTTAGTGAACAGACGCCACTTCAAAGCATACAGGTGCCTCATCGAGGGAGCCCTGGCCTGAGTGATTGTGTCTACCACTGCAGACGGTAGGCCACTTAGGTCTTCCGCATCCCATTCAAGGGCCAGACGTGGAGGTTCCAGAGGTCTGGTCGTGGGAGCCAGATGATGCCCTGTCCCTGAGAAAGAAGGGCCTTCCTCAGGAGAATTCACTGAGAATTTGCTTTCGCGAGGAGCATGAGGTCTGAGAATCATGTCTGGGTGGGCCAGTAAGGTGCAATGAGAACGACCTGCTCCTTGTCCTCCCTGACCTTGCACAAAAGTTTGTGCAAGTAGGCTACTGGGGTAATGCATACTTACGTAGCCCCAGGGGCCAGCTGTATGCCAGCGCATCTGTGCCGAGGGGAGCCTCGGTCAGGGAATACCAGTTCGGGCAGTGGAAGGATTTCCGGGAAACAAACAGGTCTACCTCCGCTTGACTGAATCGACTCCAAATCAGCTGAACGCCTGGGGTTGGATTCTCCACTCTCCCCTGAGCGTGACCTGCTGCAACAGCGCGTCCGTTGTGCTGTTGAGGTTGCCCGGGAATTGAGTGGCTCACTATGATTTGAGTCGCTACAGACTCCAGAGGAGGAGACGGCAGGCGAGTTGCGTCATTTGACGAGAGTGCAAGCCGCCTTGGCGGTTGATGTACGCCACAATCGCCGTGTTGTCCATCCAGACCAACACGTGCTTGCCCCGGATCAATGGCAAAAGCCTCTGCAGGGTGAGCAGTATTGCCAGCAACTCAAGGCAGTTGATGTGCCAATGTAGTCTTGGACCAGTCCAAGGGCCAGCATCTGTGTGCCCATTGCACACAGTTAGCCACGCTTGGAGGCATCCTTCGTAACCACGACCTGCCTGGAGACCTGCTCTAGGGGAACTCCTGCCCGTAGAAATGCTAGGTCAGTCCAAGGGCTGAACAGATGGAAGCAGACTGACGTGACAAACATGTGGTGTGCACCGTGGCGCCATGCCCATCTCGAGTCTGAAGCCAGTTCTGAAGCGGTCTCATATGCATCAATGGATGTCATATGCCCCAGAAGCCTCTGAAATAACTTCAGTGGGACCGACATTTTCCACATGAATGTTTTCAGACAGTTCAGCACCGACATGCGCGTGCTCGCTCATGAGGCACACCATGATTGAGACAGAGTCTAACTCCATACAGAGAAAAGAGATGCTCTGAACCGGAGAGATCTTGCTCTTTTCCCAGTTGACTCGAAACCCCAGCCGTCTGAGGTGCCAGAGCACCAGGTCCCTGTGCGCATACAACAAGTCCTGCGAGTTAACTAAAATCAGCCAGTCATCAAGATAGTTGATTATGTAGATGCCCACTTCCCTTAACAGGGCAAGGGCTGCCTCTGCGACCTTTGTAAAGGCCTGAGGTGACTGGGACAGACCGAAGGGGAGGACCTTGTACTGGTACACCCAGCCCTCAAAAGCAAACCGCAGGAAGAGTCTGTGTCGAGGTAGAACCGAGACATGGAAGTACGCATCTGTCAGGTCTACCGCTACGAACCAATCTTGATTCCGGACCCTTGCTAAAATGTGTTGTTGTGTCAGCATCTTGAACGGGAGTCTGTGCAAGGCCCAGTTCAGAACTCGCAGGTCCAAGATTGGACCCAACCCACGGCCTTTTTTTGGAGCAATAAAGTAGGGGCTGTAAAACCCCTTCATCTCTGTTGGAGGAACAGGCTCTATAGCAACCTTCAGTAGAAGGGTGGCGATCTCTGAGTTCAAGGCAGGTTCTCGCCTTTCACCGACAAAAAAAAAAAAAAAAAGCGGAGAGATAGCGACCACAACCAGGAGTAATACACAAACAAAAAGGCATCTTGAAAAAGAAGCTTTCTTAGGTGCCACACTTTTAGAAGGAAATATATCCTTCTAGAGGTAGAATATATACTTTTTGTTTGCTGCTGAAGCACCCAGGGTTGTTCACTGCACAACGCCAGTGCAAGACCAGGAGAACCACTGTAGTGTGCCGTAAAATCCAACATCTTCACTGGAGTTTAGAGGTGAATGGATTGGCAGTGTAATTCAGCTCGCTGAACACAACCGCTCACTCCAAAGAAAAAATCTGAATGAGTGATTGCATTCCAGCTCCTTTTATAGCGTATGTCTGGGGGAGTGGCTTTCAAATTCCACTCGGCAATTCCCATTGGACTTTCTTAAAGATCAGAGGTGTTTGGGGCTCCCAAGGGTGACCACGAGTGTCACTTCATTGACACAACTTCGAGTGAGTGACAGAAGGGGAACTTAAATTATGTTTATT
Organism: Moxostoma hubbsi; assembly: GCA_032164185.1. Lineage (NCBI taxonomy): Eukaryota > Metazoa > Chordata > Actinopteri > Cypriniformes > Catostomidae > Moxostoma > Moxostoma hubbsi. The sequence continues at coordinate 9,054,837 of JAVLUX010000015.1, read as the reverse complement.
TTTCTTACTTCATTTGCATATTGTTCATGGTTTTAAGCAAAATTTTAACAAATTAGTGAGGTTTCTATAAGTACTTATAATAAAAAATATATATTTTCCCGTTTGTAAAAAAAATTAACTTTATGAGTTTATGGGTCTTTTTTTGTGAGTGTGCAAATCGTAGCGCTACACACAACGACTCTACACTACGTCTTCCTTTCATGCCAGCGCAAAGCACAAGTGGGCATGGGTGGGAGTGTAATAGCTATATTGTGGGTGTATGCATGGAAACTTTGGGTGAATTGTATGTTAATGAAGTGGTGCAAATCGCAATTTACTATTTTCCTGGAAAATACTGTAGGTAATTGTGCTAAGAAGTTTTAATACCACCTCTATTTTCCGTGCAGTCTAAATTCAGTTCCTACATTTGCAGTTTAGAGATTCCACCAGCAGGCATTAATAATGTTCATGTCCAAACTTTGAAATTATAGTTGAACATGAAATTATGTCCCTAACGATCAGAGTTGTAGTAGTTTTATCAAACAAATCATTATGAGATTTGTGTAAAACTGTCTATAGGTCATGGTTTATTTTTCTATCATTATTATCATTTTTATATACACAATTGTATTTATGATCTAATTTGTATTGGTACTTTTCCACCTGTAGTCATAGAGGGTTTTTTTTAAGTCAGTACAAATGGCGCTGGCGAAATAAGTTGGAAAGGATAAAAGGTTTGTATTTGGTATATGATTATTTTTATTATTATTATTATTTGACAATTTTGATATTTTGATTATATTTTCTTTTCATTTGAAGTGTAATTAGAATTTTGAAATATGTTCAGTTTAATTTTTTCATTTTTCAATAAATTAATTTTATTGTTCAAAATCAACTGGAAGTGAAGAGCATGCTGATACAATCACTGTTAACACTAACATTTGTGTGTCAAATTATTAATAATACTTACATTCCCTATAATGTGACAGATATTAAATCCAAATCCTGACAAGAATCACATTTTCTAAGCATATAAAAGAATACTGTCCATATTTTTTATTCTTCTAATTCATTGTATACAGTCCATTTACACTGCCAACTTCTTATGAATGTGCTGTCTTTGTTTAAACCACTAGTGCTTGAAGGAATGGACTATATAAAAGGACACAGACACTGCAATAACTGAACCTCAGAATTAAATCACACCTAATCCAGCCCATTAGCGCGATGCGTGTGCAATTTCGCCAAACCCACTTGCGCCTAGACTGAGCGCATGCTTGCACAAAAATACAAAAACTTCATGGCCATGCCCACTGACTTTGCACTTACAGTATGACTTATGGCTTAGCAGTGTGCTTAGGACTTAAAATAGGGCCCTATATCTTTAATTAATATGATATTTATTACCCCATTGGCAATTTTTTTTTGTCTTGTTAAAAGCATAAATCAAACAAACTTCCAATTGTAAAATTTAAATGTCTAAAACAAGAAAAAATGCCAAATGGGTTAAGAAAAATAAACGTAATTCAAGATATATGTTCTCGGACAACCAGTTTGTTGCAGTGCATATGCAACCAAATGTACATACACTTGTCCCGACAGCTGGAGAACGGATCTGTCGAGGTTGTCTTTCATAACGCATTGGTTGGAACGCATTGAGGGACACAGATCTGCTCCAAGCTCTTCTTGCTGTCACCAAATGTATTAAAAAGCATATCAGCAAGTGTTGATGGTTTCAGAGGTCTGGCTCAGACAACAGGGTCTCTAGTCCAATCCCAGTCAAATCCCAAAATATATGTCTGTCATTACATCAGTTTCTTGTTCCTATGAAATCATTGCCAAAGACAAGAGTAAAATGGTATGTGCAAGCTCCATCTGGCAACCAATATGTTGATGCAAAATTCTACAAAGTGATTAGTTGATAAAGATTCTGAATGAAAGCTTGGGATAAAGGATAAACAGAGAAGAAGTTAATCACTTGATAGGAAATCTGTTGTTTTTCCTCCAGTTTCTGGATACTAGAAGAAGCATAGATCCAGAGAAGCTGGTGTGTAACACACTTGCCTCTAGCTATTTGCTATCTGAGGCCCTGTTTACACCTGGTATTAAGAGTCGGCACGGGTGGTCCAGTCATAAGTGGTCAAGCAAGACATATCACCGCTTACACTTGGCGGTTATGTGCATCCCAAATGTCTCCTATGAGCATTTGTGATTTCACTATGTCATTGTATTGCTGCATGTCAAAGCACAATAAAATGTTTTTATTAAAGCGATGATAAAGCCTGCACACCATTGAAATATTACACTTGAATATTAATGTAAGCACAAGCATGACATTTTGAGCAGAATGCTCAGTTATTTGAATCAAGGATGGATTAGAAGAATATCTCAGCTCTGTAGGTCCATTTAATTCAAGTGAATGGTGAGCAAAATTTTGAAGGTCCAAAAAGGAAATAAAGGCTGCATCAAATTAATTCATATCTCCATGTCTCCAGTAGTTAAATCTATATCTTCAGAAGCTATCTAATTGGTTTTGGTTGAGAACAGACTAAAATATAACTCCTTTTTCACCGTACATCTTGGCATCAGCAGCCTCCTTGGCGTTCATGATTTCAAGCTCAATTACACTTCCTAGAACCATCTGCGTATGCATCAGGCACTTGCAAGTGCAATCAATCTTGAAATCATAATCATACCTTAAGACTGCAATGGCAAGATGTATAGTGAAAATGGAGTTATATTTTGGTCTGTTCTCACCCAAAACCGATAAGATCGCTTTAGAAACATGGATTAAAGTTTCTAAAGGTCAAGTTTGATATCCGGATCAAAATTTAAACCATTTTTAAATTCTAACATTTCATTTCATTAGAAAGCAGTTTTAAACAGAAGCCCATCTGCATAACAAGAGCCAGGTCTATCTTGTAAAATGTCTGATAAAACTCCTCATTGCCCTGGGACAGAGATATTCTTCTAGAGAGAGCCAGAAATAGCTCTTGTGTGCACTTATATCAATCTTCTCAGAAAGTGCTGACTTAGTCCGGTAAACTGATCCATCCCATCATTGTGTATTCCTGGGCGTCCTGCCTGGAGTGAGATAGTATCAGTGAAGAATTCCAAATCCATTATTAATCGTTAATACATTTGGGAAGTAATAACTGAAGATAAATTTAAAGAGAAATAGAATTGTTTGTAGAATGCTGCTTATTTTGTTTATAATGACCCGCCTGATATCATAAAGGGATAGTTCACCAAATTTGGAAATTCTGTCATAATTTACTCACTTTCATTTTGTTTCAAATCTGTATAATTGTTCTTCTTTCATGGAACACATATGGAGTTATTTTACAAAATGTCCTGCCTCTCCTGTCCATAGGATGAAAGTAAATGGGGACTGATGTTGTCAAGCTCCAAAAAAAAAAAAAAAACATATTGTTAATAAAAGTAGTCCATAAGACTCAAGCCATATGATGGCATTGTGAGACCAAAATCGTTATTCACTAAAAATGTTCCACTCCACTGCATGCTGTCTATCATCTTGTTTTCTTTTCCATGGAAGAAAGTCATTTGGGTCTGAACTTGAGGGTCAGTAAATTATGAGTTTTTGTGTATTATTACCCTTTCTGGAATCATGTGTTGCTTACAGTGAGAGTGATTGGGGACTCACTATTAGGTGACGAAGATCATCGCAATGAGTCACTGAGAATGTTTCCTACCTTTTCTGCAGCCAAATCATTTGCTTGTGTCTATTCCAGTATTGTGATAGCATGACACTGTCATTATGTCTTTTGAGGAAATGAACAGTACCGCTAAAGTACTGTTTTACTGGGGATCAGCATTTCAGACTCTCTTTTTCTCACTTTGTCTTTTCTGCCTCATTAACTGGCCTCTGTATACAGCATTTATAACACTCATAGTTGTCTGATGTTCTGTTTGTTTGACTTGAACTATTTGGTTTACAAGAGGCCAAGGTTAAAAGCCTTTCAACCTCAGCAAACAATCCCACTGTTGAGGTTAAGGACAGATGCACTCTCACACGTTTGCTTAGCTATCTAAAGGGGGACATAACTTAGACATCTATAGAGCATAACAGTGCCTGCCCTCTTATTCAGCCATCTTGGTTCCGGAAGTATTTTCCCCATTCATTTCTTCCATAGACTTTTCATAAAATCCTTCATAAAAAGTTGTAAGCCATGAACCAAACCAACAAGCTCCGAGGTGAATCACAACATCCCTGTGTACTTACCGTCTTTCATGAGGGCACGGACTACAGTCCCATGAAGCATTGCAAATTATGAAATTGAATAAAACAAGTTTATTGCAAAATATTCTAATATGTCATTCACAGTTTATCATGAGAGTGGACGGTCACTTGTGGAAAACTCTCAATCACATATACTAGGGCTGTCAATCGATTAAAATTTGAATCGAATTAATTACACGGTGTCCCGATTAATTAATCATGATTAATCGCATTTAATCGAATATACAAATATTTGCTGAGTAAGCCCCTCATATAACAATAATTCATTATTTAATGATGAAATAATTATACATAGTAATCATTAAATATTACAAAATTATATATATATTATAAATATATATTATTCAGATAATTAAAATGCATTACATTCTTGTAGTAGAAGAGTTAATCATTGATAAGACAATACAAAAAGCAGCTTTAGAATACAATGTATTGTTTACTGCCATATTATTGATCATAAGTCAATCATTGACATACAGTTCACATCAATCCAAAATGAATTTGTCTATCAGTTTGAGATTTATTATGAGGGCTTGTTTAAGAGCCCGTCAATTTACACTTGCATCAGACATTTGTAATTTTTTTTAGAAACAAGCCAGGGGTATATATAGTACACAATACTACAGATATATTTTACAATAATGCCAAGACATTATATTCATTACATAGTGCAATGGTTTTCAGTGCTTTGGAGTTGTTGGAGGTACAAAGAGTATTTAAATAATATTTCAAGTCTTTACAAAAAAGTGCAAATAGGGGCTTTATAGACATAAATTTACACTTGTGTATAAAAAAAACTTGGCAAGAAAAATAAACAGATTAATCAGAAAATATTCACTTAAGTTATCAAAACTGTGAAAACCAAATAAAACGTCTTTATAAAGCAAAGAAAAACTAGTTAAAATAGAGGTACGTACAAACAAACAAAATTTTCTCAAATACTACAGTGTGGACACATTCCCAAAAAAGGTGAGGGGCAGATTCATCTACAGCATTACAGAAGGAGCAAAGTGGATCTATTTCAGGGAGCATGTTTCTTAAATAAAGATTGACTGTGTAAAAACGGTGTAACAGTTTAAAGAACACCTCCTTAACCTTGTTGGTAATTCAATATTTGTGAGGTAAAGACCATACGACCTGCGTCAGACATGCTTGTGTCATGTCTCGGGTGTGTTACATCATAAAAATAAAATGTTTAGGTCACTGTGTCAAGTTAAATATAGTTTAATACTCAATCTTTAAACACATCTTGAGATCCCTTTGTTCGAATTTGCACTCCTTCAAGTGTTTTGGACGCAAGAACGTAATGCATGGGCACGAAGCTCCCGTTCCACCACATCCCAAAGATGCTCTATTGGGTTGAGATCTGGTGACTGTGGGGGCCATTTTAGTACAGTGAACTCATTGTCATATTCAAGAAACCAATTTGAAATGATTCGAGCTTTGTGACATGGTGCATTATCCTGCTGGAAGTAGCCATCAGAGGATGGGTACATGGTGGCCATAAAGGGATGGACATGGTCAGAAACAATGCTCAGGTAGGCCGTGGCATTTAAACGATGCCCAATTGGCACTAAGGGGCCTAAAGTGTGCCAAGAAAACATCCCCCACACCATTACACCACCACCACCAGCCTGCACAGTGGTAACAAGGCATGATGGATCCATGTTCTCATTCTGTTTACGCCAAATTCTGACTCTACCATCTGAATGTCTCAACAGAAATCGAGACTCATCAGACCAGGCAACATTTTTCCAGTCTTCAACTGTCCAATTTTGGTGAGCTCTTGCAAATTGTAGCCTCTTTTTCCTATTTGTAGTGGAGATGATTGGTACCCGGTGGGGTCTTCTGCTGTTGTAGCCCATCCGCCTCAAGGTTGTGCGTGTTGTGGCTTCACAAATGCTTTGCTGCATACCTCGGTTGTAACAAGTGGTTATTTCAGTCAAAGTTGCTCTTCTATCAGCCTGAATCAGTCGGCCCATTCTCCTCTGACCTCTAGCATCAACAAGGCATTTTCGCCCACAGGACTGCCGCATACTGGATGTTTTTCCCTTTTCACACCATTCTTTGTAAACCCTAGAAATGGTTGTGCGTGAAAATCCCAGTAACTGAGCAGATTGTGAAATACTCAGACCGGCCCGTCTGGCACCAACAACCATGCCATGCTCAAAATTGCTTAAATCACCTTTCTTTCCCATTCTGACATTCAGTTTGGAGTTCAGAAGATTGTCTTGACCAGGACCACACCCCTAAATTCATTGAAGCAACTGCCATGTGATTGGTTGATTAGATAATTGCATTAATGAGAAATTGAACAGGTGTTCCTAATAATCCTTTAGGTGAGTGTATGTATGTGTATATAGGATGCATACATTGTAAACAATATAGTATAATATGAATGTCTGGGAACAAGATGTTTTAAGTGAAATCAAGTGTGTGCTTTTTTCCCCTAAGTATTCAAGGACAATACATTAGTACATGTTTGTTTGAAATTAAATTTCACTACAAACCTTTAGTCATCCTCACTAACTCATCTGTCAAGTTTGTCCATCATTAGTTTCCACTAAACATATTGTATTTTTAATTGCTTTCTTTCCTGATATTATTTCACTAATTACTATGATTACTATGCATGCTAATAGTCTATTATACATGCATGATGGAGCAGTATTGAGATCTTGGATTTAGAGAAAACATGATGCTCCGACATGCATCACTCATCTCTCCTGACAAAATCAAGCAACTCAGCTTCCAGCTGTGATTACACTCCACACGGCTCACATATTCTGCTGTGGAGTATGTGATCACCATAAAATATGCTGTATATTATGTGCAGACATTGAGTTTGTCATACAGTTCAAAACAGAAACAAACACATCACACGCTCCTCTGCAGGATGGTATCAACACACTGAGTATTTTAAGCCACTAAATGATTTGATCATGCTGCCCTTAGTGCCAGAGGGGACATGGAGAAGCCATTACATCATGGAAATAGGTGCCAATCACATTTAGACCCTGACATCACTGTGTAAGTTTAATGTCAGATGTATGTGATCAGACTTTCTACATTCAAATCTGTTCCTCATAAACTAATGCCCAATCCAGTCTATCTAAAGGCTTCCACTTAACAAAACATCTACTCTTCTTTGTTATACTTCATAGGTGTTGGTCATTATTTAACATTTGTATTTATATAGAGGCACTTGTATAAAACTGATAGATATATAATGCCATTATAGAATAAAATGTCTCCATTCAGCCCTTTTTAATTGGGCATATAAGTAAAGTTTCGTTGGCCAGACAACTGCCCCCAAAAATTGCCAACAGTAATGTATGCATTACGACTCAAATCACAGGCAGTGAAAGTTTAAACTTGGTAAAATCATGGCTTGTGTTAATGTTTAATCCGGCTCATAATTATTTAATTCATTGTCAATGGCATTGAAAGACCACAAATTCCCTATGATATATGATATATGAGATGAGATCCTTTAATTACAACAGCCATCTCACCAAGTCATGGCAAGGTTTACCTTTTAAAGTAGAGTGAATATCTGATTTCACCATATAAATGTTGTATATATTTTAATGCAGACTGGGGATGTCGAGACCACATGGAACATCTCCAGCTCTTTTTTTAAGATGAAAGCAGACCCAGCATATTACAGTGATTACATTCATCAGAGTAGGAGCAGCATTCCAATTAAATGATGTGCTCAGTTATGGTAAATAAAGTTTAGGTTGTTTGTATGTGCTGATGGCAGGATCTGGGGTCGTTTGGGGGCTTTAGGGAGAATTGATGACCTTTACGAGCTGATATTTTGACTGGTGGATTTGCTGAAAGCCAACAAACCATCCACACTTTATAATCAAAGTGTCTCAGTGTTAACCCTCGCCTTACCAGAACTGAGGGTTGTGGATAAGTCTCACTGCACATAATGGCTGTGTCTAGACATTCACTGGCAACAATTGTTGCATGAATGTGCTTCCTAAGGAAATGATCAAGGCACTTTAACATAATATATAAAATAAATTCAAGTAAGCTTCAGAGCTAACCATGCACATATTTAGTAACTACAATGGTTGTTTATGTGTAGAGTGTAACAAAAATTAAAAGAGATAAAAAGATAAAATAAATGGTAGACATTGTTTCATGATAAATATTTGACAGTAGTATGCTACATTATTTCATAACCTCATTATATTTGTCACATGACCTTGTTGGGAGAAATGTATACTGGAAATAAAAAAAATATTTTGCATTTTGAGATCAAATGTTGTCAACATTTGGCAGTCCAATCAAATTAAGTCAAGAAAACAGCCTAATCTCATGACTGTGGCAAAAAAAAATTTGGAATGAAATTGTGTGCCTTATTACACGTTTGGCTGCAGTAAAATATCCTGTGGGGGGCTCCAAAAGTGAGTGTAATTATGTCATAATCAGACAAAATTTTTAAGGTGAATATTAGATGGAGGTTTTAATGAGTAAAACGTACCTCCCACACCTACAACTTTAACATAAACCTAACCGATAGTGGTCTAAAATCAAATGAGAGGTGAACAAAACAGACATCCTCTCCCTTAACAAATGCCAGAACACTCTCCGATGCAGCAGCGAGCTCATCATCCAGCTTAGGGGGCTCAAAAGGATAGGCAGACTGGCCGTGAGGTGAGCCGCTGTCACCCCGAGCCTGGGCGGATGTCAACAAGCGTGTCGGGCCCGCTGCCATCCCCAAATCACCTCCATCGCCAGCCGTGTCGTCCTCAATCCTGTGGGAAGAAGGAGCGACGTGGGGGGTGGCTGGAGTGGCATTTCTTTTTAGGAAGGAAAGCCGCGACCGCAACGTTGCCATGGTAAGGTTCTTGCAGTGAGAACACGAACCATCCACAAACGCTGCCTTGGTGTGATCACGGCCCAGACACACGAGGCAGTGCCTGTGACCTTCAGGAGTGGAGAGCACTCGACCGCATCCAAGAACTATACAAGGGCAGAAGGGCATCTTTATAAAGAAAATTTCTGAATGAACAGATGCATTTCCCTCCCTTTATACCCGTATGTCCGGGGGCGGAACATGCAAATTCTATCTGCCAATTTCTCATTGGCCTTTTCTCAAGTTCAGAGATGCGCAAGGCTCTCAAGAGAGACCCCCTAGTGTCACTTCTTCGACACAACGTCGAAGTGAGCGACAGATGGGTAACTGCAGTTGATTTGACTTCCAGTTCATCCATCATCACATTGAAAACAGCAGGTAAAATCAAGAACATGGATTGTGGAAAAAGTAATTCACTCAGTAAGCTCTACTGTATACTACACAATTCAGCATAGGTAGTAGATCATCCAGGTATTCTATGCATACATAAAATTCAGAATACAGAAAATGTTGCATAATATGTAACGTTTTGCATACAATTTTTAAAAGATAGTATATAATTTAGACTGTGTAAGCAGTACACTAGTATTCCAGTGAAAGATAAATACTTTAGGAAAGCTCTGCGGTTGGACGTCGCACATGTGATAAATATTACTGATTCTTTAAACTCAGATAACATTGTCTGGATGTGTGTTTTTGTGTACCACAGCTGGAATGTGGGGGACTGGGGTGTTTGCAGTCGCAGCTGTGGATCTGGAGAGCAGATTAGACAGGTAGAGTGTCTCCAGAAAACAGGCCCTGATCAGACGGACACCGTGACCGACAACCAGTGTTCAAAACCACCTCCATCAGTCAAACAAACCTGCAACACTCACAACTGCCCACCAGTCTGGACTGCTGGACCCTGGTCTCAGGTTAGGAGTCTACTATTATTAACAACTTAATGATTCTATGACATTATATTGCATTATGTCGAAATGGTATCTTTTGATGAGGCAGCCAAGGTAAAACTGCTACCTATTTGCTTCACTGAAATACATCACTGAACTGTACCCTGTCAGATGTTAGAATGACATCTTTGTGTGATGTGTTATTTGGCTAAAATCTCTTATTTTAAAATATGTGACTGAGATTTTTACATAAATGCGATGGTGAACCCCTTAAATTTATGTTTGATGGCAGAAGTGTGTAATAAGTTTACACTTAAAATGTAAAAGTCCTCAGATACGCAAGTCAGTCATATGTGGCTGTTATGGGAAATTCCAATAATTCACACTCCATTACTCCATCACATTTGTATGTATGTTATGCAACATAACAAGATAAGACCTGAAATCCTCTGCATAGCAAATGAGTGCCATCTTGTGGTTATGATGTAGAATATGAATATGAGTTTATAAGTTTTTCCATTTGCACTAAAATAGTCATCTGATTAAGGCTCTCATTCCTAAGAATCAGATTATGTAAGGCAGCAAAGACAAAAGTCTATTTTCTGCTAATTATAATTTTTTTATTATCTGTGAGCATGCTTTGGTAAATAAATAATATTAAATAACATTGATGAAAAAATGAGGACATGAGCTTTCTAAAAACACCTAGATTAAGCTTCTAGTCCACTCAGAGTTCGAGAAATTCAGTGGAATAGTGGGAAAGGTGTGCGGGATCACAAAATAGATTGAATACCTATGGAGTTTAGAGAACAACTACTTAAAAATATGTTTTCTAGTTTTTTGCTGCCATCTAGTGGAAAATACTATCGGAATATCATACATACTAGTGGTATACTGTATAATTTGGGCATGAGCAAACAGAGCATGAATTAAAGGCCTTATATAAAACAACAGTTTGCAGTTAGACCACTGTATGTGTGTAAAATTGTATGTGTCTTAAATTTGAGAGTTACAAAAAATTGTAGTCTACTCACCTTCATGTTGTTCAAAATCAGTATGATTTTTTTTATTTATTTATTTATCTTTGTGGAACAAAAAGTAGAACATTTTAATAATATACCAGTCATTTTAATTAAAGCATACTGTTGATGAAAATATGGCAAGAAAAAAATAATACTGCAAGATATATACAGTGTGCAAACAGAAGAAGAAACATCCAGAGAATTATCTGTGTTTAAAAGAAGAAACATCTAGAAAGAATTGATTCACCTAATTTAATAATCCAGTATGCTGGGCATTTTCCTGCTTAAGCTGCATGCACAGTACACAGAACTGAACACAAGCAAAATAAACTGCTTTGAAAATGGGATAATTAACTATTTATACATGAGATTAATCACTATATCCACAACAAAATATGTAATATTATCTGCACAGACAATTAAGCGAATGAAGACTAAAACAATGACTAAAATAAAAATAAAATGTGTAAAAATTAACACCTCTGATTAGTTTCCCCTCCGGTGCACTCAAATATGGACTACTTTTATAATATTTTTATGATACTTCTGTGTCCTCTTAATGATTCAAAGCTCTAGTCTCCCGTTTTCCAAAAAAAGTTTTACAAATATTCGTATTTTTTACGTGCCTTTCCCAAAGCTGCACTTAACAGGAGCACGCACAGATTCCATTTTAGTGCTTAACAGGGTCACTGTCCATTTTTGAAGTGCTGAAATGTGACCTCAGAGTGCCCTTGAGTGTGGAAGGTAGGAAGATGTTTTGACATGGCAAGGTAGACAATGTTAGTAATTACAATTTTCGTAATAGACAAGATAGTAATTTTGTTATTGTCCTGCAGTTGTCTGCATTAGTCTATTTCTTCACAATGCTCTTCAGCACTCTATGATTACTCCTGAGCACTCAAAGATCTACAACGATTTTCAAGTACTACTCACGAAACATAATTCTTAGTCAATTCATATGATTGTTTCTAAGATCTATTTAGGCTTATGATGCTTTTGGGAAATGAGGCCCAGAATATTAATGAAGATAAATATGGGTTTTGATAGACATATGGGTGAATAAGTGACAACATTTTATTTTTTCTGTGAATTATTCTTTTAATGTGTTTTGTTTACATTATGACTGGATTGTTTTTATTTCAGTGTTCTCATAAATGTGGGAAGGGTGTAATGAAGAGGACAGTGGCGTGTGTCAGCAGTAACTCTTATTCCCGTGTGCTGTCGGACACTTCCTGTGCTTCTCTTCCTAGACCCATCAGCCAAGAGACCTGCATGATCAAACGCTGCCACAAACAGCGCAAGGCCCAGTGGTTCGTCTCCACCTGGCAACCGGTAACACCCTCAGCAGTAGTTTTGCATTGCATTATGGCACAATGGGGTGGTATGGAGTAGTAGTTAAAGATATGGACTAGAAAATAAAGCATTGTGGGTTTGAGTCCCACAATGAGTGATCCATGGCCTGTCAACATTGAGTATTATTGACTTAACCTCAATTTTAACCTCAGTTTTAACCTCAGGGGATCTGAACCTGTATTAAGTGAACTAAAAGCTTTTGGTAAATCAGTCATCCTCACCTGTTTTTGCTTCAGGATCCATAATTTTAAAAAGACACATCAAGTGGCAACCAAACACAGGACTAAAATAGTTGATCATAGAATTCTAAACAAAATATATTTTAAATCAAACATTGAAAATATAATATTCATATCAGAGTGACTATATTCACTCTGGTGTAAATAGCATCTGCCACACAGTGCAGCTTTTTGCACACTAATGGTGGAACCACTGAAATATACGACAAACTAAACAATAGGTGTCACTGCAGTGGTGTGGGTTGTAAAGACAGAGGGAGAATGTGTTGTGTCCCACTCTTTGTCCCGTACGATTTCCTGTTTCCACTCTTAATATTTCCTTTAATACTACTTAAAATAATAGATCAAATTCATATAAAGGTTGATTTATTCGCAGTGATTTGCTCACGGTGAATGTCGAGGAGTGCAGAGAAGGGTTTGATCTGGAGGCAGGGTCTGTCGATCGCATTCGTTCCCGTGTCTCGGCATCAATTGTGTGTAGATTGCATCATTATATAGTAACATTGTAGTAACCATGTTTTTGGAAGAATCCATACAGTAGTTTTAATGCAATTAACCATAGTGTTAGTACAGGGGTACGGTGGTAATACAGTAACCATGGTTAAATTTGTGGTACTATAAATTTACAACAATACCATGGTGAAACTATGGTTACTGTAGTAAAACCAAGATTAAGGTTAGGTTTAGGGGTAGGGGTTAATGTAGTGTGTCTGTGGGACTCTAAATAAACACAATAATCACACTGCAGTGATGCCCATAATGTATGCTAGTATTTAAATATGGGTGCAAATAGTATCTATCGTTATTTGTACTGGGGTGTAAATAGCATATACCATATACCATGAAAAGACCAGCCCAACAGTTTAGAGCCACTGTGATAAATAACTACTTGTACTTGCCGTCAGTCACACTTCATACATAACTTAAACACAGGTGTATTAATGCTGAAATGTTCTCTATCTCTCTGTAGTGTTCAGTGTCCTGTGGTAAAGGGGTTCAGGTGCGTGTTGTGAAGTGTGCAGAAAAGGATGTGGCTGGGAAATACAGAGAGTTGTCACCCAAAAAGTGTCAGCATGTTCCTAAACCCTCCCAGGAGCTCCAGAGGACCTGTGTCTTGTCAGACTGTCCCATCCATACTCCACACAGCAGACCAGACTGGTACTCATCTCCATGGTCCCAGGCAGGTCTTCCCACAACTCCCTAAAGCTCATTCTCCACAAATCTATTACCACCAGTGGCATAGCCAAGGGTAGGCCCGGTTGGTCCCATCCAGAATATAAAAAGTTGTTCTTTGACTTCAAATATTCTATATTTATAAATTGGTTTAAAAATGCATAAATTCTGATTTCTGAAAGGGTGTAATAACTTTTTGAATGCATCACTTCACTGTTGTTATGGAAAATGTGGTTAAAAAAAAATTGGGGTGGAAACTTGGCCCATCTATTTTAATTGAGCCCCACACAAAAGTAATTTCCTGGCAACGCACTTGATTATCACCCCCCACAATGAACTCCGCAAAGAGCTCTGGGAGTTAGAAATGAGACATTAATGATATTTTAAATGATTACTTTAGGTTAGTGGATCCAACAAATTTTGCCTGTCCTTAATATTTTTATTCTATTGTAACAATTTTATAAAAGCAATAAGGCACTACCATATTGTGTATATAATCACTATGCTATATATATCTCTGACTACATTCCCAATATAGAAAAGAAAATCCAGCAGCACTTGTGGACTGGAGAATAATTCAAACTTTATATTGTCATCAGGTCTAAAACAATACATGTGGATAAAAGGGGTTATCAAATACAAATACAAACAAAGGCAGAGTTCAAATTATCAAACAACCAATCAATGGGCTAGAATGATATCACATGGTATAGTATCTTCCAATTATATCACAGTAAAAAGAAAACATGTGATTAACTTCAACCAATGGTGTCTTCTTGTCTTCTTGTGAATAGTACAAATGCTTCTCATCTAATAAAAATACATCCATCCATCGTCAACCGCTTATCCTGTGTACAGGGTCGCGGGGGGCTGGAGCCTATCCCAGCTAACATTGGGCGAAAGGCGGGGTACACCCTGGACAGGTCGCCAGTTCATCGCAGGGCCACACATAGACAGACACACACTCACACATCCACACCTAGGGCAATTTTTTGGAGACACCAATTAACCTAGCCTGCATGTCTTTGGATGGTGGGAGGAAGCCGGAGCACCCGGAGAGAACCCACACAGACACGGGGAGAACATGCAAACTCCACACAGAAAGGCCGGGGCAACCAGGGTTTGAACCCACGACCTTCTTGCTGTGAGGCGACAGTGCTAACCGCTGCGCCACCATGCCGCACAATAAAAATACAAAGATTAAGTAAATCATAAGAATTCTTTTAAAACCAACTCTTCATTCATCCCTTCTGGGAACAGACTCTTTAAATAAAAAATAAGAAAGCCTCTCTCTTTCTCTGGAGCTGATCAATGTTGCCTCCTCATGCTGGGGATGTTATATGTTCAATACCAAAGAACAAAAAGGAGGACATGGGATGGTTATGTTCTTTAAAGTGTCTTGCCACAGGATTGGCATGGCCACTCCATCTAATCGAACGTTTTTCAGGCAACGAGACGTTTCCCCAACGTAGACTTTTTCACAAGGGCATTGAATTATGTATAGTAAATTTTTTTGTTTTACATGTGATAAAACTTTTTATATTAATATTATCTTTGTATACTTGATGATTAAAAAAATGAACATTTCTTGAACACTGGCAATTAACACAGTTACCACATTTAAAGTTTCCAAGAAGATCTGATCCTGTAAGGGTATTCGTTACAGGTTTCATTGGGAGATGAGCTCTAACTTCTTTGTCTCTAATGTTTCCTGCTCTTTTGTAGGTGATAAGAGGTGATAAATGTATCTTTTAAAACTAGATCACTTTGTAACACATGCCAATATTTTTTGACTACCTTGGTAGTCAGTGTGGTACAGTATAAGGCCGGGTTTTGATGAGGAATTTCTATTTGGATACAGGCAATCTTCATGACGTTTTGCATGCACTCTCTTTTCTGCATTTAAAATCCATTCTTCTTTATAGTTTCGCTCTCTGAAATGCATAACCATTTGTTATTTTCTTCATAACACTCACTGTTTACACAAATACATTTCAACCTCGCAAATTTGCTTATTGGCAGGCTACTTTTTAAGCGGGTAGGGTGAAAGCTTTTGCCACATAGAAGAGTGTATCTATCTGTTCATTTAGTATAGAGGGATGAAGAAAGACTTGTTGCTCATTGCTCTTTTAATTTCACAAATTAGTAGTGTTCACTATTGTTCTATATTGAAACGCTGCACTATTCACAACAGTACAGCATTATTTAGCAGGGCACTACCTCCATGAACAATAATGGGACTACTAATAACGTTAGTCTTTTGTCAAGATAAAAATAGTTTAAGAAAAGTTGTATTGATCTTTTGTTTTTTACTTTTGATGATGCTGACTTGCGTTTGGTGTTTGTCTGCAGTGTACAGTATCATGCGGAGGGGGTGTTCAGGTGCGCTCAGTGCAGTGTCTCGACTATGGCCGTCCCTCCTCTGGGTGTGTCTTACAGCTGAAGCCGGCAATGTCCCAGGCCTGCAACACTGTCTTCTGCCCACAACCAGAGAAGAAAGGTCTGCACTGAGCTCTGTCATTATATCACCCTGTTATAACATGCTGTCAGACTGCTGCAAACAGGGTAATGTAATCACTCTTTTGAGGGAAGTAAAGGAGCAAAGGCATGTTTGAAGAAAAATGTTTATGTTGGCTTCTCATTTACCTCATTATAATTATTTTATAATTGGGACTGTCAATAGGTTGACCAGACATCACGATTGGGGCTGATATTTGTCCCAGTAATTAGTGGTAACTTTAGTTTGATTGCTATAAATACATGTTGAGTGGTCCAGACATCATCTGCAGCCTGAAACTGAGCTTTTGGTTGGATGTTAGGAGTGACTGCACTTAGCTGCATAGAAAAGCTATAGGATGCATCCTTACTGCCTATTTAGTGAATGATTTAAGCTCCAGTGTGCTGACTGTCTGCACTGTTCTCAGAAAAGTTCAAAATGCACCTTATCTTCATCCTAACTCCATATAAAGCCTCCGAAAGCAACATTTATCCTCAATGTGAAAATGCATAGTAAATAAATGCATAGTAAATAAATGCATAGTAAATATATAGGAATGCATTGATGGGGCTTTTCCACTACACGGTACAGCTCGACTGGACTCTGCTCGCTTTTTTGGAGTTTTCCACTGTGGATAGTACCTGGTACCTGATACTTTTTTTAGTACCACCTCGGTCCAGGTTCCAAGCGAGCTGAGCCGATACTAAATGTGACATCAAAACCCTGCAGATCACTGATTGGTCAGAGAGAATCGTCACTACCAGCGTCACTGGATTTGCGACACGGGACATCAACCCTCTAGTTTTAAATTTAGCAACAGCGATAGCAGTATCATTTGTTCACGCAACTTTTGACTTGTAAAAAGAAATGGCTGTGCGCAAAACCATGCTGTGGTCAATAAACGAGGTGCTAATGTTCCTCTCGTTAGCTACAAACGAAAAAGTCTTTCAGGAAGTGTCTCAG
Source organism: Moxostoma hubbsi (assembly GCA_032164185.1). Classification (NCBI taxonomy): domain Eukaryota; kingdom Metazoa; phylum Chordata; class Actinopteri; order Cypriniformes; family Catostomidae; genus Moxostoma; species Moxostoma hubbsi. The sequence goes on along the minus strand of JAVLUX010000015.1, from coordinate 9,037,587 downwards.
CTGTTATGGTCCTTGATGGTTCTGTAGTCACTTTTATGTTTTTTTTACTTTACCCTACACTGTTGGCCGCACATGGCTACCACCGGACCTACCAACAGTGTAGGGACTACAACACATCAAGACATCAAGGAACACAACAGCTGGTGTGGTTCAAACAGAAGAAAGTGGAAGTGGTTTGACCAAATGGACACTATCTATGGCAATAGACCGGCGAGCAATGGGAGGGAGAGTGTCCTGGACTCAGCCACAGCGTTGTTGGAGTCGACGATTGAGGATGGTGTTTTGATAAGTTAACTCTATATTCTGCTTGAAAGCTTCACTTTATTAAGTTGACCAGCTGCTGGAAAGCTCACTTCTAAAACAACCAGGCCAATTTAACTGTTACATTTGTGTAAAATCACAATGCAACAACTGCTTTAAGCAGCACAATAAGCTAGTAGCTAACAGCTAGTGGTTGTGTAATTGTTTATGGTCAGTAATGTTTGAGTTGCGTTTAAGATGATGTCACCTCAGTAGAGATGGCACAACTATGACAATCAGCCTATAATCCCACCCACGTTGAGGTGGCACTAAACTGCAGTGGAAATGCAAGCTCAGAAAAGCAAAGCGTAACTTGCAGTGGAAAAGTGCCTTTATTATTGTAATGAATAGAACGGTATTGTATAGTGATAACCAAATAAAATATAACAAAATGTAAATAAAAATTTACAGATGTTTTAATGTTGGAAGTTATTCAAAATAACTAACATGTATTTTTTTAACTTTTTAAGGAATAAGGTCCCATTTTCCACATATGTGGACATCATGATTATCAGCACACTGTCGCGTGAAAACTTGATGTTTTTAAAATACTTTTTAAAGTGGCATATCAAACAAAACTAGACACGCTACTCTTTAACAGGTTAACAGTTTAACCAAACAGGTTTCAATGAAAAAAACGTAAGGAGGTTTCTTACCGGAGGCACTTTTGTTGGCTCTGTACCCGTAGGAGCGCTTCGTGGAAATTGACGCCATGCTGCTGTGTCACGTGACTCTGTGCTCAGAAGTTTGAGCCTTAAATGACAGTCTAGACTGTTGTGAACAGTATTCAGTCGGTTTAAATTCATTTAAATTATGTATTGCTTATAGCAAAGCAAAAATACAATGTCCACGCATGTGGATGTGGGGTCGCATGAGGATAAACTAACATTGCTTTGATTCATGCTTTTAATATGAATATTATGAGAAACCAACAGCAATATGACAGTTAAAGTTGAGATTTTATTTAATATAGTTTGTATAGTTTGTCCAAAGATCATACATATCTAAGCCATTTTCAATGAACATTGCTGCTTTAATGTCCTTTATGTTATAAATTTAAATAAACTTGTAGTGTGCACGCACTAGCCACCAGGCAACACCTTCGACCCGTCTCGATTTTTTTAGCATGGTTATCTGGTCACTCTAGCTGCCAATGAATTACATAATATCATAATATTTCATTAGAAGTCAATATATCGTTTGTCAATCGAGTTCGTCAATCAGTCCTCTTTTCACAGTGTTCTTACATTTAATCTGTGCTATTTGATTTGTCGGTCTATGTACATATGAGTTAGACTGACACTTGGATTGTCTCATTGGTTTTCAGCATCATAAATGCTGCATTTGTAAGATATCGTGTCAAGTTAAAAAAAAATTGACATTTTGCTAACCACATCTTGAGATGACTGCAATCTGTTTTCCTTCGTCCAGAAGTGAATAACATGTCCTGTGCGACCAGCTCTCATTCTGTGGCAGCGTTGCTTGTCAGGTTTGTTTAGGAGCGCTGACTGTCCCCTGCTGATGTGGCTAGCAAAAACACAAAGTTGCATATACTTCAAGCTTGAATTGCTCCAATAGTATGAACATACTTTAGTTACGAAATGTATGTATGGCTCAGGAGGCATAATTCAATTATTTTAACACTTTATTTTGTATATATGCACTCTAAATTAATGCGTTTAATCAGCAGTCCTGATTATTTATAAATATAGCTCATTCAGTTTATTATGCTTTCAGTGGTCTTCTTATTAAGTTGTTCTTTTTACACTGAATATCACCTATGATCAAAACACATTGTCCGTGATAACTGATCTATTTGCAGTATATTCAAATAGTATTTTTTTTTGTCTTTGCCATCATTGTTTTCATCATTGTCATTGGTAGGTTGAGTAAAACAGTTATTCCACTTTTTCCATTATGAACCATTTTTTGTTCCCCTCTGTGCAGATGTGATCTGTAAAGATCATTTCAACTGGTGTTATCTGGTGCCACAGCATGGAGTATGTAGCCACAAGTTTTACGGGAAGCAATGCTGTCAGTCCTGCTCTCATACAAACTCGTGAGAGTTTTCTACTTTAGACGTTTAACCTTGCACATCTGAGGCTGAAAACTTCAAAAGGCCAGAGTGATGCTTGACCTGATATTGCATTGAAATTGCTTATGTACTCAACCCAAAGACATTATTATGGACTTAAAGTAGCTTGTTTTCCTGGACTTTAGTGGAGAAGAGCACTCCATGTAGAGACTGGCAAGATTCCATGCAGAGACTGCAATTGTGTCTCTCTCCAGCAGGAAATTACTTCATCGACGAAGCCCCCTTGAGGTGATACTGAGTTTCACAGAGCTTTAAATGGACATGAGGCAGAAATATCCTGTGAAATGCTCTGTGTCCTGGTGCTAGCTGAATATAGACTTTTTAATCTGTGTGGCTAAATGTGCTCCATATGGCTATGTGTTACAGTATGTATAATAAGAAGTCAACATTGTGAAGAGGTTTTTCATGAACAATAATAAAAACAATAATAGCCTCATAATATCCAAATAAACAGGCTTTTAAAATGTCAAAGTGGCAGCCAATCACAGTCAGCAGGGAGAATGGTTTCATGTTGTGACATTCATTTTCGGTGCTATATGTTTATTGGAAAGGGACAGTTCATACAAAAATGAAAATTCTATAATTAGTTACCCACCCTCATGTCATTCAAATGAGAAACAATAGCATCCTTGGCATCACACATGGCATCCCAAAGTCTTGACTCGCCAAATTTGAATAAACAGTGTGCTAATGTGAATGAGATTTGAGTTGCAGCAGAATAGAAGGTTATAAGTGAAAAATTACTTCAATTTCACTATTGTCCTCATGCAAAGCTGTGACATCAGAAGACTTGGAATATACCACAAAAGATGCATGGACTTTTTTAAGGTAGTTTTTTTTTTCTCCCCAATTTGGAATGCCCAATTCCCAATGCGCTCTAAGTCCTCGTGGTGGCGTAGTGACTCGCCTCAATCCGGGGGGCGGAGGACGTATCTCAGTTGCCTCCGCATCTGAGACAGTCAATCCGTGCATCTTGTCACGTGGCTTGTTGAGCGCGTTACTGCAGAGACATAGCACGTGTGGAGGCTTCATGCCATCCACCGCAGCATCCACGCACAACTCACGATGAGCCCCACTGAGAGCGAACTACATTATAGTGACCACGAGGAGGTTACCTCATGTGACTCTACCTTCCCTAGCAACTGGGCCAATTTGGTTGCTTAGGAGAGTCACTCAGCACACCCTGGATTCAAACTCGCAAACTCCAGGGGTGGTAGTCAGCATCTTTACTCACTGAGCTACCCAGACCCCCTATGGTACTTGTTTTAGCAGTTTTGGAGCTTGACGGCCTCTGGTCACTATTCACTTTCATTGAATGGAAAAGAGCAGTGACAACATTCTGCTAAAGTTGTTTTATTTTCCACAGAAGAAAGAAAATCTTACAGGTTTGTAGTGACATGAGGGTGAGCAAATGATTACAGAATTAATGTTTTGATTAAACTATTTCTTTAATGGCAACAGATGCAGGTTTTAAACTAACGTGAATATTAATCGGTGCATTTGTATGATTGATATTAATTCTCTTATTTATTAACAATACTGGAATATATCAGAATGATATTCTGCTGTAATATTGTGCTATTTGACTTTAATGTTCATGTCAGTCTGTGTTTATAACCTCGGGTATAGTTGCACGATTTGCTATTTTATTGTATTTTTTTTATTTTGCATATCTATTTAGGGTTTCATTATTTTTGAAGAAAACAAAAAGCCAGCTCAACTTATAGCCATGTGTTTAATGACATGTAAAATTGTTACATTTAACAAACTCAGCTCTTTTTTTTGGATTTTGTTAAAAAAAAAATAGCAACTGTCACAGCATGTTTGCAATATCCTGTAACTCTGTCTTTAGTCTGATTAACAGACAGTTAATACAGATTCTGGCATACTTTCATATGGATTTTGAAGAGAGCTGCATAGCACAAATTATTTCCATCATTTACAGTATGCATTTGTTGTAAAACAGCGATAGATGAGTGTAACTGCTCTTGTCCAAACTGAATGTTACTCTAAAGAGTAGTAGACAGAGGATTTGTTATAAATGCCAGTTCCTATTAAACCTGACGCATGTTATCTTGCGATCACATTACAGCTGTGTTGTCTTTCTCTCTTGGTTGAAAGGAGCAGGTATGCAGATAGCTCATGATTCGGCTTTGTAAATGCTGAGTCAGGGCTCTTAATAAATGCTTATTTAGGTCCTCCTATGAAAAGCATGGCCAGTGTGTGGATCCCTACTTAGCTGTCTTGTATGAGAAAAGTGCTTTCTTTCATGCAACTTTGCAAACATGCATCTGTCGTAATAATATTCTTGTTGAGGTAGCCCTTGTTACATTTTTAACAAATGATGCTGTTCTGCTGTCAGCAGAACCAGTAAAATCAGAGAAAACTTGCAATGGTTCCCCTCAACAGAAATCTTCAAGTGTCCTGGAACCACATAATCATTCACACCTCAGCCAAAAAAACATGTAAATGTAAAAAATGTGGGCAGTTACGGGGGGTGGGAAGGGTGGTGCTATTTCCAAAAAACACTCACAACAGAGATGGCTGAACATCACATTATGAGTGGAGATGAAACAAAAGAGTTTTGGGAAACTTTATATCAACCACGGGACAAAAGTGTGACTAGTGAAGGTGATAGAACAAAAAAGATTTGGATGTTTTGTTCAAACATTTGAGAATGAAGTGAGAACAGCTCTCAGACCTTATTAGCGGCTTTTCCAATGGACCGTGATACGTCAGCGAATCCACTAAATTGCAAAGCAACCCAGGTGAAAATAATGGTATATGCTATTTACAGCTCAGTACAAATAGTGGAAGATATTATTTGCACCCCAACTCTTGTGCAAATAATGGTAGATACTAATTGCACCATGGTGCACATAGTGTCAGATACTATTTACACCCATATTTAAATAATAACATGTGCTTTGTGTGGGCGCACGGGTCCGGTTGTGGGTTACAACAGTGCGCAAGTTGTCCCTGCCTGTGTACACAGTCACGAAGGCTGTTCCCCAGTCACTGCCTGTTCTCACAGCCACGAGGGCTGTTTCCCTATCACTGCCTGTGCTCTCAACCACGGAGGCTGTTCCCCTGTCACTGAGAGTCATTCCCCCACTGCTGTCTGCACTCACGGTCACTGAGGCTGTTTACATGCGACTGCCGGTGTCCACGGTGACGAAGGCCATTTCCCTGCTGCAGACAGTGCCCATGCCTGCCATGGCCAACGAGTCATCGTCCATGCCATCCACGGCCAACGGGCCAGCACCGATGCTGGCCACAGTCAACGAGCCTGTTCCTGAAGACACGTCCATCCCAGAGCCAATGCCTAAAGCCTTGTATGTCCCAAAGTCAGTGCCTGAAGCCTCAGTCGTCCCATTTTCAGCATCCTCGGTCATGACAGCCGCTCCCACAGCAGTGCTCCCGGCCGCCCAGAGTAGGAGGAGGAGAAGGGCTTCTGTTCCCCAGGCGCCCCCTGCCACAGAGGATGTTCTCGTGTCACTACCTAAGCTCACGGCCATTGAGGCCGTTCCCCAGTTACAGCTTCCAGTGCTTATGGCCACGAAGGCCATTCCCCTGCCACTATCAGCATCCACATCTGAGCTGCCCGCAGTTCCGCCTTCTGAGCCGCTCCCCCTGAACCCTGCCAGCAGTTGCTGCTCAGTTCTCTGCCCCCAGCCCAGCTGCCATCACCCAGTCCTTTGTCGCCTCCACCCTGAGGCTTCCTCCCAGTCCACCAGACCCTGACTTTTCCCAGAGGCCCCTTTCCCCAAACTCCCTCCCTGGTTTTTAATGTTTCCTGTTCTTAGTTAAGTGTTCGTTTTGTCTGTTTTTATTTTGTTTGATGTTACCGTTGGGACAACAAGAGGCATCCCTTTGAGGGGGGTACTGTCACCTTTTCAGGTTGGGGTTCGGCCTGAAGGGATTGTGGCAGTATTGGCCTGCCTCAATCTTTTGTGTACCCCCTTTGTGTATTCTTAGTGATATTATTGTACCTTCAGTTTTATTCATGCCTTGCTTCAAGCTGATGGCCAGTGTAATCTTCTGTATACATTCTTCAGATTCTTTACGGAGACAGAGATACATGTTCCTCCGTGTCTCCTGCTCACAAGTAACCTCCTACTGCTTAAAGACCCACCAACAGTGTGTCCTCCCTCAAATACTGACAAGTCACACTCATTAGTACATTTGATGGAGAAAATACTAGTGTTTAGTGAACAGATTTACTTAATGTTGTCCAGAGTAATAACAGCAGATGATGTCTGTGCATTTAAGGACCTTAAAGGAAACTCCTATTTGCACAGACGCATAAACAATGAAAGTCTGGTGTGCGATTCATGGTCAAAGTATGTGTTTATGGATCTCTTTTCAATGTGACATCATGTAAACAAACATACTTCATTAAGCAGTTCAATGCGACACAGCTGCTCCGGGGTGCATCTCTCCAGAACTGGTCTGAGATCTTTATATGGCACTTCACGGAGATCCTGGAGCGCTGGTAGAATAAGAGATGCATTAGTACAATACATTTATTCTTATTATGCTAAATTTACTCAGTTTCATAAGCTCACAGTCAGTGTTGTTCCTCAAGACTCAGATGCACCGTTCCCGCAGGCTCAACATTTTCAGAAGGTAACTGGCCTTGGAGGCAGTGTACACTGCCGTTCTTGAGTTGAGCTGCACAGTGCAGCCAGAATACTCCTCCAAATCACACGACACAGAGACCGGAGGAGACATTCAATCGGTGTGCATTCAGTTTCTTTAGGAATGTCTGGAAAAGTCTTGTTTAACAGTGATTAACTACTTTTGTGTCTCTGGACAGACAGTTTGGTAATATTAATGGGGTGGGTATCTGGCAAAGAGATGTCAGGTTGAGTGGGAACCACATCCACAAACTTTGATGAAATTGATGGTGAGTGAAAGCCACAAATAGGCAGAGAAGATGCATTAGATAACCCACATCATCTGAAACACTAGTGTAGATTTACAAAATAAACTAAAAGCTGCAGAGGCCTCATTCTGTAAGGTCAAAGGCTCTGATACTTCAGATATGGGTCAAATTTGTCAGATAGGTTCACATAGAAGTTTTTTTTGTTTAAAAACTTGTTATTTTAATAAAGCAATTCTATTACTCTAAAGCTATGTGGTATTTATAGTGTATTATTATCTGAGTCAATAGAAGACTTGCTGATTCACATGGCCTACTGTAATTAGCACATTGCAGTAAGAGCTTTGGCCCTTTATCTCATCAAATAAACAAGTTTAACTTCACCTTTCTTTCCCACAGTTGGTCACTAAGGAAGAGGAAGGCACAGGGTGTTTTCTAGATGCACTGTTGGCTATTCCAGCAAAGTCTGGAAGCTGCCCAGGTGGCAAAGGATGTTGAGCATCTCTTCCTTCCCTTTAACTTCCACCTGTCTTTGCTCTCTTCCTCTTGTGAGGATGATATCCCCACTCTTCCTCGTCCTTGTGTAGAGGTTCCTTCCTCGCCCGTTTTTGCCCACCAAGGACATTGAGGTGCGAGTGAGAATGCCTCTAAAATGCAACATACCAACATCAAATCAATGAGACATTGAATTCAGAAACAATCTCCACTTACAAACCATCCAGGTTTTTATTTAGTTACATATTGTCACCTCACTTCTGTGCCAGAGTTGCCAAATCAAATATTAAAGATTCAACAAAATTAAAGATCTGCTGGTGAGACATTTGCTTATACAGTATCATCAGAAAGTGTGTAGTATATAGACATATATCAAAATAATTTTAACCTAGAATGCTGATGTTAAAAAAAGATTAATGTTCACGTTATTTGTCTTCAATCTCATCATTCTCTGGTATGGGTTCTTACCAAGCAAGTCTCTTTGTTCTCAATGAACCTGAACTGAGATTTCACTAAATCATCAAATCCATCCATGTTTTCTGAAAGCATTGCGCAACTGCTGGACAGAAGATTGAGCCTACTGCTGTTTCACGCTGTTAACATTCTTCTTCGCAGAACTCGTGCTTTATGATGTCTTGCTGTCTTGATGTCTTTATGTTGATGTATGTATTGCTGCACTTCAAATAGAACTTAGAATTTAGAACTTTGCCTGTAACAGACATGCAACCTTAAAAGTGATTTTGAATGTGTCCAACTTAATAATAATAATACAAATAATAATAATAAAATATGTTCCAGTGGTCTTATTAATGTCAGAATAATCAATGGTGTATTTCATAGCTGAAGTAAATTGGCTTAACTATTAGTAATGTCCCATCTGAATTTAGATTTATAAATGAATCGCTATGCAATTAATTGTGTTAATGGTACACATCAAATTTACAGCATGAACATATTAAAATGGCTCAAATATTATACACGCAATACACACACGCGTTATCTGAAAATGTAAAACTTACAGTTATTTATCATATCTGGTCATTTACTAAATATCCCTGTCTGTCAAAGCAAAAATCTTTTAATTCAAATCCCTTTTGATTTATGTATGTGATGTTAACACATACTTACATTGATCACTAGGGGTCGCCTTGACAGCACTTGTACTTGTTGCTTGTTTTCTTCTTCTTAACTTCCTTTGTGTTGTTTCTTGCTGGATTAGACTTCTATGATAAGTTTGTTCATTTTTTTAGTTTTTTTATTATTTTTTTTTTTAAACCTATTTTATTCACTTTGAATAATGTCAACAAAACCACAAAATAACAAGATAAAAGAAAGTGGGGATTATGTTTAGTGAAAAATACAAGACTTTTGACTTCTTCAAAGTAGCCACTCTTTGTCTAGATTACAGTTCTATTACTTTGGGCCTTCTCTCAAACAACTTCATAAGCCCTTTTAAACTGTACCGAAGGAGTTCCCACATCTGTTTCTATTTATTTATTTTCAATCATTAATATATTTAAAGTTACTCTCTTTAAAAACCTTTTACCTCTAAAGAAATGAGTAGTAGTCTAATTTAGTTTAAAATCATGTACACTAGGTGAAGTTTAAACACATTAAATTAAGAATCCAGTCATTTCAGTGTCATGTGTGTCATGTGGTTAGCCATGTTGAGGTCACTAAAATATTTAATTATTTCAAATCAGAAACACTAGCTGTGTGATGATCATTTTTCCCCTCTAGGTTTACTGATATTGGGTTAGCTGACTTAGCTGGTTTTAAGGGTTCGGAGAGGTGTGGTTGAAGGGATGGGGGCCATCAAATTCAGCCTCTAATTTATTACAGTACCTTTAAACAGATGGTCACAAGGTAGTTTCAAGCTAACATATACAACTATATGTTTAATTTACTCCTTTTTTACAATTATGAATTCTTGCTATCATTCATATTTAAGCCCCACAATCGAGTAATGTGTGCTGAAATTGAGACAGGCTTTTTTTAGGTGTTATTTCTTCTCAAATTATCTTCTCTGGCCTTAACATTCTTTGTGTGCTTATACAGTCTAAACACTGCAGGGCAAAGACTTCTAAGGAATTCAAGTGAATTAAAAACACTGATAAGTCTTGCTGTGAGGCTTGGTGAAGCCAATCTTAACAAGTGCCCATGGAGCTGGACTCTTGGCAGAGGTGATACAAGAAAAAATCTCATAGTCAGAACACATCCGTCTAAAGGAACTTTTCATGTGTCTAAGAAATCATTCACAGAAATCCACTTGATAATATAATGCACAAAATAACTTTGAAAAGTTAAAAAATTGCTGACCTTGAAAAAACAACAACAAAAACACCACAAAAAAGAGTTGCATAAAGATATTCGTAATATAAATCTATTTGACTGTCGTTTATCTACTCAGATCCACCTGTAGCTTAAACGTTAGGAGTAGAGAGTGCAGGTGCATTACAGAGGAGGTCCCTTACAGAATCAAATGCATGTACACATTTCTTTGCAGTGCTGAGAAGGTCAGTAAGTGGGGAAACTACAGGACCCAAGGTAGTAACTGCCATCCCTAGAAAACAAAGCAACTCTCTTTTGTTTGTGTGAGTTGGGAATTCAACGATAGCTGACACCTCAACAGGCCGTACATGTCCCTGTTCAACCTTCTTACCAAGGTAAGTAAATACAGCTTTTGTTAAGTCACTCTTTGCAAGGTTAAGCGCAGGGTGTAAAGTAACGAATTACAAATACTCACGTTACTATAATCAACTACTTTTTCCCAAGAATTTTACTTTAAGCATTTTTAAAATTGTATACTTTTACTTTTACTTGAGTACATTTTATGTGCTGTAACTGTACTTTTAATGCGCTATTTTCCCATCAACTGTGTTCGCTACTTCTCTGCCCTGATTTTATTATCTATCAACATGAATGGCTAGAGAGAGTCTCGTGACTCCCATCCAATCAAATCAAAGTGGACATTGACTGAGCAGGGAGGAGAATTTCCACAAAAATGACCTAACAGACTTAAATATTGATCAGTTTCTCACCCAACCTATCATATCACTTCTGAAATCATAGATTTAACCACTGGAGTCACATGGATTAGGCTACTTTTAATCTGCCTGTATGTGCTTTTGGAGCTTCACAGTTTTGGCATCTATTCATTTGAAGAGCTGAGATATTCTTCTAAAAATCTTAAAAACAAATTCATACACATCCGGGATGGCATATGTTTGACTAAATAATGAGAGAATTAAAATTTTGGTGTGAACTATCCCTTTAAAGCCCGATGTGGCCCCTGTACCAAACAACTGCTCTACCACCTCTATTTTGCCAGGTGACCCTGCTTTTTTTAAAGAAAATATTGTAAAAAAATGTTTTGCATTCTTTGCATTGTTTTGAACATGTTTTATGCATAACAGTAACACTCTCGAGTGAGTGTCAATTATATGGAAATTTAGACTGTACACATAAACTGATTTTAATGTAACTTTTAATGTTAACGTCTAATATAATTGTTCATACATTATGATAATGAAAATAACTTTTTCATCTTATAATTTCTGTTATCATGCCGTCCTTTTTATTATTTTATTTTTTAAATCAGATTCATGTAGTGTTTACTGTATCATAGATAAGTGACGTATTTTAAAAGTTGTCAATGACAAACACCTATAAAATACAGATTTTTTTTATTCTTTCTGGCAAACAGCCATAAAAGGGAAAGTAAATTACGGTGTGCTACATTTTTAAATTGCAGCATAGAGTTTTTATTATAAAGGTGCATAGCTTTCGCAACTCATTGCTCAATACTCACTACTCATGAGTACTTTTAAATGAGCTACTTTTTTTTTTTTTTACTCTTACTTGAGTAGTTTTAGGACAGGTACTTTTACTCTACTCAAACTATATTTTTTAAGAAGTAACAGTACTTTTACTCAAGCATTGTTTTCAGTACTTTTTCCATCCCTGGTTAAGCGTTAACAAGGCTTCAGCTGGATGGTTAAGTGTTTATGTGATCTTTCTAACTGGCTGAATAAATCACCAAATCATCCGGCCTCACAATTAAGCACTCCAGACAACACTCTCTGCATAAGACCATAGAATGTGGCAGGAGCATTATACATGACAAAGGCCATGACAGAGTATTGTAAAATGTTATCAGGGGTGACAAATGCTGAGATCTTGCAGGCATGTGTGGTCAAAGGCACCTGCCAGTAAAATTTGATGAGGTTTAGCTTGAAGAACCAACTCCTTCCATATAATCCTATATTTGTGGCAAGGGAAAGGAGTCTAGTTTTTTTTTTACATTATTTACCTTGCGGCAGTCTGTAAAGAATCAAAAAGTACAGTCTGGCTTTTTGGACCAGTAAGGAGAGCTCATGGACTCTGACTAGGCACTGGAAAACCTTGCTGTAATCAATACTCTACCTACTCTTTCATCAGCTCACGTTTTTGGGGTTCACTTAATAAGGATGCTGTTTGATTGGTGGACACTCATCTACCTCTATATCATGACTGAGTACAGATATTTGGGTGGAAACATCAAAGAACAAAGTGGAATACTTTATGATCAACTTAAAATCCCCATGCTGATTCTTAGGCAGATGTGAGAGATGAGATTCTTAATTACTTAGAATAGCAGAGGTCTCTAACTACAGGTCCTGGGTTCAAATCCTGGACGAGCCCCCATTTGTTATGGCCTGCCTCAGTCTAGTGATGGGAGGTGTAACAAAGAGGTTGGGGTTCCCTTCCTATATCCCAGCATATTAAAAGATCAGTTAACTGTAAAATCAAACAATACTTTTATTTAATCAACAACAGAATGAACGAAGTATCAAAAGCTTTCAGGAGGGGGCAAGGCCAATATAACAAACAAAAGTTAACATATGCCTAGAGGGTAATCAACTAGTTTACCAGTCCCAATTTATATTAGGTGTCTTTAACTACTATGTACTTAAGCATATACATGTATACAATGTACTTATTATGTACATACATGTTGTTGCATTGTTCTTTCATTTAAAGTACCTGCATTTAATTACATTTGTAGTTACACTGTTAAACTTACCCCTAAACCTAAACATAACCCAACTCTAAACCTATAACCTAACTCTAACCTCTAACTCTAAGTAGCAGTGTAAAGGTAGCCAGCTGGCCCATGATAGCTGTGCAGTGTGTAAACCTCCCCTGACCTTAAGAGACGCACTAGTGACCGAGGCTAGAGGCCATGGCTTATCTAGTCTCCTTGAAGGCATATCCGCCCATAAGGGCTAAGCACCTCTCCCCTGCCATCATCGTCTCCTGGCAGTATCTGACGATTTGAGCAAGAATCTTAAAGCTGAACAAAAGATATGCTCCTTCACAGCCCAGACTCGAATACTAACTGAAAGTGTCTGATAATAGGGAGTTTACATGTTCGGCTGGTCATGTGGTCTCACGATCCCCATGAAAGGGGAAACCCAGCCCATGGAAAATAAAACAGCTTTTTCCTAAGCCACTGATATGACTGGAGTCTAAATCATGGCTTTCGGGTAAGACTTATTCCAGTGGGAAAAATTTCTTAAGCCTGATATTTCTGCAGCCAGGCTGCAAATATCAGATTTTTTTGCCTATTTGATTCAAATCTGTATGGTGTTTAGTTGTCGGAACAGACATTTTCACAAGCCTGATCCAAACCTCCTTCATAGGTGGTTTGAAATCTGATTAAAATCTGACTTTTGTTAACATATCTCAGTCTGAACATTTTTTCAATGTGGTTTTATTGTTATGCTTTGTGTGACAGGTTGTTACATCAGGTTTTGCAACAAGAAGATATATGTCATTGTATATATCACCCTTTCCCATTTTACGCTGTGGTTTGCAATGTATGTTTTCAGATTTCGATACTGCCCAAATTAAAATCATAATCAAATGGCAAAACATCCATTGTCTAATATATGAAGAACCTCTGCAAATTTGTGTCATTACTGTTATCACTGTGGGTGTGCTAGCAAAAGCAAATGTACTCTGGACAGTCAAAATCAGACTTGGACACATGCAACTTGCAGTTTGAACAGTCGGCCTAAAAAAGGATAAAAAAAAAAAAAAAAAAAAAAAAAGTATTTCCCTTTCAGTGTGAGCAAAGCCTTTTTAAATCTTTAAACCTGGTCTAATGTGAATTTTCTATTCCTTTGAAGATTGAGGTCTATATTCTTTCATAGCAATGATGTTTATACGTCTTAGGAATGTTCTAAGACTAACTTGAGCCTCTGATAATGGACATTTACCGCAAATCCCAATTAATTGCAAAGTGAAGTGGCTTATAATGGGGCACAAGCCATAGATGACATTCCATTTTTACAGTAATATTGGCTCTTTTACTGAAAGACATAAGACACAAATCTTTTATTTTCCCTTTCCCTTTTTCAAATGCCAGTTGTTTCTCTGAGTTTCTAAAAAATATAGAATTGTCCTACAGCCCTTGGAACACTTAAGTGAAAGCCTCCTTCATAGAATAAGTGCATTGTGTTTAGAGGACATGAGTTCTGTTTAGAAAGGAAGAGCTTAAAAAAGCCTCAATCAGTAACAGGTGGAAGATGACAGAGCTGGTTTCAACTGCTACCTTTAACCTAGTGTGAACGATGTAATAGGCATTTGAAGAGCTATTATGTGAACAGTTGAGTTTTTAAAATATTTTCTGAAAATGACAGAAGATCTTATGTTGAAATGAGACTCACTATGCCACTGTGAGCTCTATTTTGGTGAGTGCACAAAGCGCAGTGTTACGCATAACAAACATGCATTACGTCTTATCCCGTTTTTGTGATAGAGCTAATTCTAAGCGCAAGTGGGCGTCGATGGGAGTGTTTGTGCTATCTCTGGGTGTATGTGCGCAAACTTTGGGTGTTTTGTATATTAGCAAAGTGGTGAAAAGGACAATTTGCTATTTTTCTGACAAATAAGTCCAAGTCCAATACCATGTCTGTTTTCAGTGCAACATCTAAATTCAGTTCCTACATTTTTAGTTTGGAGATTCCACCAGCAGATGGTAATAAAGTTTATGTCCGAACTGAAAATATAGTGGAACATCACAGTTTTATGAAAACAAAATTTATGAGATTTGTGTTTAACTATCTATAGGTCATGGTTTCATTTTTAATTATTATTACCGGTATGTTCACATTTACAATTGTATATATAACAATTAAATAAATGTGCCCTTAATACCTGTTCTCCTGATTTTTATGCTATTTATTATTTTGTACTTTTTTATATAATGTTTTCTCAATGTGTGTATTATTTGTATTCTTAATTCAAGTTCTTAATTGGTTTTTATTTATTTTTTGTATCTTCTATTTTCTTTAAAATGTATAGGTAAAGCACTTTGAATTGCCATTGAGTATGAAATGTGCTATATAAATAAACTTGCCTTGTCTTGCTGATCTCATTTGTATTGGTATTTTTCCACCTGTGATTTTTAAGTCACAGAAAACGGGCTGCTGGAAGAAGTTGGAGAGGGTAAAATGTTTTAATTTGGTATAATTTGTTTGACCACTTCATAATTTGTATTATATTTTCATTTGGTTTAAAGTGTCATTTGAATTTAGAAATATTTTTTGGTTCCATTTTTTTATGGAAATCAATAAATGAATTAAATTTTCAAAATCAAAATCGACCGGTAGAAGTGAAGCGCACTCCAATACAATCACTGTTAAAGTCACAATTTGTGTCCAAGTAGATCAAAATTATTAATAATAATTACATTCTCTATAATTTAATGGAGCGTATGTCCAAATTGTGACAAGAATCACACTTTTGATGCATATAAATGGAGAGTGTCACTGTCAAAGAAATATTCTTGACATTCAGAAAGGACGCAGTTAATGCACAAAAGAACATAATTTTCTCTCTTTTTTTAATGAATTGCATATGGTCCATTTACACTACCAAATTTTCATGAATATGCTGTCATTGTGTTTATTACTGGTGCTTGAGGGAATGGACTATAATAGGATGCAGACAGTTAAATGACCAGAGAAGTACCTCAGAAATAAATTGCACTTGATCCAGCCTATTAGTGCTTTGTGTGCGTGATTTTACCAAAACCATTTGTGTCTAAACTTAGCACATGCTTGCACGAAAATACCAAAACATCATGGCCATGCCCACTGACCTTGCACGTATGACTTATGGCATAGCACTGCACTTAACACTAGTGCTCCTCAAATAGGGCCCTCTAAGTAAATATACAAATTAATAGACTAGATTTTGAATCTGGTACTGTATATGCTTGTATTTCAAACCACAATATATTAAATGTATTTGAATACCTACATGCCATGTTTAAGTAAGAGACAAGACTGTTTGAATGTAAGAGGGAGGAAGCTGGCTCAGCCTTTGTTCTGTAGTAAACTACACTTCCTGGTTTATTTCAATGTCAAGGTTGGTTGGGCATGTAGTGGAGTGGGGGAGGGCTTTAGCTGCGTCATGCTGATACTCTCCTTCCCTGTTCACTAACCGTCAGGCAGAAAGCACATGCTTTTGAATGTTAGCCCACTGGAATAAAGGGAGAAAGGAGCTGTGGTTCACACACTGAAAGCTTGTGCCACGCGCTCTTCGTTACCATCAGGTGAATATTACAGTGAGCGAGCCAAGGAGCTGGAACATAAACGGGGAGGTGGGAAAAACTCACATGCTGAAGTCTGATGAAACTGCCAACACTACTCAGAATGCATTGAAATACCAGCAGTGGTGCACCGGCGTAAGGTGGGATGTGGATGTTTGTGTTGATTTGTGTATACATGAGGGTGTTTAAAGTGGGGTTATGTAAGGCAAAAGGAGTTTCAAGGACATTGAATAGTCCTTAGCCAGTGAACACAAACTGGTTATTGTGAATGGATAATTGTTCATACAGTCCTGTAGAAGGAAATAGTTATGTCATAGAATGAGGAAGGATATGATGGTAATTATGGGAATTGTTGGTGTAGTATTGCGTGCGCCAAGTTCATGATTAATTTCTGTACAGTAAGTTTGAATGGGACAGGTCATGTGATTTCTCTGACATGAAGTGTCATTTTAAATCACATCAACGCAACAGAAATATCACAAATCTGGGCTGGGTTAAAAGGGGAAATAGGTGCTAAAGAAATTATTATGAATAAATATATATTTTCAGTGTAATTGTGTTTGATATGGCAAGTTATTGCATAAATTTAGGATTAGGAATTTGAACAAACCCCTAATTCTTAAACTCTGCTGCATAACCCATCGTCACCCAAATCGTTCGTGCTACAGACACGAATGATACATCAAATCATTTGGCCATTTCAGAAACTATTTAGCCCTAGATGGAGCACTTGTATTAAATGAATAGTTCCCCCTAAAATGATAATTCTTTCATCATTTACTCACAATTATTCAGTTTCATAAATGTTCTTTTTTCTGCAGAACACAAACAAAAGTATTTTGGGGATATCATGTGAACAATGTATGAAATTAATTTGCCACTTTGAGTTTCCGTACATGAAATTGAGATAAACTGTTAGTAGGCTGACTTCTCTGTTTGTTTAAGTATCCAGACCAGCCCGAAACAGCAACAATGACCCTTTTTACACCTGGTATTAAGATGCATTTTGATCCGATCACATGTGGTCAGCGTTAAATATTGGTCTAAATGGGGTCTGAAATGGTTTGTGATCAGATCACATAAATTACATATGAATGTGGTCTAAAACGCATTTGAGGTGTGAACGCTAATCTGTCCTGTGTGCATCCTGGCAGCAACGAAGCGTCAACCCTCACCTGTCAACTGCTATGCTAAAAACAAAACTTACATTTTGCCAGTAACGAGCAGCTTTAAAAGGAAATAACCTTCTGATATGAACATTAAAACAAGAGGATACATACACAAGCATGAGAAGTTCAAGGATATTCTTCAGTGCATCTGAAATTAACATGCACAGATGCTTGTTAGAAGCATGAATATCTGCAGCCTAGGTTAATACAGGTAATCCACTAAAATAACAGACAATTCTGTTCAAAATGTTTCCCTTGTGCTTGTATTACATTTCAGATGCATCTGGGAGAAATAACAAGCATTTTTGTGCTATCTTTGTCTATTCTGAATTTGTTGCAGTTTATTATCATGCAGTGACACTCTGACATAGTGATCGATGTATGTCGTCATGAAACAGTGTCCCTCCTCTCCAAATCTGATCGTAAGTGGTCACAGTAGATGCATTTGTGCGACCAGGTGTAAACAGTGATGTGTCTCACCTGACCACATGTGATCGGATCACCTAAGACACATCTTAATACCAGGTGTAAACAGGGTCAATAGGTGAGTTCGACTTCAACTGTGCCTTGCCTTAACGATTGGTCAGATTTGCTGATTGTAGTCGGGCGAGGACTTGACAAGAGAGGTGTCAAGAAATTAAGCTGTCAGTATATTTCATGCTGTGTCATTTTCAGAGCTTGTGCAGACGCTTTTGAGTAACGGAAATGGCTGCTCTCATCTCGCTCTCATGGTACTTTCATGGTATACTTCATGGTGACATAGCAGCGCCCCCCAACGACATTTCTAATCACCATGCATTGTATCAAGCAAAGCGCCCATTGGTCTGTGCAGTGCTGCATGATGTCAAGCACACCTATTGAGTCAAAACAATGTGAATTAGGGTTTGTATATCTGTTTGTCCAACCCATTGAAGACGGGGGGAGTGTTCAGGTTACTTGTGTCTAAAGTTATGTCGCTTATGTGTCCACCAAATTCCATTTGGTGATCCTAGTAGTGCAGAAAAAACACATTGCAGCTTTAAAATTGCTGGCAAATAAATACTGCTTGAAGGTCAAAGAATAGGAGGAGCATTGATAAAATAATAATCTTGTATTTGCTTTCATTTTACAGATAACCTTGATCACCAGTTGCCTTTTTGAAGGAAGTAGTCATCAGCCATTTCATCATGTCATTACTCACACATGTGTTGGCCTGCCTCTTTGGCATTGGTTCATGGGTGGCCATAAACGGGATGTGGGTGGAGCTACCTATGATTGCCCCTGAGATTCCCGAGGGCTGGTACCTGCCCTCCTACCTTACTATAATTATCCAAATGGCCAACATCGGCCCCCTCTTCATCACACTCATGCACCGCTTCAGACCTGGAGCACTGGACGAGCGACCTGTTATCTACACCATTGTGGCGGTTGGTGTGGTGGCCACTTTCCTCCTGGCTTTCTTCTGGAAGTACACACTTACTTTTAGAGATGGCGAGCACAGTGCTGCCTTACTGTCTCTCAGCTTCCTGTTGTCTGTAGTGGACTGCACCTCCTCAGTCACCTTTCTACCCTTCATGATGCGTCTACAGCCCAAGTACCTCACCACCTACTTCATTGGGGAAGGTTTAAGTGGGCTGGTCCCAGCACTAGTGGCTCTTGTCCAAGGTGTGGGTTTGGTTCACTGTAAAAATGTTAGTGCTATTGCAAATTTTAGCATGGGTAACTCATCCTGGGATTCTGATGGAGAATTACAAGCAAACTACCAGCCAGCCAACTTCTCTGCTCAGGTTTTCTTCTTGTTCCTCAGTGCTATGATGATAGTGTGCCTGGGCGCCTTCCTGTTACTCAACCATCATCCAGCTGTGGCATGGGAACACAAGAGCAAAGATTATATTGTTGAGTCTCAGCAGGTGGAGAAGATTGATATGAGCCAATCCTTGAAGAGGGAAACTCCAGAAGAGAGTCCAATGTTAGATTCTCCGGAAAGCCTGGTAATTCGTCGCAGCACATTTGGAAAAGGGACCTACAGCAGAACCGAGCTGGTCTATATTTTTGTGGTTTTGGCCTGGGTCAATGCATTGACCAATGCAGTCCTTCCCTCAGTCCAGTCTTACTCTTGTTTTCCTTATGGAAATCAGGCCTATCATCTAGCAGCAACCTTGTCCACTGCAGCCAATCCGGTGGCCTGCTTCATTGCCATGTTTGTACCAATCAGGTGAGAGCAACAATACTGTTTTTCAAAATCATGCAATTGTTCCAAGTCAGTATGTACACTTAACTAATTACTTGTTGTTAAAATATTTGTTCAGGCTAATTTTATCCTGTTGTTGTCTGTTATAACTAGGGCTGGGTATCGAGTTCAATACATTTTAGGCACCGAACGAATTGCCTCTAAACAATCGAGTATCAAAAAATGTCTTGTCATTCGGTACCAAATTTTGATACCTAAGGGGTTAATCTCATCAACGTCGGTGATAAGCATGCAGCATGCTAGATGTGCCCAAATCTAAAAGTGCCGGTGTATGGCTGTGTTGAGGCATCAAGGAAAAATGCCAGTTACGCTCAGAGACGTGGCTCATGTGAGCCTGTAGTGTTTATGCGTCCCAACCCCCATAAATGTAAAAAATGTAATAAACATTTCACCAGGCTCAATGCCAACAGCGGGCAATGCAATATTTGCAAAAAGATAATTGCTGCCAAGACCTGCAATATGACAAATCAGATGAAGCACTTGACAGTGCACAGAATAAACTTAAGTGTTGAAAGTTGCTCCGTCTACGACTGCAAGAAGACCGAGCTGGTGCAGTCATCCTCTCAGCGTCCTCCTTTTACAGAGCTTCCTTCAACATGCCCACCACACGAGTCCTCCTCTAAAACTACTGATGAATGCAGCGGTGTTATGACTGGGACTCCGAAAGGTAAGGTTAACGTTTAGCAAACAAACCAACAAACAAAATCGGCTAACTTGTAGTGTTACATGCTTGTGTACTTGTTAAATTAACGTTTCTGTGCGCGGTGACATAGTCCTGTAAACTGGGATCTACGTAACGTTAGATATTGTTATGTATGGCTATTGGATGTATGGCTATAGATAGTTAGCTATAGCGATGCTAAAAATGCTTTAAGGTTGACAGTAACTGATCAAGTTTAACGTACATTAAACTAGTTATCTTGTTAAACTGTACTTATCCTTAGGGTGCCCCTACCGACCCTGGCATGAGGAGACCAAAAGGCTCAGGGGAGTCTTTGAGTCTGTAAAAAAAGTCAACAAACTGAAAAAATAAAACTAAAGTTTTTATGAGGTAATGTTTGTAATCTTGTTATACGGATTTCATAAAATTGGTACTGAAAAAAGTATAGTGTAGGAACCGGTATCAAAGTCAAAATATCGATATTGATTTTTCTTTTTAACGATACCCAGCCATAGTTATAACGAATTGAAGTAGTTAATGAAGTATCAACATAGCTAAATCCGGTCCATAGCTTCACGTCATTGACCCACTCTCAACGAATCGGGTCGTTGTCGGGTGAGTCAAGGTCAAAAAACGGTCATTGCGACTCTCTAAAGTATTGGCATTATGAAGTCACATGCTTTTTTGACCATTTTTACAAATTTAACTCACTAAAAATCACATTATCCGCAAAGAACATACACCAATGCGAGTGAAAACACTGGAGACTGGATAACAAAAATAGGCTTCAGTTATGAATTGTGGTGAATTATGAAAAAAGATGGATACACGTACAGTATGACTTGTCGTTACTCCCAAGCTTGGATGTCTGTTGGGTCACATGTTTGATATAAGGCTTGTTGTTTAATGGTGAATCGCTGAATAATGATGGTCAGCAATCAATAAAAGTAGGGATGTCCCGATACTGGTATCAGTAACAGGACCAATGCGGTGCTCATGTAATTGTACTCGTGCTAGTAAAAAATGCTCCGAGATCAAAAAGCAAAATTATCTGACATTTGAATGTCATTACGAAAATATTTAGCACTTAAATTAAAATCCCTTTATGTAATAATGGGATTATTAAACCATAAAGGTTGTGATTTAAATTAGATAAATATATAGTTTGCATGTGCTGCGCACTTCATATGTGAGCAATTGTGAATGTGAGGAACTATGTTTTGCCGACACTGGCTGCTTATAGCTTTTAGAACACTTTATTTGACAAAAATCACTTCAGTGTTGTATTTTGATTGTGCTGTGAGGTTCTGTATAAAAGCACATGAATGAAAATTCATTCATTCACTTAATTTTATACAAATAATACTATAATAATACAATATTATGAATATTAATTGTTGTATTTTTGTTTAATAAAATTGATCAATATATTTTTTAAAATGTTTTGGTCATAAAATTTAAATAAACAGTTGATATGGAATTCAGAAACACAAAAAACAGGTAGGCTATCAGTATTCATGAGTACCGAGGAGGAAGTATCACCACTCATCCTCTTTGAAAACGAAAAAATGGTTTCGGGACATCCCTAAATAAGCGAAAGCCAAAATTTGCGTTCCTAACTTCCTAGTTCCAAGTAAGTGTTGGCTGGCTGAAACTCTTTCTCTAATGATGTTCAAGGTCTCTGATGCTGATGGGGGTTCTAACATTGACTGGCACGGGGTTTGGAGCATACATAATGGCCATGGCAGCACTAAGCCCTTGCCCTCTGCTCATCCATCATGAACTTGGAGCAGCACTCATTGTAAGGCTTGCAGAACTTTTACATGCTTTTCATTCATGTTATTGGCAATACATAATAGCAATATTCAATATTTTATCATTATAATGCAGACTTGGAATTATTGTAAAATTTGTTTTTAGTTGTCATCAACATAATAAAATGTTATTATTATGGAGGCAGAAGTGTGTGTTTAGATATACAGTATGGTCAAAGTGATTCTAAATTCCTAAAAATCAGAATAACTGATGGACAGACAGTGTTAATTAGCACTTGAGTGCAACAAAGCACAAATATGATGTGAGTTGCATATGACCCCCGCTTGGTGCCAAGTCACATACTGTATTTAGATGAACTTAATCTCTTCTTCTCCCTCTATCATTAGGTCATAACCTGGGTCATTTTTGTCCTAACTTTGTCCTATGTGAAGGTGATTATTGGGGTGATCCTGCGAGATGAAGGTCACAGCGCCCTCCTTTGGTGTGGAGCTGTAGTGCAGCTTGGCTCTATGTTAGGTGCCCTGACAATATTCCCATTGATTAGTGTTTATAGACTTTTCCAATCAGGAGATCCCTGTAACACCAGGTGCCCCAAATAAAAGCAAGCATTTTTCTGATGGATTCAGGGCAAACCACTAATGTGTAAGTAAAGTAAAACCACACATTAGAATGTTACATGTTTATTTTTATTATTATTATTTTACATGGCTCATATCCAAGTTACTGTATTGTTAAAAAAAAACAAAAAAACTTTTGGTTGTCATGTAGTTTTCATACTGGTACATTATGATAGATTACCCATAAACAAGCCTCTACACTAACAATGACAATTTTGTTATAAGCGTATGCTATACTTCATATGTAGTTTTTTTTGTGTGTTATATTAAAGCAGTACTGAAGTCTAAGGTCATGAGTTTTTGTTTTAATCTGGAGAATGTTTGTGTTTTGTTTTGTTTTTTAGATACTTAAGATAAGACCTTAAGGTGTATGTATGTTTTTTTTGTTTTATATGACTTTATTGTGCTTGGAAAAAGTAAATGTTCTCGAATGAATTCCTGAGCTGTGTTTTGGTTATGTTAAATATTCACTTGGGTCAACCCAACTAGTTTATTTGTTGGATATATATATATACTATTGTACATGAAACTGGTGTTGAGCGGGTAGAATTCAATGAAGCTGTCAGCCGAGGACATGTGAGGCATCTATTTCTCTTTGATGTACTTATCCTCTTGTTTATTTTTACATCTGGCCTTCATTCCTTGACTGACGAGTTTCTAGAGAAAACTGTTCTTTTTTTTTTTTTGCATTTTTTTGCTTTTTTTTTGCATTTTTTGACCTAATATTGAACTTAAGACATGTCAGTCTATTACATACTGTGGCAACTCAAAAACAAACACAAAGACAATTTTAAGCATCAATTAATGAACCAAATAGCTTGCAACTGTGTTTGAAATAATGGCAAGTGATTTTCTAGTACTAAATGATCAATTTAGCATGATTACTCAAGGATAAGGTGATTGAGTGATGACTGCTGGAAATGGGGTCTGTCTAAATTTTATCAAAAATGATTTTTTTAAATAGTGATGTGCAGTAATGTCCTGACTATAATTTATGATC
This sequence comes from Moxostoma hubbsi, assembly GCA_032164185.1. Taxonomy (NCBI): domain Eukaryota; kingdom Metazoa; phylum Chordata; class Actinopteri; order Cypriniformes; family Catostomidae; genus Moxostoma; species Moxostoma hubbsi. The sequence goes on along the minus strand of JAVLUX010000015.1, from coordinate 9,013,757 downwards.
AGTTGAATGCCACTTTGATGAATTAAAGTACTAATTTCCTTCTGAAACAGCTAAATCTGTACATTATTCCAAACTTTTAGCAGCCAGCGTATATACCTTTATATCTTTTTTCAGAATGGTTGCTTATCTGTAGTTGCCATATTCAAATAAATATTTTAAAATGTAGGCTATGGTTCACTAATTAAACAAGTATATATTCAGCTAATTGTCTGCCTCATACATGTCTGCATCTCATAAACAATTAGCGGATATGCATATAAGCAGCCTTTTAATTAACGGACTAGAATAATCATGGCTGCTAGTAAGACGTGCAAAGATGGTCCAGAGAAATGGGATGCACCTGAGCTACTTTTCAAGTGTCATCAAAGGGTCAGAATACTTATTTCAATGTGATAATGACAATGTGATTTCTTCTTTTTAATAAATTTGCAAAGATATAAAAAATCTGTGTTTTGCTTTGTCATTATGGAGTGTAGATTGATGTGAGAGAAAAAAAGGAATAATTTAAAGCATTTTAGCATAAGGCTGCAACATGAAATGTGAGAAAAATGAAGAGGTCTGAATACTTTATGAATGCACTGTGCGTGTGCTATCTGGGCTTCCAGGCTTACATTTCAATTTCATCATATTTTGCTATAGAAGAACACAAAACCACCCTATGATACATTCAAAGGACAGTTCATCCAAAAATGAAAAGTGTCTCACCATTTACTCACCCTCATGCCATCCCAGATGGGATCTTCTGCTGAACACAAATTAAGATTTTTAGACAAATATTTGAGCTCTGTAGGTCCTTTCAATGCAAGTAAATGGTGACCAAAATTTTAAAGCTCCGAAAAGGAGATAAAGTCATCAGAAAAGTAATCCACACGACTCCATTGGTTTAATCAATGTCTTCTGAAGCAATCTAATGGGTTTTTGGCAAAGAACAGATATAACTCCTTTTTCACACAAATAGATAAATAAATAAAACAGATCAGTATTTGCCTTGTAAAGTTTGAATAGGTCTTGTGGTGTTAGAAATTAAAGATAGTAGGCTACTAGTCTCAAATATGCACTCTTTGAACGTTTTGCTCCTGCATTAATGCATCCTCTGCCATGTAATCACAATCTAACTACACCCAGGTAACCAAAGTTGGCAACCCTGATACTTTAAAGAATGGGTCACCTTGCCTATTTGAGATGTTAAAGATGCACTCAGTTATTTATTCAAAAAAGTTTTACTTCTAAAGAAACTAATAGTAATTTTGAAGCATGTATAAAATCACAATCTGTAAGATATAAAACCAAATTATATGGAAGAGAGTGTCAGTGTAAATCCAAGACGACACAAACAAACAAACAAAATAAATGTTGTGTTCTCAGGACAATGGTATTTTTGCATTAATATCAGGTTGGGGCAAGTTGTCACATTTATATTGGCAAAAGGTTTACGTTTTATTTTACTTATTGTGAATATGAATTTATATATGTATCGTATGTAAAAGTATTTATTTATTTATTTTTTATTACGCCATCATTTGTTATTGTACATGCCCTTATCAAGATGGCCGCCGCTCTATGTCGTTAACTTGGTAAGATGCGCATGTTCCGCTCTGTACTCCTCCTTTGTCTGAGTCTGTTTCGGTCCTCCGCCTAGTTATTTATTTATTCCTTTTTCATTTGTGGGGTATATTTTCATATATCCAATTATCTCGGTTATTGAATGACATTCGATTCTGACACATATATGCCTAAAAGCAAAGCCCCCAAAATGGATGATCTGGACTACAGTAAGTGAAGCTGCTTCAGTGTTGTGTTTATTACTGCATCACGCACTGTCTGTTTCCTCATTCATGCAAAAGGATGTTACGTGCTTTTAAAGGGATAAAGTTTAATAGGATCTGTTTTATTTGTATCATTTATTCTGCTTTAGTACACAGTTCAGCTGTCCATCACCAGACATTGTCCTGGATTCCTTCATGCTTGGCCTTCTTCAGTTTTTACATATGTATTGTGCCTATTTACTTTTATTTATCAATCCCAACTAGCTGTATTTCAAGTGGCTTAGAGAAATGTTGTCCTGTTTTGCAGCTAATCATTAGACTTCTTTAGGATCTGATTACATTTCAAAGGTCCATTATTACAGCTTAAATAACCTGGCTTTTTCATATGAAACAGCTAATTTTGTCAAGTTGTCATGTCCTGTGGTGTCACACGTTACACTTAATCAAAAACCATTTTAATCAACATTTTGCTAATTCTTTTTAATTGTTACGCCTGCAATTTTTACAACCATATCGAGTATACTTGAAATATTTGTACTTTTAAAAATGCATTTCTCGCATCTTAGGACTATTTTAAATGAATTAATGTGGGCAAAAGGTGGTTAAAAATGCTGGAAAAATTAAATGGTGACATCTCGGCACATAAAAAATACATTTTTGCTTATACTTAATTAGGCACATTGCAAAGACAAGACGTGTTTGAAGAACAACTACAGGGTGGTCTTTCACCCTTCCCAAAAAAGAAACCGTGCCACTATGTTTGATTGCTCATATCTTAAAAAAATGCAAATTGTTTGCACGATTTTTGGTGTTCTTCTACAACTTCTTGTAAGCAACAAAATTACATCACTGTGACAACTATCTACAAATAAATCGCTTGGGGGCCCCCCCCCCAAAAAATGGGGCCACATGTCGAAAGAGAAGCAGCTAAATTTGATGCCACTGAAAATGTAGCTAAACTAATTACCTAGCCTATTTATTTGTTTGTAGCAAGTTGTTGCTCATGATAAGGTTACAATTACATTATTTTGTTGTTTACAAAAATTCATAGAAGTATGGCAAAAAATCGTGCAAATGCCTTTATGCATATTTAAGATATGAGCGATCAAGCACAGTGTCCCCATTTTTTGGAGGGGGGGGATTTTTACCCGGCGGCACCCTGAAAGCCAGCGGTCGGCAAACCTTTTTGACATGGAGTGCCATTTTTTTCTATTTCTGGTCAATGGCTGTGCTGACATTTGTGTGGAATCTTAAATATTTCTTATATTATGTCATTGTAATCATGTAATAACTATCACGCAAGCAACAGTGAGAAAGTATCAGTCTATATTTATATGATGTTTTTCACATCTGCATAATCTTGATTTCATCCTTCCTCGTGATCACGCAGCATGTTTTCATCAGCTGAATAGGAGTCTAAACACAATTAAAGTGTGATGAGACTCGCTCTGTGGGAATGTGGGAATGTGACCATGGTTTTAGGAAGGTTTACCTGTATGCAGGGTTGGAAATATCAAGGACTAATAGTGGTGTTTTCCTTGTTACATCACGTGTTGTTCTGAAAGCAAAAAGAAACAAATGAAACACTGAATGTAGGCTGTCATCCGCACAGCTTGACCGAATCAATGTGGGCGCATTTACTTGCACGATTAACCGAAAGTGAAGCGCTGCCGGCTCGTGATGCACGAATGGCTTGCACGCGCTGCACGAGTTTATTGCTGGTGTGTCAGTGATTACCCCTCTGCTGGTACGCGTGCCATTGGTTGCCGACCCCTGCTGTAGGCTTTTTGGCTGATTCTGTTCAAATAGCAGATGTCAGTGGGGTTGCATATTTAGTGTGTGTGTGTGTGTGTGTGTGTATGTGTGTGTGTGTGTGATTTATTTTGGTTTTAATCTGAAGATAGTTAAATTCATTGTGTGTTTGTTGGTGCCTGGAGGCATTACTTTCAGAGCTGCTATGGGTTTGGCTCTGTTCTGTCCTGGCATGCTCCCTTAAACCATCCAAACACCAGCTGCTGTCGTAAGAAACCTCTCAGTCCACAGAGAAGCTGATATAAACCTCTCCTATCACAGCGAGGCAGTATGTAAATGATTCCTGCGCATGTTTGGCATCCTGAATCCTGATTACGTTTCCATCTCACCTCATAAAGTGAATGATATTAGACATAGGCCAGCAGTTATGGAATGCTATCAGCAGGGCTTGTTAACATGGAAAGCAGGCGACAGTGTGAGAGAGGCCTGGGTGAAAAGGAAGGGAACTCAAAAGACTCCTCCTTCAGGCCCCTTTCTCTCCCTCTCTGCAGTCCCAGCGGACCTGAGCCCAGAGGAGCGCTCTGAGCTAGAGGAGATCCGGCGCAGGAAGGGAGCTCTTCTTCTTGAGATCCAGAGACTGAAAGAAGAGCTGAGAGAAGCGATTATAGAGGTGGAGGGGCTGGAGACCAGCACAGAGGGCAGGTTAGTCTCTCTACTACTCCATACACCCATTTATACAGTGACGGATGAAGTGCACAAATCCTGTACTTTAGTTCAAGTGCTGGTATCCTGATGAAATAGAATTTCATTAAAAGTGTTAATTTTATCAACGAAATTGCTGACGAAAATGTTTGTTGACTAAGTGTTTTTACAGTAAAGACAGAGGTGGGTAGATTAGCCAAAAACTGTACTCAAGTAAAATTACAATTACTTAAAAAAAAAAAAAAATACTATGTAAAACTGTCTAAAATTACTTTGACACTTTAAAGAGATAGTTTATCCTAAAATGAAAGCTCTCTCATCATGAACTCACCCTCATGTCATCCCAGATGTGTGTGACTTCCTTTCTTATGCTGAACACAAATTCAGATTTTTAAAAGAATATTTTAGCTCTGTAGGCCAAAATGTTGATGCTCCAAAAAGCACATAAAGGCAGCATAAAAGAAATCCATAAGACTCCAGTGGTTAAATCCATATCTTCAGAAGTGATATGATAGGTGTGGATGAGAAACATCAATTAAGGTTTTGCTAGACAGCAGGGGGCGATATGCAGAGAAGAATGTGAATCACCAAGAACACAGGAAGAAGAATGTGAAGGTGTTTCTCTATAGCTGCGTCCCAATTCGCCTACTTATACTACGACCTAAAAGTATGTACTCTTTTTTTTGAAGAAAATGTACATACTTTTGAGTGTGTATTAAAAGAGTATGCACGTTCTGGGACATACTACGAAGACGTCATGCAATGGAAGAGAACGTGGTTGCCTAGTTACGCACACCGCGACAGTTAAACAAACATCGTCGTTGGCAATGCGCCAGTTAATGAGGCGCTCAGTGTCTTCATCGGACCCTACAAGATAAACACGGTACTTTTTTTGCACAACACAAATCCATTAATATTATGAGACAATAAAATATAACTTTAATTAGCGCTAAACGTTTAAGTTCTTACACTTAAAAACTGAGGGCACATCTCCGTTGCCGCATCCGGCCGCCATGTTTGCATCATCTCAAAGCTCCTCCCTCCCGCACGCAATGGGTTGTGGGCAATATTAGCCGTTAGAGTGTGCATCGATCTGCACTTCGGATTCTGACCGGAAATAGTAGACCATCCGGGTATCTTTGGAACACTCATTTCAACATACTACGATTTGGGACGTACTAATTCTATTTTCGAATACTATTTAGGACGGATAGTATCCGAATTGGGACGCAGCACTTCACATCGCTTCTGAAGATACTGATTTATCCACTGGAGTTTGTCTAACATATTTTGTGAAAATGTAGCATGTTACTACCCACCTCGAGAGTAACGAGAGACGAGATAAAAAGTATGCATCATCACTATAATTAAATTATTTTGATCAAGATGTAGTGTTGACAGAAATATTAAGAGAAATAAACAACATATTTGCAGTGCACTAAAACAATGTTTTTAGATGATGAAAAATCTTGTTGAATATTGATGATTCAAATGATTGTCATAAACGCAATTACTTGTTTGACGATTAATCGTCAGCCAAATTTCTCAATCGTGGCAGCACTACCAAGGCTAATACTTTATGCATTATTTGCTGTTATTGCAGGAATGTATTTCAGGTTGGCAAAAGGTTGTCTATAACTTGATATTTTTAAATAAAACAATATTTATTTTATTATAGTTTGAAATTTCTTCTTTTTTTTTCTTTTTTTGCCATTTTGTACTTCATTAAAGCAGTGTTTCCCAAACTTTAACCTGCAACGGCACACTTTTTCCGAGTAAAAAGTGCCACGGGACACCACTATCCCACATAACCATCATTGATCGTTTTCCTTTTCAAGAACTTGTCCATGTTTTCTGTCCATCTTAAATAGTGTGTTTACTTGTAATGTTTGAAATGTGACAAAAATCATAGGTACGCTGTATGAGGTCACAGATGACAAGAGCGCTAATTTGGTAATGAAAAATCGACAAATTTGCTTCTTTTCTAGTTTGTAGTTTTGTTCTTGCAAATTAGTTCTTGCATTGCCACAGCAAATTACAGGGATTTAAACTCAAGATAGGCGAAAAAGGTAAGACAACCACTGGTCAACGAAATTTTTTTTTAAAGAATAAGCTAAAAGCACCAATTCCAGCTATTTTAGTGATTAAATTTTAGCAAATTAACTGCACAATTGTGCAGAATTAGCTACAGAAATCAAGGATATATTATTGAGGCTTGCTTCTGTTTTACAAATGTGTTCAGTTAATTTAATTGACTAGTTTAGTGACTACTGCTGGAGATGTCACTAGGTGGTGACAAATGAGCGTCTTATGTGCTCTGAGTGAGCCAGTGAATCATTTTGAGATGTTCACGACCGAAATCTACCAAGAGACTTTATAGTGTTTAAGCATTATAAGAACAAAGCAGCTCTATAGTCTTTCTTCAGTTTGTGAACTGCAGAGCATGACTTTTCATCCAAAAAGACAACAATAATAGTCTAACAATATTAATGAGTATCCATTACATATTTACCTTTGAAACGATAAGCTAATATTTAATTAAAAGTAATTATGAGACATTCAATATCTCCTTACAGATTTTTAAATATTTCTTGTTGCTTGGTTCTCTCAAAGACATTATTGGTGATGCAAAAACTTGTGTGTGAAAAATACTTTGGTGTGACGTCACTTCATAGACTTCAGTGTATTCTGCAGCGCTGACACGAGACATGTGAAAGACCCTTAACGTGTATATACATCACTCACTTTGCACATCATTGTTCTTCACAATCACAAAAGTGACCGATTATTAGAGCTGTTGGAAAAAATCATTTCAGCAATGCATCGCGATTCTGAATCGATTCTCAAAAGAATCAGAATCGATTCTGAGTTCAGTTTTAATCACGGCAGAGCAGTGGTGTGCGCCAAAGACAGATGTGGAAACAATCTTTAAGAGTTAAGTGCATACACTAAAGTCACGTGCACAAACACGACTGTTTGCAGACCGGCTGTATCAAACACATGACCATTTGTGCCCGAATGAAACTACGATCCCGAAATGTTTCACAGTGGTTGGGAAACTGCATTACATTACTATAGCGTTATTTCCCTTGCATGTATCGAAAACTCATTTTCTAGATTTTACAGCTGCTGCAGTTAACTAACCATGCAAAGTTTCAAGTACAATGTTCCATTTAGATCTACTAAAAATGTTGATAAGGAACAAGGTTCTCGGCTTGTTTTAGCCTGTATTAAGTTTATGGCTTGCATTTGCATGTTTGTTGTCTTTATGTTTGAGCACTAAATGCAAATAAATTCAAAGAATCCCTCTTGTATTTTTTTATTTACTTTCTCCAGTTTGTCTCGTCTAATGGTTAACTCGGCTAGATAAGTGTTCGTACACACACACACACACACACCCACCCTTTATCTCCAAACCTGTGGTTGTGTAAACAGTAAAGTAATTTATGGATATATATTTTTTCCCAACTCGTCATGCTGAATGTTCTGTAGGTTAATAGGACACTCAAAGTGAGTGTAACAGTTCAAGGTTGGGCAAAGAGGAGGCGGGATCCGGCTAAACAGTCAACATAAAGTTTAATATAAAACTCAACATAAAACAAACATAAACACACACACATCTCTCGCTCTCTCTCTCTAACTGGTTTCTCCGGCTCCCCTTTTAACTCAGTCTCTCTCTGATCATCTGATTCATTGCTGGCCATGCAGCCTCACGGCCTGGCCATACCCCCCTCCTCATCACAGTGAGGTATTATATCTCATACCTAAAAATGAAAATAATACTGATAATAATATCTTTTTTTTGTTTTACAGTAAAACTTTACAGAAGAGTCGACACGTGGCCATGGGGAGGAAAAAATTCAACATGGACCCAAAAAAGGTACAGGAAATGTTTTTTTCCCATTTTATTACCCTATTAAGAATACATTTTTATACATTCTCACCCTCATGTGATTCCAAACCCAAATTATTTACTTTATCTGTGAAGCACAAACGTCTCTTTTTTTATACAATGTAAGTGAATTGTGATTTATACGGTCAAGCTCCAAAAAGGGCAATAAAAAAAAAAAAACATAATAAAAGACTTGTGCGCTATAATTCCTAGTCTGATAATCTTCCACTCCGCTGCAGGTCTCAAATCTCATTTGTGCTTGATGTATCGCACCAGGTTGGATGTAATTGACACCAAACACCATTGTTTCTCATGTGCCACATATCCGATTGGCACACGGCAAGTTTCAGTGTACTTGACCGCAAATTAGATTTAAAAGCTACGGAAAAGGAGAAGATTATTACAGTAATATATTGTATTTTAAAAAGCGTTACAGTATAGTATTTTTCTTAAACTGTTTCCTCTGTGTTTACAGGGCATTGTGTTCCTAGTGGAGAATGAGCTGCTCAGACACACTCCAGAGGACATTGCTCAGTTTCTGTACAAAGGAGAAGGACTCAATAAAACTGCAATTGGAGACTATCTTGGTGAAAGGTACTGTAGAGGTCTGCTGTAGTCCAGTTACATACAGTACACAAATAGTCAATTCAAAACACATTTATAATGCAGCTGATATCTCTTTCTCTGTTTCAGAGATGACTTCAATATTAAAGTATTGCAGGCCTTTGTTGATCTTCATGAATTCACAGATCTGAACTTGGTTCAAGCACTTCGGTAAATAAATATCCCTCCCTATATGTTTGGGTTTATAATTGAAGTTGATTATTTATAAGAGGAAAAACCAGTATTAAGGGCTCGCTCATGGGCGTTTCTTCTCACTACAGGCAATTTCTGTGGAGTTTCCGGTTGCCAGGCGAGGCTCAGAAAATTGACAGAATGATGGAGGCGTTTGCTCAGAGATACTGCCACTGCAATCCTGGAGTCTTCCAGAGCACAGGTCTCACACACGTTCTGTGCAACTTGGCTAACACAAATGTCCTTGCTGCAATTTTAAAGGAATAGTTCACCCCAAAAATTTAAATTATCATTATTTACTTCATTTTCAAAAATATGGATGAATTTCATGGTCATTCTTTTCCATGCAATGGCAAAGTATGATTTTATAGATGTCAAGCCTCAAAGACGGCATAAATATATCAGCATAAATATACAATGCACACACACATTTCTGTAAAATAATGCATTTTCTGTTACCCTAAACCATTCAGTTTTTAATGGATTATAGTATATTTATTAGGAACGTGCAGAACTGCCAATTTTCATAATTGACTAGTCAGTCGGTTGTTTGAAGGACTAGTCAACTAGTCGCTGTTAAGGATGATAATCAAGCACCACTATGTTCACACGACCGAGATCAGACACATTTCAGAGGGATATGCGGACACTAAGCACGCCACCAAACAGACAGAATCAGCAGAAGACTTTAACATTGTGCGACCCCGCGTCCTCCTGTGTGGACATTGTTTTTTGTCTTCACTATACGCTATGCATAATTACATTTCATTCAAAACAACTGATCTCAGTTCAGAACACTCTGGGCTGTCAGTAAATGGTTAAACTTTCGACACACCGAGTGACAAAACAACATGGCGCTGATCATAGCTGAGTTTTTGTTGGGAGAAACACCAACAAAACTTTATTTGGTAAAAAAAAAGATAATTAAAAAAACCTTTAAAAATGTTCTATAGCTTTGTATTAATTCAAACTTAGTCCCGCTGATCACATATGAGTGCATACATTTTTAGGATTATTTTTGTATGTTTATTAGGGGCTACTAGTTCCAAATCAAAAAGGGAAATGGAAAATGCACACGGCAGTCATGCTCTGGTCTCAGGGGGTACATTTCTCCAAAGCACCACTCAAATTTGGGAACATTGTTCACAGCAGATGATTTAAGGTCTGACAGTGATCGTCTATATTGTTGATTCGCCACTTTGATGGCTGAATCAGCAGCAGTGCACAAATGAACTAAACTTCAAGCATTTGACTACCACCAATAAAATATACATTTTAATTGTCGACCCCACTAATTGACTTGTCAGTTGTTGGAATACTAGTCGATTGGCCGACCCCCGTGGCACATCCCTAATATTATTATAAAATGTTATGTCGCTTTGTCAGCCTAGCCCTTTTTTTCCCCACCATGCTCATTACCGTGCATTCCAGGATAGCCTAACTGGGGAAAGATACATGCAATGCTACCTTGGAATGTGGTCAAAAAGAGATATCGTATGGCAGCATAATTAAGATACCTACCTACTGGATCAGCCTTAACATCGGAGCGTACCTATGATGTCTTCTGAAGGCAGCTCACTAGTTTTTGGTTGACTTGCATAGATGCAATTAATAGTTTTCAAAATCTGTCTTCTCCCCACAGACACCTGTTACGTGCTGTCATTTTCCATCATCATGTTAAACACTAGTCTGCACAACCCAAACGTGCGGGACAAGCCCACAGTGGAGCGCTTCATCAGCATGAACAGAGGCATCAACGACGGTGGAGATTTACCAGAGGATCTGCTTAGAGTGAGTGTGTACATCTGATGATGCGTTGAGTGCATTGTAATATAAATGTAATTGCATAAAGACATCAGCATCCCTATTAATGTGGTGTGTAATTATAAAATGTAATGTTTTAAGGCCGTTGATTTAATGCAATTAATTATATAAAAATAATGATAATTAATCATTAACGCAGTTAATCGTGCCCTGACCGTGAGTATATTCCGTAATAAAGATTCCTACCATCGGAGCAATTCACGCTTGAAGTGTCACATTCATGTTTTTGTGGGTCTCAGTCAGAGGGGGCCAGTCAGTGCAACTTCAGCTGGAAAGGTAAAAACCAACAGCTGTTCAAACAACGATGGATAAAACACAACAGAATGCAGAGGTCGTGAAAAGTGTTTCTTTTTTTAAAGTTTCAAACTACTTTTAACTTCAAAATTTTCAAAATCATGAAATATCTTTTGTATTTTTTAAATTTATGACATCATTTTTAGGGCTGTCAATTTAACATGTTAGTTCGGTGTGATTAGTTAAATAGAAAATAACGCTTTTAAATATAATTATGCAATGAGCAAATATTTATATATGTGATTAATTGTGATTGATTAATCGCCATGTCATGTAATAAAGTAGATTGCAAATTCTACTTATAATTGTTTTATATTTATAGTGACCATACATTGGATAAGTAGCTATAAAAAAGGATGGATGGATGGATATTATATTTCTAATTTTTTTAAATATAAAATATAGAATTTTCAGCAAAAATTCATATGTGATTAATTGCAATTAATTTGATCAATTAATCTGCGAATCATGCCTTTTTATTTTTGCTCAACAGCCCTAGTTTTATTATACAATTGTCGCTTTCAACTCTCAATTGTTTGAGCTGCAGTCAAAGCCATCATTTGCATACTTTTGATGGCAGATTTTATGTTAATGCACAAATTGGCTATGCTACTTGGAACCACAAACAACGTATTAATAATGCTTTGTGTTTATCAAACATTGGTGTCTTTCATCATATTGTTGTTCCTTCTGTTGCTAAAAACTGCTGTTGTTAAGACCCTCATAAGCTGAGTACAGACATTAATAAATGGTGCAAATGTCGCACTGCTTTTGTCTTTAGAATCTGTATGACAGCATCAAGAACGAGCCCTTTAAGATCCCAGAGGACGATGGGAACGACCTGACGCACACTTTCTTCAATCCTGACAGAGAGGGCTGGCTCCTCAAACTGGGTGAGTCCCTCCTGTTGTCCACCAGCAATGTTTCTGTTAAACCAGCATTTTCTCGCTGCTGTGATTTAATGTAAAACTTTTGGGAGGGTCTCTTAATGCCGTTGCATGATTTTCTGTTATTGTATTGCTGCGCTTTGCACTTTTTTCCTGAAACCTAGCGAATCATCACTTCTAATGTGTTTGCCACTTTTTTCTGCATGGCCAGCTCTGTGATCTCTCAAGCACTAAAAGCTTCTCAATCTTTTCCTCTCTCCTTGTGTCTCTTTCTTTCTTTTCTTGTGATCCGTTCTCCCTCATTCCCTTCTCCCGATTTCTTCTGGCTCCTGCTCTGCTTGACCTGTGATTTCTCTGCCGCTGGTGCTGATCTACCTGCAGGAGGTATGTAAAGCCTCTCTTCCCTTTTTTTTTCTTTCGGAAAAACTTCTAACCTAAGTGTTAAACTTTAGTACACACTATTATTTTGCCACAAATTTTGTGAATCGTAAATTATTATTTATTTATAAATTTTTCATAGGGAAAAATCTGCAGTCTAGTGTCACACCTGTTTCCCACCACATGCTAAAACAGTATTCATGCAATGCTGCAGAATAATTACAACAGCAGGCTTGATGTGCTTTCACACTGACAGAATTTTTTTCTGCATAAGAGTGTGACATGTCTGTATAGAAAATAAAGTGCTTACTTTTCTAAACAATCTGATTTATGGTTTTCATCTGCTGTACAACAAAACAGGAGAAAAAGTCCTGTAGACTTGCACTGAAAACAGGGTACCATGTCTTAAATTAAAAGTCTTAAGTCTTATTTTTACTTTTATTTATTTATTTATTTAAGGCCATAAAATGTCGTAAATAAATTACAAGAAGTATTACATTTTGTTTGATGAGGTCTTAAATTTTGGTGTGGGAGGAGACACTGTAGTGAACATTGGGGTCACACACTAGGAAAATATACAGTGGAGCTTGTGACTGTTTTATTTACCACGGGAATTCACCACTGTTATTATAACCGGAGTTTACATTCCCCCCAGCACTAACGCTAAGGAAGCGCTCTGTGAACTGTATGGGGCTATGAGCGTACTGCAGAACGCTCACCCTGACGGACTGTTTATTGTCGCCGGAGATTTCAACCATGCGAATCTCAAGACAGTGCTCCCTAAATTCCATCAGTATGTGGACTTTGCAATGAGAAGGGCGAACGCGCTTGATCTTGTTTACACGAACATCCCAGGCGCGTACCGGGCGGAGCCCCGCCCCCACCTCGGCTACTCAGACCACATCTCTGTTATGCTAATTCCAGCATACAGACCGCTCGTCAGATGCACAAAACCACCATTTCTGCTCTTCAGGACTGTTTTGAGTGTATTGACTGGCACATGTTCAGGGAGGCTGGAAGATATGGTGACTCTACCAACTTGGAGGAATACACGGCATCAGTGACCAGCTACATCAGCAAGTGCATTGATGATGTCACCATCTCCAAGACGGTGGAAGCCATGGATGACTGTGGAGGTGCATGCACTGCTGAGGATCCAAGTATCTGCCTTCAGAACAGGTGACAAGGCTGCCCCAAGAACAGCGAGGGCCAAACTGTCCCGGGCCATCAGAGAGCCAAAGCGCGCACACGCCCAGAGAATCCACAGTCACTTCCAGGACAGCGGCGCATGTGGCAGGGCATCCAGGCCATCACCAACTACAGGACAACATCAGTTGCCTGTGACAAAGATGCCTCCCTTCCAGATGCGCTGAACGACTTCTACGCTAGGTTTGAAGCACAGAACGATGTGGTGGCGAGGAAGACCACCCCTCCTCCCACGACCAGGTGCTCTGACTTACCATGGCTGATGTGAGGAACTCTACGTAGAGTCAACCCATGGAAGGCTGCTGGACCAGACAACATTCCTGGCAGAGTGTTCAGAGGATGTGCAGACCAGCTGGCAGATATTCTTACCGACATCTTCAACATCTCTCTGAGCAGTGCCATCGTTCCAACGTGCTTCAAGGCCACCACCATCGTCCCCATGCCAGAGAAGTCTTCAGTGTCCTGCCTCAACGACTACCGTCCCGTCACACTCACACCCATCATCATGAAGTGCTTCGAGAGGCTCGTCATGAGGCACATTAAGACCCGACTGCCCCCCTCACTAGACCCAATGCACTTCGCATATCATCCCAACCGTTCAACAGACGACGCCATCACACCACCCTCCATCTGGCCCTCACCCACCTAGATATAAAGGACTCATACGTTCGAATGCATTTCATAGACTTCAGCTCAGCATTCAACACAATAATTCATCAGCACCTGATTGGAAAGCTGAACCTGCTGGGTCTGGACACCTCCCTCTGCAACTGGATCCTGGACTTCCTGACTGGGAGACCTCAAGTCAGTCTGGATTGGGAACAGTATCTCCACCACCACCACACTGAGCACTGGGGCCCCCCAGGGCTGTGTGCTCAGTCCATTGTTCAGTCCACTGTCCACTGTTCACTCTGCTGACTCACGACTGTGCAGCAATGCACAGCTAGAACCACATCGTTAAGTTTGCTGATGACACGATCGTGGTGAGTCTCATCAGCAAGAATGACGAGTCAGCATACAGAGAGTGTAGCGACTAACGGACTGGTGTAGAGCCAACAACCTGTCTCTGAATGTGGACAAAACAAAAGAGATGGTTTTTGACTTTAGGAGACCACAGAGTGACCGCTCTCCGCTGAACATTGACCGCTCCTCTGTGGAGATTGTCAAGAGCACCAAATTCCTTGGTGTTCACCTGGCGGAGAACCTCACCTGGTCCCACAACACCAGCTCTATTACCAAAAAAGCCCAGTAGCGTCTCTACTTTCTTCGAAAGCTGAGGAAAGCACATCTCCCACCCCCCATCCTCATTACATTCTATAGAGGGACTATTATGTCATGTCTAAAGTTAACCATTTTTCACCACTAGATGGCGCTGTTTGCTATAGTTTTAGTTAAACTTCCATTAGAAAAAATGTATTTGATTTGCTTCATAGCGACATCACGCAAACTTCAGTAGCCATTTTCCAGTTCTGCGCAGCAGAGAGATCGCGTGCTGTTTACTCCGGATTCCAGTGTTGTTGTGTAAAGCCCCAGAGAAGCTTTGCTTGTAAGTTTATTTCATATAATTGTAATGTTATATACTTTGTGTCTGTATCTTATTATGATGGGTATATTAGACGTACGTTAGCGGTTCCACGTGCTTTGTACGGACATTTCAAAGGATCGCCATGTGATCTCGTAACAATTACTGTGATTTAACGATGTTAATGTATATGTTGCGTAAGTAGTAATTGTATTTTGGTTATTTATATTTAAATAAGCATTTTTGTATTTCTTTTCAGTTTCACAAAATAATGTAACATTGAGAGAAACAACATGATTACACTCAAGTAAAGAAGATAATTGACATCCTCTGAGTGGTCATTGAAGCCTCTTCATCACGTTATATAGTGTTTAGCTATCTGTATATGCATATCTGTATAGGACAGAATAGGGACTATTGAGAGCATCCTGGGCAGCTGCATCTCTGCCTGGTTTGGGACTTGCACCGTTTCGGACCGCAAAGCCCTGTAGAGGATAGTGAGGACAGCTGAGAAATTCATCAGGGTCTCTCTTCCCTCCATCAAATACATTTACAAAAAACACTGCATCCGCAAAGCCACCAGCATTGGGGATGACCCCACACACCCCTTGCCCCGTCTGGCAAGAGGTACTGAAGTATTTGGGCCCTCACGGCCAGACTGTGTAACAGCTTTTTCCCCCAAACCATCAGACTCCTCAATGCTCAGAGACTGGTTTGACACACACAACTACTGTACTGTAATAACTGTATATGGTTGAACGACAATAAAAAACACTTGAATTGACTTGACAGTACTGTGCAAAAATCTTAGACACCTAATAACATTTGTCTGAAGATGATTATTTATATCTACAGCTTTAGTGTGCCAGTAGGAAATATAAATGTTAGACTCCCAAACATTACTTTTGCAAATAGAAAAGATTAGAATAGAAGAACAGGGAGCCCTGCAACAGATGGCTTGACCCCCACAGAGCCCCCCACTGAACATCGAGTCAGTCTGGGATTTCATGAAAAACAGAAGCAATTGAGACAAATTCTCCAAGAAGCTTTGAACATCCTATCTGCCAACAACCAAGAAAAACTGTGTCCAGGAGGACTTAGGAGAATTGGTGCTGTTTTAAAGGCAAAGGTGGTCACATCGAATATTGATTTTTTGCTTTTTTATGTTTTCTGGACTTTGTATGACATTAAGTGATAAATGAAAACTATTTATGTCATTATTTTTTAAGACATCCTCACTATGCAACATTTTTCACAAGTTCTTAAAACTTTTGCACAGTACTCTATATAAAACATTCACCCAGTTTCTCTAAGGCTGTGGCATAATAAAATGTATCTTGCAGCCAGTGCTGCTGTGTGTCCCTCTCCAAGTATTCATTTTTTTCTCATTCTGTAATTTTGGAAAAGTAGTTTAAACTTTTTGTACATTTATTTGAATAAATTCCCCTTGTTTCTTTAAATTTTGGGCAGTGAAGGAGAAAGTGCACCTCCGTCTCGATATCATGTCGTACAGTGAGCACACGCCCTTTCTTCTCTGGGTAACCATGTTTTTCTGTGTCTGCCTCTCTCGATGTGCTCAGTGAGCCTGTACTTGCTCAGGATCTGTTTCTGTTTTGTATCTCTGACAGTCAGGAGATACTCTTCCAATTCATAGTTTGATGTTAGAGTCCTATAGAATTGTAATTTGCTTTATGTTGTAGTTTCTTGGTCCCAATGTTTCAGATAGGTGATTTGAGATTGTTTGATGATCTGATTTATTCTAATGTTTGGTTGAAAAGCAGTGCTGATCTGAGGCTTGTTAGTGGTAGTAGTGTTAACTGGGTTAGTGAGTCTCAGAACCAGCTGACTGAGGGGACTTTTTTCAGGGTTCATTTCTTGAGTTTGTAGTGCTTTAAAATGTAGTGATTTTGTGGGACTTGATTTTAAATGCATCCAAAAAAAATGTGATCCTTTGTATGTTAATAGTCAATGGGAATCATCCCAAATTCCCTACATGCATTATTGGGTGTTTTCCTTCGCAAGTTCAAAATGATTCTGTGTGTAGGGCTTCTGTTGGATGTTTGACCCGTCTAGTGTAGTTCTGATCACTCAGTGGACCCCAGACCTCACTTCCATTCAGCACTATGAGCTGTATAACACTATCAAAGATTTTACACCAGATTGGAATCGGTAATTCAATCTTATAGAACTTTTTCTTAATAGCGTATAGAGCTCTTCGAGCTTTTTCTTCGAGTGCATTTACTGCCTTACTGAAACTCGCTGATGCAGTGATAATCAGGCCAAGGTAATATACTGCATTGTGTGCACTAGGGCAGTGTTGCCTAGAGAGAACTGGTATCTGTGTTCCTGACATCTGGGCTTTTTCTGAAAGACCATAATGTTTGTCTTCAGGTTGACTGCCAGGGCCCAGTTCTGGCAATAGTTCTCCAGCAGGTCCAGATGTTGCTGTAGTCCCTGTGGGGTGGGTGACAGCAGCACCAGGTCATCTGCATAGAGCAAAAACGTTGTCTTTGTCTTGTAGAGTGAGTCTGGGGGCTGTAGAGTGTTCCAACTGCACCGCTAATTCATTAATGTAAATGCTGAACAGCACTGAACTCTGACTAGAGTCCTGCCGCACTCCTTTCTTCTGGGTGAAGAACTCTGTTTGTTTGTTGCCATTTGTTGTCTAAATACATCGATTTAATGATGTCATAAACTTTACCTCCTACACCACTTTGTAACAATTTGTAATATAGTCCGTCATGCCAAATAGAATCAAATGATTTTTTTAAATCAATAAAGCATGCAAATATTTTCCCTTTTTTGGTCTGGTGTACGTGTTTCCATAGTTATATGATTTTGAAGGAAGCCAGTCTGACTCTTGCTCAGGACATTGTGTTCGTTAAGGAAGTTTACAATTCTATTATTTAAAATACTACTAAATAACTTCCCCAGATTTTTTGCTCACACAAATACCTCTGAAAATATTCGGGTCCAATTTGTCTCCACTCTTGTGAATTGGGGTAATAAGTCCTTGGCTCCCGATGTCAGGGAAACAGCCTGAACCAAGGACAAGGTTGAATAATTTGAGCATAACCATGTGCAGCTCAGGTGTGTTGTGTTTCAGCATTTCACCTAGGATGATGTTGGTTCCACAAGAGTTTTTGCATTTTGGGCTTTTAAGGTTGTGAATCAATTCGTCATGTGTCATTGGAAAGTCAAGTGGATTATGATTCTTTTTTTTTTTTATTGGGTTTTCATATATTTGTAGTCTCTGTTCGACCTGATTATAATTCACATTTAGTTGTTTTGGTGGGATTTCTTTATATAAGTTTTCAAAATGTTTTTTCCAGATTTCTCCATTTTAAATTGGTGAATCTTGTTGTTTTGTTGCGCCAAATTATTCCACAAATCCCAGAACTGACTTTGATTTATTGATTGTTCAATTTCATGTAAGCTTTGGTGAGAATTGTTTGTTTGTATTGTTGTAATTTGGAACAGTAGTCAATTCTTATGTCTGTATTGTTGAGTTGTTTTCTTAATGTTTTGCAGTCTGTCTCAAACCACTTTTACATTTTGGTTGTTTTTTTTTAGGATGTTATTGCCTTTCTTTTTCAACTCAGTTTTACAGGCTGCTTTTTGAAATATATAGTTGACTTCATTTGAAGCCAAATTTACACCATCCTTTGTTCATTTAACATTTTATATGAATAAATATAGTGATTTGATTTTTCAGTTCTTCAGAATTGAGGGCCTGGATAAATGTGTATGTGCTGCCTGGAGTCCATCTGTATCTCTGCTGGACTTGATACATTTTACTGCTCTCCCATCTACTTTGTTTTGCTATTAGGATTATTAGGTTCTTTTAATATATATGTAAGTTTGGTTGTGGTCTGAGAGTGGAGTTTGCTGTCTGACAATGAATGTACTGTAGGAGGAGGGGTCCATGTCAACTACACTAGCTCCAAGACCTGAATAACATATGAACCTCCCTAAGTAGTCCCCTCTGATCCTGCCATTAAGTATGTATAGGCCTGAGGCTTGGCAGAGGTGTACTAATTCTGTACCATTTTCATTTACAATATAGTCGAGATTGTTCCGTGCTGGGAGATTTTTTTTGTGAGGCTCAGGGATCTCTGGCCAAATACATATTTGTTGCCCTTTGGGTCAATATTATCAGGTTCAGTTCCAGTTCTTGCGTTAATGTCACCACACAGCAGAACGCTAATCTCAGCTAATCTCTGTGTGGATGTTGTTCAAATATTCCTCATCATGGTAAGGGGATTCTGCTGGAGGATTGTAGATGGCACAGAGATTTGTGTCAGTGGTAGAAATGCCAATTTTATTGTTTAGTTTTAACCAACAGTGGAATTTTCCAAGTGTACTAGTAGAAATGTGTTTGGCCAGATCCTACCTGTACCACACCAAAGTCCCGTCGTGTGTGTGTGTGCGTGTGTGTGTGTGTGTGTGTGTGTGTGTGTCCTTATCCCTGTAATAGCTGGTTGCACAGTGTTTGTAGCATCTCTTTGTGCCCCAGCTCACTGGTTGTTGTGAGTGTAGGTGTGGCAGGGGGCTGGGCCACAGCTTCAGCATATCTCTGTGCTCTCTGCTGTGGGGGTTTCTCCTGGTTTGGGGCAGTTTTTTGTTTTCTTTTCCTTGTGTGGTGTTGATGTGGTGCAGGTAAGTGTGGGTTTACAAGTGTGTAAGGAGCTTCAGGTAGGTGTGTTGGGGGAATGGACGACATAAAGGTGCTTGTCCAGCTGTTGTCTTTCCTCACCGGGATCAAAGGGGCATATCTGGGCATGTAGGAGTGGATGGGCCGGTAGTGTCCTGGTGTCATTGGAAAGGGGCTCAGTGATTTTTTTTGATTGTGGCCCAGGGCAGAATCCTTTGGGTTCTTTGCAAAAATGTGCACTCCGTTTTTGTGTAGGTGAAGTCCATCATAGAGGTGGTCGCTCCTCGGCATGAGTATGGAGATCACAAAATGGGTTTCTGGGAATATTTTGCTAGTGATTTCTGCAACTTCACAGCATCAGCAGTACTGTTGCACAGTGAGTAAAGGTCATTAGTCCCAATGTGAATAATCACACATGAAGGGTTTCCAGAGGAGTCTCTAATGAGCTGGTGGGCATGGCCCGTTGCGCTGCATCTTTTCGCTGTAACTTTGCGATGTGGGAAATGCTTCTGTGGGTCCAGGAACTTCACATTAGAGTCCAATAGAAGGAAAATATCTGGACCAGGGTCTGATGGGATACAGTGGGGAGGCTGGGGTGATTTTAGGCTTGTGTTTTCACAGGAGTGTGTGTGTGTGTGTTAGATGCAGACTGTGTGTATGCGTATGTGTTATTCTTTGGGTTTGCTGGCATTGTAGTTCTACAGTGAGGTGTACTATCTCTGGAATCCTCCTGTTGATCTCTTAGCTCTTTCAAACTTCTGGAGAGGTTTTTTTCTGTACTCTCTGTGTCCTCCTTTAATTTGGCAGTCTGTGCACAGAGTGTGATTTTCTTGCAGTTTTTTGAGACCTGCTGTGAGTTCAGTGATGTAGGAGCTGCTCTCTTTCTTCAGCTGCTGGAGTTCATCTTTGAGCTGCTGGATGCTGATGTTTGTATTGTGTGTGTCTGACAGTCTGTTTTGCATGTGTTCTCTGAATTCAGTAAAGTTTAGTTCCAGCAAGGCCAGACTGTCTCTCAGCTGACGTTCAGACGGTGGGGGTGGGGGCTTTTCTATGCTCTCCTCCTCTGAGTCGGAGTAGTTTGCAGGGGTCTTGTCTCTCTCCTTTTCTACTCTGGCTTTCAGCATAGGAAATATTTCCTCAAACGAGTTCAGGCTTGCCTCATTTTAGAGTATTAAGTTATAGTGAGAATGGGGTTGTCTGTCTAGAATTTCATCTTCCCACACAGACGGCTGATTTCCATGCTATAATCAGTGCTGTGTAAAAAATTAAATTATCTCTCTTGTCTCTCTCTCTCTCTCAATTCAATTCAAATGTGCTTTATTGGTATGACTTGTGCAGTATTGCCAAAACATTGGCCATTACATGAGCAATGAACAAAATAATGATTATAAAGTACATTAAGAAAATATGAATAAATCAATACAAAATAAAAAAGACTGTTTCTGACTTTAGTTTTGTCTGCTGGCTGACTCTCTTAGTTGCAAGCTGCTACATATTTTGCTGCTGTTGTGATCAAGCTGGAGTTTTCTCCCAAAATATGGCTTAATTTTTCAAGATTTGGTAATGCCATAAAATTTGGTGCTATTTGTTGAAATTTTGTAAAGTAGTCTGATCGAATGTTGTGATAGTGATGACAGTGCAGCAGGAAGTGTTCTTCTGTCTCCACCTCTCTCTGAGAGCACAGTGAACACAGTCTCTGCTCTCGCGGCTGCCAACTCTGTCTGTGCTGTCCTCTCTCTATAGCCAGACAGTGATCACTCAGTCTGTATTTGCTTGGTGTGTTTCTCACTTTATGCTCTTTCACACAGCTCATGTATTCTGCTGGTTTGTAATCTCTTGTGTAAATGGAGTTCCATCTTCTTTTGTGATTTAGTGGCATCTCTCCAATAGGCAATGTCATTTTGTTTGTGTAATTGAATAATTTGTTTGGGCCAGATCATGCTGTGCTGGTTTGGATGTAGTTTGAGCACCAGCTGTGAAAGGGCACTCCTGTGCAGGTTCTGCTCCAGGCACTGCAGGGCTTCAGCCTGGCATGAGCTCGGCTTACTGCATTTTAGGTGCTTATAGAATTTCAGGGCTCTTTTTGGATACGGATTAGTAAGGGGTATTACAAATTTGGGTATGCAGAGTTTTGATTTCTTCTTTTTCCCATTTAGAAAAATCTTTAGTGGTCCCCATATCTCTCTCCCTCTCTCTCTTTCTCTCTCTGTGTCTCTCAATTTCAATTTTTCAATTTAAAGTACTTTATTGGCATAATTGTTTACATACATTATTGCCAAAGCATTAATACACAAAACAGATAATGACAAGACAAACACTCATAATAAAATAGTAAAAATAGAATTAAAATAAGGAGCTGGGTAATTAATAAAATAAAATAAGAACTATAATAACAATATGCACTATACAATTTAAAATAAAATAAGCATTTAACACAACATTATGAACATAATAAAAGTACTGTGACTGAAGTAGATTAAGGCAGTGATTGGTTTCTGAGGGTGTGCATCTTAAAAATGAATTTAGCTGCAACTGATGCATGATGGTCCTCCCCCAGTAACACCAGCATCTGATCGGTTTCTGCTGAACTGGGAAACTGTGGCATGAGGTTTGAGAGTTTGTCCAAGTGTTTCCTCTGTAAATTTCTCACAGTGAAGGAGAAAGTTTGTCACAGTGAGCACCGACTCGTTCTTCCTTTGGAAGCCATGTTTGTCTGTGTCGGCCCCGAGTCTGTATTTGGGGAGGATCTGTCTCTGTTTTGGATCTCTTACAGTGTGCAGATATTCTGCCAGATTATATGTTCTGTTTAGGGCCTGATAACATTCCAATATGCTTTGGTTTTACTTTCATTTTCCCAATGGTCCAAATATGAATTCTTGCTTTCTTTTATGATTTGGTTTATTCTGATCTGGTTTTTTTCAGCAGTGCTGGTCTGAAACTGGTGTTTGTTAGTTGTTTGTGGGTTTGTGAGTTTCAGAGCCAGCTGACAAATGGGACTGGTTTTATGCTTCGGCTCTTGGGTTTTAAGGGCTTCATGTTGCAGTGTGTTGTGGAACGTGAATTTAGGCATATCCAGAATGTGAGGGATCGTTTTTCAATATGTATAATAAGGGGGTATCTGCCTAGTTCGGCCCGGCATGCATTAGTAGATGTTCTTCTCTGAACTCTTAGAATGGTTCTACAGAATTCTGCATGCAGGGATTCTATGGCGTGTTTGCCCCATCTAGATATGCAAAAAATCTGATTTTTAGTGGCAGTCTGAACAAGGCCATAGAGATGGTAGAAGCATTTCAAAGTTGCCAACTCAATGTTTTGCTTTACAAAGTACTTTATGCAACCAATTTAAATATTTTGTCCAAACTCTAGATTGCTGTCAAACGCAATTCCTCACATGCCCCCAAAATAATGTTTAATATCACTCGAAGTAAAACATTCAGTCAGTGAACTGGATAAATGATACATTGCAAAGAGGATTGTAAATATCATAAATATCCACAGTTATGGATGTTAATATATGATTAGAATACAACAGGCATATTGTTTTACTCACAGACTATAAGCTGTTTATTTGTGCACAGCATAGAGTTACAGATTATAGAAACAGATTGGCTGTGTGACTGCTCCCAGGTCCTAGTGCCTGACACATGCAATCTCTGTCAGTGCGACTTAAACAGAGATGCTTTTTTTCCTCTCTCTCTCAACAAAGCAAATTTGGCCAGGTGCGACTTATAGTCCGGTGCGACTTTATTTCAGGAAAATACGGTATCTTGTATTGAACCTGGAATATTCCTTTAAAGGCTTGTTTTGCACCTCTAATGCAATCCAATCTTTCATTCTTAGGAGGTCGTGTGAAAACATGGAAGAGACGGTGGTTTATTCTGACAGATAACTGCCTTTATTACTTTGAGTACACAACAGTAAGTCATACCTTCAAGTACATCACACAGAAATCACAAAAAGAAAGACATGTTTATTTTACCTTATTTGTTAACTGGACTGAATTGTCTTGGACCACTGGTAGAACTGACTTTATATGACTGTGTGTAGGATAAGGAACCCAGGGGCATCATTCCATTGGAGAACCTGAGTATCCGTGAGGTTGAAGATCCCAGGAAGCCAGTGAGTCTGTTGACACTTTAAAGGGATAGTTCACACAAAAATGACTTTTGACCCTTGTGTCATCTCAAACGTGTAAGACTTTCTTTCTTCAGCAGAACACAAACTAAGCCATTTTGAAGGATATACACCGATCAGTCACAACATTAAAACCACCTGTCTAATATTGTGTATGTTGTGCTGATGACAATATTTATAGTGAATAAGGGCTTAAATTTTGGTTTATCTCTGAGCCAAAGTGATCATATTGCTTCAGAAGACATGGATCAAACCACTTGAGTCATATGGATTACTTGTTATGCTGCATTTATTTCCTTTTTGGAGCTTAAGTTGACATACATTGTATGGGCAGACACATCATATATCCTTCCTTTGTTTGTGTTCCACAGAAAAAGAAAGTCTGTTTTGGGTTTAAGGCTGCATGAGTGCATTAGAGAATTGTCACTATCCCTTTAAGAGAATATTCTTTACATTTATTAAGGCTCATACTAAAAAGTCAAGTGTAATGATTCCTTTGGTACTGTTCATTGATCAATTACATTAATCTGCAGAACTGTTTTGAGCTGTACATCCCTAATAACCGTGGTCAGCTGATTAAAGCGTGTAAGACTGAAGCTGACGGGAGAGTGGTGGAGGGAAATCACATGGTGTACCGGATCTCAGCCCCCACTCCAGAGGAGAAGGACGAGTGGATCCACAGCATCAAGTAAGTGGTCCAACACAACTGAATGAACATGCTTAAGGGATGTATAAGAGATCTCCGAGGACAAGCCAGTGCAAGGGGTAGGAGGTTTAAAAGAGTGAAGGATCAAGAGTGACACAACAAATTGTCACAAATGGTTAACGAACATTAAACACCGTTCACACCAAGTGCGATGCAAATTTTGTCAGCCTCTGAGAAGTGTTTTGCATAACTGAACTAGATTTACATTTGCTGAAGGAAGTATCAGTGCTCGCCAAGCAGCAAATTAATAACGTTCAAGTTTTAGGTAAGTTTAGGCTTTAGTTCTGCATATATCAGATGCTGCGTGCGTGTTGTCATGAAAATCTGCATGCGTCTTGTTTGCATTTGGCTGCACACAAGAATGTACACACAGTAAGATTACATGGACTTTAAAAGTTCAAATAGACTAAATAATAATATGACAAAAATATTAATGAAATAATAATTTGTCTTTTTAAAATGTCATGTCAAAGCTTCAGTCCGACTGAATCATGTTTTTGCGAAACACTGCGGTTTTCAAACAGGGGGGCAAGAATGATAATACAATCACCAAATCAAATCAAAAGATAGATAGATAAATAAATAAAATATAAATGTATTGGAAAGATCAATTAAATTACAATTAATAATAATAGCAAATATTTTACAGCTTGATAGGCCGAATCTCTGCCTGTGTTCATTTGTAGAAATCTAAAATCGAGGTTATAGTGAGGCACATAAAAAGGAAGTCCATAAACGATAAAGGGATAGTTCAACCAAAAATGTAAATTCTCTCATCATTTAATCACTATCATGCCATCCCGGGTGTGTATGACTGACTTTCTTCAGCAGAACACGTTTGAAGAACATTAGAAAAATATCTCAGCTCAGTAGGTCCTTAAAGTGCAAGTGAATGGTGATCCGACTTTTGAAGCTCCAAAACTCACAAACAGTCAGCAAAAACATAATCGATACGACTCCAGCGGTTAAATTAATGTCTTCTAAAGTGTCACCATCGATTTTGGTGCGTAAAAGCTCATTATTTGAGTTATATTTAACTGTTAATCTTGCTTCCGGTGAGCAGCGGTACGTGTGTGACGTAATCGCATTGGCATTTGAAACACACGAGAACTGACCCATGAGAGTCACAGCCGGAAGAGCAGCGCTGTTTACAAGCGAGAGAAGGAACGCTGTAGAGAAGTTTCATTGGTTTTGGTTTAGATCTGTATTGATCTGTTTCTTTACTCACAGCGATTATTCCAGGTGTCTCAACCGAGTGGAGAATGTGAGATTACGTCCGCATCATGGCAATGAGAATTCGTCATACGAGAAACGTAATCTCCACCCTCTCGTGAACCTAACAAGAAGCGTTGGATTATAGTTAAAAAGTACTTACATTTTGATCTTTTACACACCAAAGTGATCGTATTGCTTTAGAAGACATTCATTTAACCGCTGGAGTCCTATCAATGATGATTTTGCTGTCTGTGATTTTTGGAGCTTTAAAATCACCATCCACTTGCATTGTAAGATATTGGACTGGACTAAGATATTTATTTTTCTTCAAATGTGTTCTGGTGAAGGAAGAAAGTCATACACAGCTGAGATATCATGAGGGTGAGTAAATGATGAGAGAATTTTAATTTTCCATTGAACTATCCCTTTAAAATATTCTCTTTTTTTCTTAAGTATAGCCACAAGAAATGATTTTAGTGTGATTAAAATCTCTTACTATTTCTGTTTTAATTTATAGCCAATTTTACAACATTGTTACCATGACGATGTAATATCAACAAACCCTAAAATGACACAAAAAATGACAGTTTAAACAAATTTTCTGCTCAAATAATACATGCAAGTGCTTTAATAAAATTATAAGTTTCACATTTCTGCCTTTAAACCCTCCAAAATTGGCCCCCATTCACTTCCATTGTAAGTGCCTCACTGTAACCTCCATTTGTTTCTTATTTTTTTTAAATAATCAACATTCTGTTTTCCTTTTTGGTAATCAACATTCTGCCACAAATGCTGTTGTATAAACTTATATTGAACTCTGAATATTCCTATAACACATGGTTTAAATCGTATTATACGATCAAGTATCTGATGTTCGTTGACAATTTAAAAGACATGAGCAAATCAAATGATATATAGCCTCAACTATTCACCTCTGTTGTGAGTTGTCTTATGTCGTCCTTCAGCTCAGTGGAAAACTTACCTGCATAAGTTCATCTAAGGTGCATAAAGGATTTTCCAGTGGAGACATGTATGCAAAAAATTCCAAAATAGCTCATGTGGAACAAAATCCTGACGTGTTTATTACTGTCTTCATGTATTTATGACAGGTGCTGTTTCACATAAAAGAGATGTGATGCTGCAGACTCATCACAAATATAGACCATAAAAACAGCCTAAAGATCACATCATCATAAAGACAGAAATGTATTTGTAATAAATCCATTCCATGGGGTCTTTAAGTAGAGCATAAGAAATGATCATCTTCCTGTTGTTGTTTCAGGTCTGCTGTGAGTGTGGACCCCTTCTACGAAATGCTTGCAGCCAGGAAGAAACGTATTTCCCTCAAGAAAAAGGAAGAGCAACAGTGAAACATCTTCACTCCTTTATCTTTCCATTCTTCACTCCAGCAGATGACAAAACTCCCTCCATTCTGAAACACTTCCCTGTTGTCCCATCATCAGAAGGATCGGTTTTGCTGATGGATGTCGTTAGGAATCCGATCTTCTTGGTTCTGGATTCAGCTGGTCTGGCCTGCACGATTACCCATCTCTTACATCCATAATTCTGCTACACTTGTACACTACACACAGTGCTATTCCCATCACACTAGTCCGTACAGACCCCCATACTACAGTATATTATGCTGACATTCCATAGGGTTGTACCTACAAACATAATATTCAGACAGATGCATCTCCATCCTGCATCCCTAAAGGAATAGTTCAACCAAAAATGAAATTTTGCTCATTATTTACTGCCCCTCATGTTAAAAAATAACCCATATATATTTTTTTTCAACGGAACACTAAAGTAAAACGTTTTTATGAATATAAATCTCTTTTCTAATGGCATTTCTTAGTGACCGACCATGTCTACCAAGCTCCTGAATGGACATTAAACATAAAAGGAACCATAAAAGTAGTGCATATGGCTGATGCGCTATATTCAAAGTCTTCTGAAGTCATACGACAGCTTTGTGTGAAGAACAGACAAAAGTTAATGAATGATATTCGCAATAAAAACAAAGGTAAAGCACATTCGGTTTCTACACGCATGCCATTTGAGCGTCGTTTTTTCTTGGTTTTCTTTTGTCGTCTTTGGAGCTTGAGAGCCGTGGTTGCTGTGAACTGACATTACAATAAGAACAGCATTTTAACTGTCTGGAACAAGAACAAATTTTCATTTTTGGGTAAACAATTCTTTTAACACTTTAGCAAGACACTGGTTGATCATCTCCTGCCCAATACTTTTTAACCACTACATTTGTATTCTGCACTCTTCCTCACCTCATCATTAGTTCATTACACACTTTCACCATTTTAGCATTGTACTTCCACAGTTACCTCTCTCTTTACTTCTGATCTCACATTTGGTGGCTAATAACCACCACTCTTGCTATTTACAGCATTGTACTGTGAAGTTCTTAAACATTACAGGGTAGCCGACCAAACAGCCTGATGTACTCTTCATCATTACCATCATCAGGAACAGATCTAACAGCCTGTAGCTGAGTTGAGCTTCTCTAGCTTTGTAGACCGTGTTACTGATCTTTTAGGAGGTTTCATGCTGAAGGTTTCATTTAGTCTGGTCTATTTTTCCTGTCTCAGCGTTTATTTGTCTAAACTGACACTATTATCTCTTATTTACTTGAGTTTATGTGTGTGTTCTAAATGAAGTTGAAACTGAAGGTCATTGCTATTCATACCACATATCAATCTGAGAGTGAAAAACATTCATCTATAATAATTTAAGCATATTCTATCCGTCTATCCGAGTCACTTGAAGCATCCTGTTCACTTTTAAAGTGTTCTGGAGCATATCATGATTTTCTGTTAAAACTAATATTATTATATTCTATTTGTCAATTGGGTGGTGTATCGGTATGTGAGCTAAAATGTTCCCTAGGATGAAAAGCTATGCTGGTGTACTTTATCCATCAAGATATCTGTAGAAACTCGCCTCATTAAATAATCTCCACATTTAAAAAAAGAAAGGCCTAGAAAAATAGGCCTTAAAATCCCTGTTTCTGAATGTTCTTGCTAGTGTTTGACCTAAAAGTAGGTTTAAACTTTCACTTTGATAACTCGATCACTGGGGCTACAAAACTGTACTTGGGGGAATCTCACAGAAATATGTCCAGGCCAAATTTGAGGTCAACCACATAGTTGAACGTTATATCAAAAATAAGATAAAAAAAGAGGTTTTGCATAAAGAAAATGAATCCTACCTAAAACCAATAAATCTTTTTGCAGTACAACTAGAGGTCGACCAATACTGGGTTTTGCTGATACCGATAATTAGGGCGGGATAGACAATTAATTGGCATATAGTTCAAAAATAAAGATAAAATATATAATATGAATTCAAACTTTCCACTCAATGTAAAATAGAGCTGAACTTTAGTATTACCTTCCATGACAATACTTTAATACATTTTACCCACGCTGCTACCACCTTCAAAGCCTTTGCCATCTCAGATTAATGAAATATTACAGGTCAGATGTGTTAAGTAGTATCATTAAACACTGCCTTACAAAGCCAGATAGTTACTGTATGCTTCATCACTACTGATAATATGTATTTTATTGTCATATTAAACCTATAAATGATGTACAAGAAATGGAGCAAGAAAAGGGGACAGAAATCAAATCAACTCAAGTCTTGTCTTTTTAAAGGTACATTTAGAATGGTGTTGTCTAGAGTATATGTGCCCTCACATGAACACATTGTATTCCATCATTATTTCCGATTGATATATTTTACCAAGCGTTTTTTGTACATAACTACGTCATAAAATTAGGACGTTTGGACTGAAGTTAATTTTGTCAGACTTTACTGTCAAAAAACTATAAACCGGAAAGCTTTAAAACCGTTCCTGTGCTTGCGCTTGGTCTTCGGAAGCAGACGAACGCCCGAGGAAAAACAAAACACAGGCAGCATTTTCAGATAAGTTTGATACTGATAATTCACTTTTAAATACATTTAGAAGCATAACCTCTTCGGAGCGTTCATGTTTATAATCTGGCTGGAACAAATTGGACGCCCTCAACCCCAGAAAACAAAATTCAGCAGATCTGCACAAATACATAATTGACTTTATTTATTCAAAACATCATATTAAGAAGAAAGGTAAGCAGTTTCCATCCTTGACTTAACATTGTTCTAACCATTCAAACAGCTAATGTCCATTTGCCAGTCCTCTCCACCTTGTTGGCAATGCAATTCTCCAGTACAGCAATTAGTTATAAACAAATAATTAACAAACCACCTTTAGTCTTGAATGACTGATTTATCATACAACGACAATCATAATAATGTGTATTGTATACTTACCATGTTTTAAACCCGTGGTTGAAGCGTTGATCTCTATAAATAGCCTAGTAACGTTGCACAACAAACTCCATGTGGGTTCAGTGATCG
Organism: Moxostoma hubbsi; assembly: GCA_032164185.1. NCBI lineage: Eukaryota > Metazoa > Chordata > Actinopteri > Cypriniformes > Catostomidae > Moxostoma > Moxostoma hubbsi. Next base: position 8,983,608 of record JAVLUX010000015.1, on the reverse strand, counting down.
TTTTTTATTTAACCTCTAGAGGGTGCCATTATACTGTTGAAACAAGGAGTTCAGACTGTAGAACCCTCCAGCGCCGGCCACGGAGAAATTAAACCGATAAAATTGGAAACTATCGGAGTTGTTTTATCTGATAGTTTAAAAACACATCTATTGGCCCCGATATAATGGTCGACCTCTAAATATAACATCATTTTACTGACAGTTAAACACATTTTCTCCTGAAAATCACATTACCACTATTTATTTAGATGTTATACTTTTTTAATATGCATTATATTTTTCTGTAAAAACAAATTATGCTATATATATATATATATATATATATATATATATACGTTATATCTCTCCGCAATGGGTTTTTTCCTGTTTATTTTTTAATTACTGTAATGAGAAAAAGATTTGTTTGTTTGTTTCCTCCATTACTGAAATTAGAATTTGGTTCTAAAAATGATGTTAGCATAGTCTTTGAGCAAGATATATCTTCTTATGTCTGTCTTTTTATTTTGGGATACATTTTACTGGACATGTTTGTGATATCATGAGATTCCTCCTCTTACCCTTTGCTATTACAAACAACAACACTCGGTGCTGTTAATGTATTTCAGAATGTGTGTGTGTGTGTGTGTGTGTGCTAGGTCAGAATGTGTGTGTGTGTGTGTGTGTGTGCTAGGTCAGAATGTGTGTGTGTGTGTGTGTGTGTGTGTGTGTGCTAGGTCGGATAGAAAGAATTTATTGCTGATGTGTATCCCACGAAGAAGTAAGACATGTAAAAAGATGATGATTTTTTTATTATGACTGATCTGCGATATGTGCCAAATGTAGCAATGACCTGTATTTCTGTTTGTGTGAAACACTAGTTAACTCCCTCTTACTCAGTGCTGTTTGAAGGAGTTTCATGGCAGCTTATTCCAATGTACTTTTATTTTTTACCTTTTTATGTTTGTAAATATTTGTTGTTATGTTTGTTTACAATACAAATAGATAGAATTTAATTTATTGTTTTGTTTTTTTGTTTGTTTGTTTGTTTGTTTGTTTGTTTTGTAAAGAAATAAGGATCAGGTTTGCATGTTGTACTGAATCGAAGCATCTATTGTAAACGGTGAATCTAATGTCAAGGTTTCGGGCACGCAAGGTGACTATTAGCGTTCCGTAATTCTAATTCATACATGGCCCTGCTAGTCAACAAATTGGCGTTGCAGTTAATATGCAGTCTAGACGCAAGCATTAAGTAACAATATGTGTACTGAGCAAAACAAATATTTTTTTTCAAAATGCAGATGATAATACGGAACACTAATAGCACTCTGGAGTCCAACATATTAGCCGCTCTATTTAAATATAGCCTACTAATAATGGAAAATGTTATTAATGAGAACTGTTAACAGTGCATTTTGCTTCACTTTTGTGATTTTTCCTGATTAATATAAAGCTTTGCTATAGTAATGGATGTCTTTATGACATTTACTACTTTGGAGTTAGAATCCATGTTAATGGCACTTTAATAGAGTTCAGCACAGTTCAGAAGCCCTCCTTGTGTATGCATTATGATTTACTCTCTAGAATTAGTATTGCAGTTCTTAACTGGTTTAAGCTTTGCTTCACATGTTAAAGGTACTAATACAAAGCATCCATATCAAATAATTTGAAGTTAATATGCTTCATATTGTATTGTATGTTAGGGGCCGTATATGAGCTGTAAGATACCTCACCTAAAGGGGCTCCAGGTGTTAAATAGCATCAACTGTTGACTGCAACAGTACATTCCTAGATATGATATAAGCTATGTGTTTAAACTAATAGTTTGGGCATGACTTGGTCTAATGAAGACAGAAGAATGACTCTAAATGACTTGAATACATTATGAAATCTAAATCTGGTCTTTCTTAATAAAAAGTGCAAAGGTGCCAAAGCCTTTTAGCTAGTCCATAGGAAAATAGTGGAACATGTGAAAGCATTTCTTCCTCATCTATTCTTTCTCCGTTTCTGATTGGACACTGAAAGGTACATATGGTTGGAATATGCTTCATGTAGCAAAACAAAGACTCTGTTATGGTACACCGATGCCAATCAGCTCTAATAAACAAAAAGATTGCAAAATGACATTCATGTTATTTGTCTTTTTTTATTAATAGCCAACGATCATTCATTAGTGATGCTTGCTTACGCAAGGGTCACTATTTCTATTGTTGAAGTTCAGGGTTAGGGATTTGAACAAACCTAACAGAACTCATCTTGCACATCATTTTGCAAATGATTTGGATTGTTGGATTGGAGAGGTGTGTTATTACTTTTCTAAGTGATCAAACTGAGCCATATCTATCCCTTTTGACTTGGGCCTGTAAGTTACCACACAGACAAACCTAGTAACTCCACAGAAACACTTTAAAAACCATTCTGAACACCTTAGTAACTTCAAAGCAACGCCCTGGCATAATTTTGTAATGTTTTACATGGGCAAGTTGTAATGTTATTTAATGTTTTGAGTGCTCTACACAATCTAAATATCTGACTTTCGAGGGATTGGGCGACTTGTGATAGTTTTCCAAAGTTGTTCTGATGTCATGTTTTCATCCTCAGCAGAGTCTTGAGCTTGTTAGCTAATTGCCTGACAGATAACCAGAAAGATTAGTGCTGCGCAATCTTGTTATTCTGTTATCCTCAGCAGCCCACAGTTAGTACTGCAGAATCTGACTTGTATTAGAAAGTCATCACATGGAGGCAGACATATTCATGGCATATGACTAGCCGGATACTATTCACTTTATCTTGTTAACCAGGAAATTATATTAGCTTTTTTTATACAGTAAGATAACCCCTCTGTACATTTGTAGTGAGCAGAATAGCATCTCAGAATGCACAATACATTGAGCCTTGCGGCGGATGGGCTACAACAGCAGAAGACCACGTCGGGTTCCACTTCTGTCAGCCAAGAACAGAAATCTGAGGCTGCCGTGGGCACATTTCACCAAAACCAGACAGTTAAATACTAGAAAAACATTGCCTGGTCTGATGAATCTTGATTTCTGCTGAGGTACACAGATGGTAGGCCCACTGCATCCTCAACCTTCTGAGGCTTTGATGACCTCTCTCATCAACAAGGTATTTTCGCGCAAAGAAATGCAGCTCGCTGGATGTTTTTTTGTTTTTGGCACCATTCGGAGTAAATTCTAGAAACTGTTGTGTGTGAAAATCCCAGGAGATCAGCAAAATAACTGCATTTGGCAGATATGAATTTCAAACCCTGTTATTAACAATTCTTGCTGAACACTTTCACTCACAGAATAAAATATTATGACCATGGCCCACAGTCCCAAAATGCACATTTTCATGCCAGTCCAGCAGACGCGCATGCGCGTTCCTGAGTTCACTGACAGGCCATGCCTGTATCTAAAAGGTGATTGGCTCTTTTACCTGAAAGGCGGGACTTCCTTTTCTACATATGCCATATTGGTCACTCTAGTTTCTCCCATTTATGTTAATACCATTGATCCGTCCTGGAGTAAACAGTCTTTGATTAAAATAAGCTTCATGTTACATGGATGGTATATACAGACATTTTCAGAATTGTACAGAAACCATGCTGTGATTTTTTTTTATTTCTAAAATTCACTCCCTTTATTGCATTTCTGCTTTCAAATCTGTAACCAAATGAAAACAAGTTAATTAACAGCAAGAGTTATAAACAGAAATAAATAGTTCATATAAACACATTTACAGTGGAAATCTGCCTTTTGAATTATAAATACATTTAAAAGTGTGGAGGGAAATCAATCAATACACAACATCTAATCAACAGCTCAAGGCATGTTCAAAAGTATGACTAAATTCTAAAGACAGTTCAAGTTCTGGTGCTTATTTAGATGTGGCTAAACATTTTAACATTAGAATAGAAATATGTCAATTAGATTGTTACTTAGAAAGAAAGAAAAACATTAATTTTCAAACACAAACTGGCTGATTTAATCAGCAGTATTTATCTCTTCTCTTTGGTATCGCTGTATCTTTTGTAGATTCTTCTTACAATACAAGAAAACGAATCCATTAAATTCGACTGACTGCTCACATAGAGCCTTGTGGTTTTCTATTTTCTATTTTTGCACAAAACATCTACAATTTTATACACCAAAAATTTTTTGTTTTAAATGTTTTTAAAAGACACTAAAGTGTCATTTAAGAAGAAGAATTACAATTTAATAAAAAAAAGTGTAGTAAGAATAAATCAATAAATAAATGGACACAAGATATAGGACTAGAAGTCCTAGAAGTCATGGGGCCATTCAAGTGTCTTTTGTAAACAGAAGGCAATATATTTGAAGTAGTAATGAGTTTTAAGTCATCAAAGTGCTTTAAAACAAGCTTTGGATTTGCATTTTTACATTTTGCAATTCAATGATAGTAAAAAGAATTGTCTTTTTGCCTGAGCATTATAAACTCTTGACTTCAGTGACAGGGGTCAAAGGGGTATTTAGTGACCCCTCCATGCAGCTCCACCACTGACTCTGACCAGGCAATGATGTCACCAGTGATGTGGCCTCCACAAGAAGCCAGACTGTAGATGTCATGAGGTGTGAGAACATGAGACCACATCTGAACATCTGAGATTTCACCAACAAACGCCTGCGTAGCATCAAAACGACCACCCAGAGTGTCCTGAAAAAACCAAGGAAAGATGGTGATATCAAGACCAAATGTCAATGACTACTGACAGTGTGTTCAGACTTTTTAAAACTTGGTTTGTTCAATTTTAAGTATGTCATTTCAACACTTTTAGCTTCACCAAATGGAATTGCGAGAATTTCAACAGGGTTCCCGAACACTACACTTGTCCGCCATTGGTCGAACAAACAGGTAGTCCCGCCCCAAACCCACACCATTGGTTGAACTGTGTCCAGCTGGCCAGGATGCTCAAATAAAAAAGAACGTTTTATAGCGCCACAGATTCACAGTGTTTAAACATTTGAGGGAAATCAACTTTCAAATGCCTGAGCTGGTCAGTGACCCTGACTCACTTTTTTGTTGTTGTTGTTGTTTTATCATCCATTAAGTGAAAATCGTCAAATTGCTTAAAGAAAATAACAACACACCTCTCCTCATCAAGCTGAATGTTTTTAGGTATCATTCAAGTTGCATAATCAGTACACGACAAGTTAAATTTACTACTTTAAGGTTAGGGGTATTGAAAAAACTTTTTCCCTAATAATTTGAGCCATTTTCATTTCTAGTTTAGTTGAAAGTGCTGTATGTTGAGCTTGTGTGTTACCTGTTCCTGTCCCAGTATAAAGACCCCTCCAGGTTTGATGGGGTGCCAGGGGGAGAGGTTTTCTCCAGAGCCTCTCTTCACTCCATCCTGGTAGGCCTCCCATATCCCGTCCCGTGTTGACCATGTCAAACACACATGATGCCATTTACCATCATTCAAAGAGAGGGGTAGATTAACAGCCTGGGAACACACACACACACACACACACACACACACACACTGATGTACTCAGACCAGATGGACATAATTAAATTAAACAAACATATTAAGTCTTTAATTCTCCTCTGTCTCTCTTCCTCTTTTAACCTTCTGAGACCAGAGCGAGACTGCTGTGTGCATTTTACATTTCCCTATTTCATTAGTATCTAGTAATCCATAATAAGCATGGGAATTATTTTATTTTTTTATTTTTGAAGAGTAAATAGTTTTCCTAAAATGTATGTCCTCATTTGTGGACAGCTGGACAAAGTTGTGAAATATTAAGTAATACCAAGCTATAGAAACTAATTTTTTTATTATGTTTAAAAATTAATAATTAATTCTGATTCAAAGAATGTCCAGCATCGTCCAATCAGTGCCAACAATGTTAAAATCAATTTGAGTATTATAAATTGTGAATCTATGTACTGATTATCATTGTCCCATGTCTGCCAAACGTGTTGTGTGGTCCAAACATCATCTGCAGCCTGAAACTGAACTTTTGGTCAGATTTTCGGAGTGACTGCACTTAAAAAAGCAATAGGATTCTCCATTGCTCCCTATTTAGTGTCCCTATATGAATGACTTAACCTCCAGTGTGCTGTCTGTCTGCACTGTTCTCAGAACAGTTTGAAATGCACCTTATTTTCATCCTAACTCCATATAAAGCCTCTGAAAGCAACTGTTTCCAATTTTTGAATGCACCCATTGATTCTCAGTGATAATGCACAGTGAATATAGGATTTCCAAGTGAAAAATAGCCCTATAGCCTTTGTTTGTAGTCATTGTGTTTAACAGCGTGCCGTTTTGCAATCAATTTTTAAAAAAATGGCATATCAGATGAAACTGGAGATGCTGACACCCTGTCTAAACTGGATAATACTTTGGTATAAAAATTCACTTATTACATAATTATTAATAATATGTTATTATAGCAACAACTGCATATATTTATATTTATATTTAGAGACAAAATATCACAAGCTACCTTTAATAAAATAACATGATGATATAAGTAAAATTCTATTTCAGACGCATGGGATAATAAAGTGGTTGGAGTAGCTCTGCAGCACATCAGAAATAGAATGGGGTGTCTATCAACTGAAGTTGCATTGCGATGCACCACATCTATTCAAATATGTTGCACCATTTTCTGATGGGCCGCTATTATTCCCATTGTTCAAAGCATCATTGCTTATAATAGGAGCGATTTGCTTTTGACACGACATATCGCTCGCGTCTGGTTTAGATGGGGTGTAAGAATCAAATAAGATATAACTAGATCCACTATAGATGGTGCATAATCCACTGTAGATAATTGCTGGACAATAAAACATCTCCTGTCACTAATATTACTTTAAATAGTGAACACCAGACAGGTTAAACTGTTGGCATCCATGTTACTTGCTGCAGTAAAACTTTTCTATAGAGTGACTTTCAGGAGTGCCTACTTTATTACATACACACACAGAATGATAATATAATAAGAGCTCAATCCGCTTATTACTGTCTCCATCATTTTTACTCACTGTGTCATCAATCAGCAGCTCCATAGGGTTGTTGCCCCACTCAATGAGAACCAGCTCGTTGGCCTGACCCGGGACAGAGTAGGAGAAGGGTGTTCCTAGTCCAGGCCCAATGCCAGCCTTCATCCGCAGACACAGAGTCAAGGAGAATATCTCATGCAGCAGAGAACGCTTTACACGGCCGTACATGTAGTTAGTTCGCATGGGGAAACCGATCTGGAAAGCTTCAGTGGCCTTGCTCTTCTTCCTAGAGCCTGTGGAGTTGATTATCATTGTTGATCAGTTGGAGTTTGTAGAGTTGATAATCATTGTTGATCAGTTGGAGTCAGTAGAGCTGATAATTATTGTTGATCAGCTGACAATCAATTAAAAAGTTTTGCATGTGAGGAAAAAACATTGCCCTAACAGGTCAAACCAGCTTAAAGTAGTCAAGCTGTTTTTATGAACATGGTAGCATGGTAGCATGGTTGCTGGTCCAAGATAGTCTAACAGTCCTAACCAACTTGACAAAAGTGTTCTACCATGTCAAAATCAGGTCCATTGGTAGTCCACCTGATCAACCACCTAGACCAGCTAGGACTAACTAGTGACCAAAATTGACCTGTCTGGACAAGCTGGTTATAGCTGATAGACCACCTTGTACCAGAAACAAACCAGTTACCAAGTTCCAAAAACCAGATCAAGACCAGGTCTACTGGCTGGTAATACAGTTGGTCAGCCATCTACATCAGCTTGGTAGCCAACTAGTGACTAAAGTTGACTAACTTGGTCAAGCTAGAAACCATGTAAAACCAACTACCAACTGAAGGTCATTTTAGCTGCATTTTTCAGCAGGCTGTGCCTAAATCCTGATCTCTGGGTCTTTGTGACTAGGTTTTTTTTTTCCTTGAATGTGGGCTTACCTGTGTCAGCAAGCCTGTGCTGCAGATGATTTAGCACTGCATCCAACTTGCTGTGCACCCCATTCGGTCCTTCTCTGTGTTCTTGTAACTGATACGGCAACCTCCCTAGGCTATGTCCAGAAACCTCATTGCCATGGTAGCTGGTATCATGGTAACCATTTTCTTGGTGCCCATTGTCATGCCTGCTGACATCATGGTGGCTGTCATCATAGCTATCTTCATGTTGATCGTCATCATGGTGATCATCGTCATGATGATCATCGTCATGGTGATCATCATCATGGTGCTCATCATGGTGACTCTCATCATGAGGTCCATCGTGATCATCATGGACTCGGTCATCATGATGGTCCTCGTGATGGCTGTCATGATTGTCATCATGGTGACTGTCATCCCCATCATGGTCACTGTGATTGGCACTGGCTAGCGATGCAGAATGGTGTTGCATCTGTTGTTCTAGGGCATTGATTTTCCTCTGCAGGAGATCCTTCAGTGAACTGGAGTAGGTGCTGGAGGTGTTTCTTGTCTGCAAACACAATCACAATAGTTTAAGAAAAGGCTTGCATGGTGCAGCACTGTACACTAGTGGTTCTGAGCTGGTTTTGCTTCAGGACCCAGATTTTTTTTTGGTCAGTCGAACATCAATTAGTGACCCAACACAATACCAAACTCATATCCCATATTTAATGTAGTCTGGATCATATTTTGTTTTACCTTACCTTCTGGAAAATCCATCTCTTTATTTATTCCCTTTTTTCCTCAATTTTAAATACCCAATTTACACTACTTAGTAGGTCCTCATGGTGGCACGATTACTCACCTCAATCTGGGTGGCAGTGGACAAGTCTCAGTTGCCTCCATTTCTGAGACTGTCAATCTGTGCATTTTATCACGTGGCTTGCTGTGCATGACACCACAGAGACTCCGCACATGGAGGCTCATACTATTCGCTGCGATCCACACACAACTTATCATATGCCCGATTGAGAGCAAGAACCACTTATCGGGACCACCAAAGATTGCATCTCAGTACCAGCCCTGTATGAAAAGCATTATCTCCCCTCTTTTAAAATTGATATCACTATCAGAACAGACCTGTGATCCAAATTTGAGTCTAGATCCACCAGTTGAGGACCTCTGTGCTTCAGGACTACCTTCAGTCATAACCTTCCTCTTGCTCCTAATATCTTAACAGCAGTATTTTTCCACCCCATCATTAATTTTATTGTCCATCCCTTGTCTTACTAACCTCTTTGTATCATATACTGCCTCACCTGCAGGTTTGCTAGCTGCTCCTTTAAGGTCTGAAGCATCCTGCTGATCTGCTCCGGCGTAGATGAGGCTGAAGGGGTCATCTCCCCTGTGATGTGCTTCTCGCTCAATGTGCTTTTCCCATGGTGATGCCCCCCGACCCCATCCCAATAATGTACAGGTTCCATTCCATGATTACCGTGGTGACCATCAGGTACCACCCATCCAGGGTGATTGTTATCAGATGTTGGCAGGTAGGCGTGGTGGGCATGGTGGGCCAGGTGTGTAGGTGTGTGGTGCGGGTGGTCATCATGGTTGCCCATGCCACGGTTGAAGCCTTCACACAAATTCAGTTTTGCTGTGAGCTCCCGGATTGTCTCCCGCTGGTCCAGGATGGTCTCTTTCTGTTGAACCAAACTCTCACGCAGGTGCAGAATGGTTGCTTTTGTCTCCTCGGACATACCCCACCAGCCATTGCTGTTCCCATTTGGTCCACTGTGGTGCCCATTACTGGGGCCACCTGGACCACCCGCTGTGGGGAAACACCTGGGATCAGCATCAGCGGGAATAGGGGTACATATAAAACGAGTATGAGAGTTGTAGTCTGAACCCGGAATTCCAGTCCCGGCACATACAGAAAGACAGATGACATATAAGAATGATAAAATCCATTCGCTTTTGGTCTTTTGTACTAGTATGGCGCATGTTGGATGCAAGTTTGGCCTCATGCTTGTTTAATCCTAACTGATCAAATAGTTGATTCTTTAAGGTAGACAGAGGTTTTGCCTTGAACTATTTTATGTTATTGGCTACATGAGTTCAGAGCAGAACTTTGTGCAGGCCTAGTTCTTCAGAATGTTTACAGGATTGCACTTGTATCTGTGCTCTTCTTTTTAAATCCTGTAAAACTGTCTCTTGCAGCTCACTGTGTCTTTTGCAGCCTCCTTCTCTCCAAGGTTGTCTGCTGTTCAGAGACCAAGCATGTTTACAAGTAATCCTTAAGACGTGCCCTCCTTGCCTCTTCAGAGCAGCTCATCTAAAGCCTACAGAAAGAAAACAAAACAAATTTACTTTCAGTACTGATGATTTTATTTGTCACACAGTCTCAGAAATATGTGGTGGGCCACAACCACCACAGACATTTGTGCGGCCACACAATATTCAGATGAGTGATTAATCATTGTAGATTTTCAATTAAAGATTTACAGAAACATTCAGGCCACACTCAATATCGAATAATTGTTCACATCCTTGGAAAATCACAAAGGAGATTTCTATAATATATCGTCAGAGTTTCAGTCAGTGTTTCAGTCAGAGTTTCAGAAGTTGTGCTCAGAATTTCCCAAGATACCAAAGTCTGCAATCAAAAGTCAGATTTCAATATGAATGCAAACATTTAATTGTCCAATGACTAAATTCTCAGCAATGATCTGCAATGTTATGTTAATGTGGCACAGCAAGCCACATTAATTTTTACAACTCTACTTTTACTGTAAGTCAACAATTGTCTCATGTGTCTATTCTTATTCTTATACACAACTTTTTATTAAAATAAATATACTAATATATATATATATATATATATATATATATATATATATATATATATATATATATATATATATATATATTAGTATATATATATAGTATATATTTTAGAGTTAATACTTTGATGAAACTTGACTAAGAACTGTATGAAACATCTGAACAATAGGACTTTCCACTTCACGCTTAAAAATATAGGTTCCAGTTATATCCAAGAACCAAAAGGCTTTTAAGCCTGATATCATAAGATAACTTTTTAAGGCCCCTGCAAACTTCCTACGAAAAAAAAGAACGAACATGTGTGACGTCATTTAGAATGAAATCTGCCCAAAAAGAAGGTGTTTTTGAGGTTGTTTCGGTGGTTCGTAACAGCTGTTAAACACCTTCTTACTGCCATTGGTCCATGTCATTTGTAGGTGTGACCTAAAGCTCCACCTTTGAGGCTGACAGCTTATTTCAGTTACATTGTTCAATCAGTTCAACATGAACTGGTGCAAATTTATCTATATTAGACACATTTTCCAAGACTATGTCAAGTGATTTTTTTTATTAGTCTACAAAAGGAATCAAATCTACTCAAATTGGTTTATTTGCTGCTTCACTCATGTGCTTTTGCAGCAAAAGTCATTCACACATCTGCCCAAAGAAAGGTATACCTCTCTTATCATCATTCTTTTATCTGTATTCTACCCATTAACACTATTTTTGCAGTAGTATCTTTGCAAACCCTGTTCGCCTACTAATTTCGCCCTGTTTTTTTTTTTCTCTAGTTCCTAGAAAACCATCAATATTCTGATCCTTTAAAGAACCTAGAAACCAATATGCTGATCTTAAGAACTTATAATGTAACTCAAGAACTTTTATCATGGACAATTCAAAAACCCTCTAAAGCTAAAAAACATCTTCACAAAAAAGGGTTCTTCGCTGAATCTAAAACTGCTATAAAGAACCCCTTTATTAAAACCTTTGAAAATCTTTTTTTTAAGAGTGGATGATGATCAGTTTAATTAGCTTGAAGCAGTAATGCGGTAACATTGATGTCCATTCAAGTGGATTAGTGTACGTCAGAGCCTCTCTCTCAATTAGGATAGGTCAAGAAGAGTCGTCATAAAGGGTCTACAGAGGATTAGTGTGTGAATGTATGCCGTTGAGGCCTGTACTGTGTCTTCCAGGTGCTCAATGTTGTCCATTAATTGGATTGCAATAAAGTGCTAGAGGTACTGGAAGAAGGGAGGGCTGGACAGGGTGGGATCATACTGTCCACTTCAAGAAACTTCAAAAGACAACTAAAGACGTAGCACTGTGTGACAAAAAGGTTTTCTGTGAAAATTAACTGAGGAATTCGTTTCAAAATCTAGCTCATGACTTGAAAGGGAGCCAATTCTTATATTCAGAATTTTGTCCAACTTTGCTTAATGTCCACATTCAAATCTGGTCTCTTAACTGAAAGTAAGAATACAGTTAGACCAATCAGAATCAGGATGCACATAATAACATTTCCTTATATATTAAGGTTTTACAGTCTCTGGCAGACATCTTAGATTACTTCTTCAAGATATTGTGGATTTTGTCTCTTTGTGACCAAAGAAGTTGTGCTCCTACTGTAGGTGGAGCTCCAGTGGGTCAGTACACCTACAGCTTTATGTGCCAACATTTTTCATTGGTTCTTGGAAGGATTATACTGTCTGACTGAAATCCTTGAGGAAATAAAGTCCATGTTTACACCTGGTTTTAACATCTATCTCGGATGATCCAATCACAAGTGATCAGGCAAGATGTGTCTCTTGTGACAAATTGTGACTAGTTGTGTTCGGATTTGCTATTGTCCAGAGCACAATAGTGTTTGTTTTTTCCACAATAACCAATTGTATTGTAGATATTTACTTAATGAAAACATGGTAATCAGGGTATTGCTAAGATCGAGTATAATGACATTAATCGAAGCTCAGTTGAAGAGGGTAGACAACCCTTTGGATTCAAGTGCATTTGTTATCGATAATAAACCAAGTAGATATGGCTTTATCCATATCCAACAAAGGAGATCCCACTTCAACACAAGTAAAATGCAGAACTAAACTTTGTATCAAATGTTATTTCAAACAGCAGACAATTATTCCTCCGAGCACACTTGCACCAACTGTGTGCAGTAAGATCATGCGTGTCAAGAGCTTAAAGAGGAAGCCAGATGGCATCATTTGAGAACAGCGTGAAGCTGTTTCCCAGTCTCTCTCAATCCTCATTTTATCTTGGTTTATCTTCCTATCTAAATCCACTTGATTAGCCTGATTGTCGTGTCTGAATGCCAGCAGAACTTTAAGTCAGAGACACACAATGCAGTTTAATGCGCCTTCTGCTGAATCTGTAAAATGCTGTTTAGTATTAAAGAACCATCTGGATCTTCTCAAAGATTGTCTGAGGCAGTTGAACAGTAATTGACTGAATTAATAAGAATAAGCCATCTCCTGAAGCAAAATTTGAAAATCTGTCATTTTTACACACTTCATCTTGCTCACATATTGTGTTTTGTATCTCAACTGGTAGAGCATAGCACTGGATTGATTCCCAGGGAACATCAAACCTACTGATAAAATGTATAGCCTGAGTGCACTTTAAGTAACTTTGGATAAAAGTGTCTGCAAATGCATATCTGTGCTGTAGAGGCAAATATTGCTAAATCATTTCTCAGATTTGCAAGCATTTGCAATCTCTTGGTGAAATGAGTGCAGTCATACACTCCGCCAAAGTACTATAGTGACTGCAGTTGTTGTTACTACACTTAAAATGTGGTAAATTGGTATTTGTCAGCACTGTCATAATAAAATTTAAAGGCATATTCATTGTTTAATACAAGTTAAGCTCAATCATTTGTGGCATAATATTAATTATCACAAAAAAATATATTGATTTGTTCCTTCCTAAATATATATATACATACTACTGGTCAGAACTTTTGAAACACTTGACTGAAATGTTTCTCATGATCTTAAACATTGTTTGATCTGAAGGTGTATGCTTAAATGTTTGAAATTATATTTCTAGACAAAAATATAATTGCGCCAACATATTAATTTATTTCATTATAAAACTAAAATTTAGTTAAAAAAAAAAAAGTTTTTGAAATTGATGACTAGGAACAAATAATAAAGAAAAGGAACCACTAATTGCCCAACATAGATGGGAACTCTCCTTCAATACTGTTTAAAAATCATCCCAGGGTGATACATCAAGAAGTTGGTTGAGAAAACATCAAGAGTTCATGTCTGCAAATTCTAGACAATCTTCAAATACTTTGAAGATGCTAAAATATAACACAGTTTTGATTTATTTTGGATTTTAATTAGTCATAATTAATAGTTCCGAATTTTATAGTTCCATAAATAGTCATAAATAGTTCCATTTATCTTATTCCACAGTTTTGATGACTTTTATTCTAAAATGTGAAAGAAAAAAAAAATATATATATATAATAAAGAATCAGTGTTTCAAAGTGTTTCAAAACTTTTGACCGGTAGTGTATATATATATATATATATATACATATAATAGTGAGGCTCTTACAATGGACGTGATTGGGGCTAATCCATAAATGCTAATATACTCAATGTTTGAAAGTATAGCCACAAGACCTAAATATTATGTGTTAACATGATTTATTGTGATAAATCGCTTACGAACCTTTTTGTATTATATTTAAACTTATATCTAATACCAGGATTACAGGGTTTCGTCATCATGAAAACAAAGTTGCAATATTACATATAACTTTACACAGAAAAGGTTAGTAAATTATTTTAACACACTATAATCATGTTAACAAACATATTGTTTATTGTGGCTAAACTTATGAAACAGTGAGTATTTCATGTTTATGGATTGGCCCCCATTCACTTTCATTGTAAGTGCCTCACTGTAACCCACATTTTTGCTTGTTTTTTTTTTAAAATAAAGGAAGGATGAGTTGAAATCATAAACTTCAATACAAGTATACCTCGTTTTGAACCCAGAATATTCCTTGAACACAATGGCATCTAAGCCTCTTACACTATTTGAAAGAGATCTCATATTAATGCATTGTGATTTTAGTAGTAACATATGCTCTTTTGGCAGAAACTATGGTTATCAGGGTACAGGAGTCAATAACACATATCAATAATCATTAACTTCAATGAACCATACCAACTATCAAAGTCAACACAACATTGAATAGTTTGTACTGAATACATGTGTAGAGTTTTAAATCCATTGCACTAATCCATTGAACACAATCAAATCACAGATTTAGTGGCTCATTGAAACCATGTTAAGCAGCTAAACAATCAAATCTCAAGCAGGTAAAACATTTAAAGACTAAAAACAGATTCATCTCTCAAAGAAATGTGTGTGATGATAAAGAACGGCATAGCCCCTAGTAAATCTCTACTGATACTGCTCATGAAATGAAAACAGCCATCAATGTCATACACTAGCGTCATACATGAGCTCTCAGTAACAGCTACTATAGTCTACATCATTTTACCTGCACATTGTAGATTTCAGCAAACATAAATAATCCAAAAATCAACAAAAACAAAACCTATGAGAGATCTGAGATTTTTGGATGCAGTTATTGTTTATGGATATTTCACACTAAAGATTATGCTGCCAGCTTCCTTTGGTTTAAAAATACTTATGAAGTCTTTTTAAATCTAAAATGTTGTGCATTCATCTAAGTGTATTGAGGCTACATACCTGTGAACATGTCTAGGTCCCTGTATGCATGTCCTGTCACCACTCATTACTAGTCCATCTCAATCACAAAACAGCTTGAAAGAGACTTAATCTAGATGAGTCTCATTACCACCCACCTCTCTCTCTCTCTCTCTCTCTCTCTCTCTCTCTCTCTCTCTCTCTCTCTCTCCCTCTCTCTCCTCCTAGTTTCCTCCTAAATCTCCTTTCTTCTTTAGCCTCCCTTTTTCAATTCCAATAGTGTCAACAGCAATTCAAATGTGTTTTGTCCTATGATCATTAACTTCCCATTAGAAGATTTTCTTAGATTTCTTAGCAAATAATATTGTCTTGACATTTTTGGCTTTCTCCTATTTACAGTAGGTCTAAATATAGGCAAGTCTGCATAAGGCCTTTTCACACCGAACGTGAAAAAAAGCCAGACGAATTGCCAACAAATTACCCATTCATATCAAAAGTGTCACGAATACTCGCTGTTAGCACATTCAGGCCTTTACAATAGGTGACACTGATTGACAATCAATTTTGCTTCAGTACAGGAAGAACTACTTAGCAAAACAACCATGAAATCCCAATACGAAAGACAAGCTAGCGAGTTCTCAAGCAAGCCGGTTGAAAAAAGAAAACAGATTTCTCTGTAAACTGCAAAAACGATGCCAAGTTTGTTCATGATTTACATGACGAGAGAAAAAAAAAATTTGAGACACTTCCACAAAATATTTCAATTCACCTGCAGGACAAGTTGACTGGCAGAATGATCATGTTTCTTTTTTCAATTAAACAAGTATGGTTTAATGTGCAGTTACGAATAAAACATGATGACATCAAAATGTTTGAAAAGTTGTTTCAGCATCTAATGGTAACTGCAGCAGCTCCTGAAATGCGATTCAAAGTTCAAATTTGATTGGTCAGATCGTTTCATCTCTGGATGAGAGAAAAAATAACCTTGTGCAAACGATCACACCTACAGTAGTGTGGAGGGCTCCATAGGAATCCATTATTTCTATTCAAAATATTCATCGTTGTGAAAAATCACGTTTGGACTGTTGGCGAATATGCTTCTGTTTTGCCTTTTTATAATATAATTCAACATTTATCATTACAGATTTCATCATCAGCATAACAAATTGTTCTATGCCAAACAAAAGCATTAAAGGTTCAAGACAGATTTACTATACAGTAACTTTAAAATAAGATTCCTAAAACTTTTTTCATCTTTCTACTTGATATGACTAAACAGTTGCAGTGCATTTGGTGCATAATGTTGATTCCCACAAAAAATGCATTTGAGCTGGCATGAACACAAGAAGTCTGTGCAAAACCTGATGAATATATTACTCAGCATGATTTGATAATGTTCCAATGATCATCTTGTGTGAAGGAAATCTGACCTTTTGTTCAAATGACATTGACATGTCACAAATTTGTTTACTTTCGATTGGCGGCTTAGATATAGTGCAGGTTTTCAACAAGCTCTCAGGCTTTTGGACTCCATGTTCAAACACTGCACATGAAACTCCTCACCATGTAATGTCATACTCTATGGATGTAGAGTTCTTACACCTTCTCTGAAGGCTATGTTGTGCCACATGCTGTCATAGGTCTTAACAAGATAACCGGGCTAATTAAAGTCTGCAGAAATCCACCGCAGTTGCCACAGAGACAGATGGATACTGATTGAGGTCAGGGGCACACACACACACACACACACACGCACAACAGAAAGACTTCTAGGATGGTGATAGTGCCAGACTTTAGCTCACATTAGTGACTTAATTAATTACCATCCAGATCACAGAATGAGAGACAGTTTAGTGCATCACAGCCAAGTATAAAAGGCAATGCACACTGTCACTTAAGAACTCTTAAACCTCTTTTTTCTGTGCCAAACAAACGTATTAAAGTTTCAAGAAAGGTTTACTACACAGTTCGAATTAAGATTCCTAAAAAGCTTTTCTGTTTGTCTTTTTGATATTTATCTTTTAAAATGTAATACTAATTAGTTGACTAATTCATCAATGCGCAGCTGTATAGACAACAAACCACACTTAGGGCACCTACACTCTAGAGTTAACGCTGCATCAGAGAACGTGGCGAATGCTAGGGGGATGGTGCTTTAGAAGGACGGAAAGGGTTTCCATCATGCGAACAAAAGTTGAAAACATTTCAACTTTTGCTGCAATGCACTCTTTGTAGGCATCCGTTGACTAATGGGAATCTCGAAGAGGCAGGACTAGTTGCACTGTAAAAATAAATAAATAAAAATGTCTGACAAGCTCAAACATGTGCTGTATTTATTCCCTGTCCTCTATTATCTTTCTCTATAAGACAAAAAAATATGGTAATTGTGGAGAAAGAGAGAGCCTTGAGAAGAGTTTCAATGTTTACTGGTACATTGTAAAAAAAAAAAATATTTTAAATAGCCATCTCTATGCGTGACCGCCTCTAACTTCTGTGGTACACGACTTCCAAACATCACTTTCGCACTCCCATTTCTCAAATGCTCCTTTGGAGCTTTCCCTAGTGTGTAAGGGCCCTTACTGACAGCAGAAGGCACAATATGATGGATGTGTTCTTGCATAAAAACACAGCTGGACAGAGAGCATCTCTGAATGCAAGGGTCTTCAGACATGGATAGGTATTTTTCTGTGTTTCTGTGTTTCAAACTACGTTTAACTTGACACAAAGTCCTAAAAACGTGTACATTGATGTGGCCTTAGAGAAGGCCTTATAGTTGTAATGTTTACTGTGTTTGTTTATGTGTTTCATGTCATGTGGTTCCCTGGTCATGTGATTTCATGTTTCCCTCCATGTTCATGTGTCTTGTTTTTATTGGTTTATTGTCTAGTTACCTTGTTATCAATTCTGTCTTGTCATTGGTTAACTTGACAGTCTTGTTACCCTTGTCCATGTAATTAAACCTCATGTTTGCCATTGTCCGTTGTCAGGTATTGTTTGTTTATGTATGGTTATGTTGTTTGGTAGTCAATTCAAGTCAAGTCATGTTTATGCCAAGTTTATAGTCAGGTCATGTTATGTCAAGTCAAGTTACAGTCAAGTCCATGTTTTGTATTTGTTCACGTTTGTAGTTAGGCTTTTTGGATTTCACTTTGGAAATAAAACTGCACTTGGGTTCATCACACATCATCGTCTCTTCGTCTACCTGTTACCAGCCATCGTTACAGAATATCTGACTGACTAAAATGAACCCAGCATTCCAGCTTCTTCATTTTCAACAGGGGAATCAATCCCTGGATAATTATGTGAAGGACTTCTGTGCTCTGGCCTGTCGGGTGGAACTTTAATGAAGTTGCCCTCAAGGACATTTTCCAGTTGGGATTGAAGGAGCCAATCTCTTCCTTGATGCCTGGCGGTCGCAGTCCCCTCAATCTGGCTCAGTATTTTGACCTTGCCCTACAGATAATTGGTTCTACTTTCACTGTGGGGGAGGCGGATGCCAAGCCGGAGTCCCACGTCATGGCCGCCAAGCCAGAGTTCCTCGTCATGATCACAGAGTTAGCGCCATCTTTTGCCCCGGATCCACTTGCATTGAATGGACCAACAGAGCTGAAATATTCTTCTAAAAATCCTATTTTTTGTTCAACAGATAAAATAAAGTCATACTCATCTGGGATGTCATGAGGGTGAGTAAATGATGAGGGAATTAACATTTTTGGGTGGACTATCCCTTTAAGCAACGAAACAACGAAACAGACCCGCAAAATGATTGGTGGCGCAAATCCCCACTCGGCAAACACGCCATATTTCCCATTACGTATACATATGCGTATTGAAGCGGCCAAACTATACCCAGGTTGACTGTCTATTACAGCTGGATACAGATTTGTTGACACTTCACATTCACATCTTGTGTTAGTCGGAACTATTTTCATGGTTCTCAGCTTTATGTAGACCATTTCACGAATGTACACAAAAACAAAGTGATTAAATACAGTCCAAACTAATTTCAGGATACTTTCAACAAAGTCTCTTTTTCAAGGTAAGTCCATCCACTCGGCGGGCATCTTTGGAATGCTCTTGGGCAGATTTGGCAGTTATTTTTCTATGTGAACAAGAGTCATGCCAATGAAGCTCCTATCTACTTGAATGGGGAAAGACCAAAATCTCAAAAAAAAAGTTGGTCAAGATAACAATAATGAAACCTATTTAAAAAAAACAGTAAAATCTGACAACACTGTGTGGCAGGTAAGCAAGAGACGGACACAGTGGGTGTTGTGTCAGGCCTCGGAGAGGCATTTTTTTTAATGTCCAAAACAAAGGGAAAAAACAAACGGGGAAAAGTCACTGCGGGCGACGATGATCCACGGGAGGGGCGTGTCATTCCATCACAACTGGTATAATAGATTGTGTGTCCTTACCTCAGATTATACATGTTGATATACACATATCTTGTATAGCTAACGCACATGTGCGTTCTTGACAGTTGATTTTTCCTGAAAGACAGGACTTCCTTTCTACATCCATTGACCGTTGGGTGTTCCAATTTCTCTTATTTATTTTAATAGAAGTGGCATGTCTCTGCTAACAGCTGTATTAGTTTGATTGTGTGCGTCACATATTGTAAATTGGGACATTTAGCTATCAATGGACTTTGTGCTTTGAGGGGATTTTGTAAATTGCTTGCATGTTTTCATTATTGGAAATAACTGTTCCACAAGTGTTGATGGGGGATGTTTGCGCTTCAAAAATGTTAGCCAATCATAACACAGTGGGCTTGTATATTGAAGTCTTAAAGTGGACACCAAAAAAAAACAAGTGTTTCAGGCAGAGGGCCAGAGACAGGGCAGAAAAAGGTCATTTAATACTAAATGATGGCTGCTTTTTTGTGCAAACGCTTTACTACCATTCCACTACTTCAAGGCAAAAGTTAAAGTAAATAAAATGCATGACATTACCCCTTTAAGATCTTTTGCAGTGACCTCTTTACTTCGGAATATGTTAACAGACAACAAACACACCAACTTTAGCACACACACAATACACTGACAGATTTTGGTTTGATTCACCAATAACCTTAGATGTAGGTTACGATAGTGACCTTATGTCAACACATACTGATAGATTTTAACTCAAAGTTGAACTGTCTTCTTGGGGCAGTCAAGAGCCCCCTGGTAGTTAAGGGAACCTGGGCACTGGCCCCATTGGCCCGGTCGGTAATCCGTCCCTGCTCCAGACACATACACACAGTGAGCTTGTTTACAAAGACACCAGAGAGCCATTCAAGAGCTCAGTTTGCTGTCTGCTAAGTTCTGAGAAAGATGATGGCCTCAGCTCAATCGGATACCTGTAGAGATGGAGAGAGACAGGGTGAGTCATCTGGTTATTAGGACAAACCTGGCAAGTGGAAGCTACACTGTATCCCTTTATCTCTCTGCGTCAGTATCGAACACAGGAATGGAAGCAGACGGCCCAAAATAGATTTCTTCTGAAAACACTCACAGCCAATCAAGCTTGCATTTAATACAGAAACACAGACCTGTCCGGCTGACTACTGAAGGACACAAAAAGTACACACTGAAACCTGTGAGGCTGCCAAAACTCACAAGTGCGTTTGAAGCATTTAACAGAAATATTTTCCAGATGATTGACATTTCCTGTATTTAGTGCCCAGCATATTGCCTAAAGACATAGGGGAGACAGGGGCTAGTCGTCAAACGTTTCACACTCCAGTGAATATTTCTAAGGGTTAGTTGATTTTTGAAAGTCAGTTTCTGTGTAGCATATTTCTTAATATTTTAGAAATAAAACTCTGTTGAACATTTCCAAAAACATGCAATTAATTGACCTCTTGTGAAAACATGACCCAGATGGCGGCAAGAGACAATGGCAACTGTCATACACGTGGAAAAGGACCTGAGTGGTGCTCCAGCTAGCGGTGTGAGCTGGTAACTACACATTAAAACATTGATCTAATAGAACAGCTAATTGCAGTAGCATAAGTGACCACAGTGGGGCGCCAATAAGCAGAAGATTTTAGTGTTCACAAATAAGAAGAGCTATACAAATAAAAATGCCTTGAGTTGACGGTGTGAAGCGTTACTTACTGATATGTTGGTAACACTTTACAGTAGGTTCCATTTGTTAACATTAGTTAACATGAACTAACAATGAGCATACTTTTACAGCATTTTTTAATCTAGATTCATGTTAATTTTTAATATATACTGATAAAAAAAATGTTAATCAAAAGTTTTATTTGTTAACATTAATTAAAGCACTATGAACTAACATGAACTAAATATGAACATTTGTATTTTTATTAACTAACATTAACTAAGATTATGATACCTAATGCATTAACAAATGTTAATGAATGAAACCTTATTATAAAGTGCTACCAAATTGCATATTATTTCCAACCTATTCTATCAGATACTTCCAAAGATAAGTCATTTTTACACTTTTGATCAGTCCTCACTATGTTAGTCATGTATACATAATGTCATATTTAAATCTGCAGAATTTGGAAACAATATTCAATACATCATAAAAACACAAAACATTTTCACTTGGCAAGACATAATAACACGTATATGATTGTGAATATAACATGTAGTGAAAATACAGTTCTTGCCCAATAGGGTAACTGGCAAGCTCAACTGACCTCAAGCTCAATGTAAAATTATAAAATAATAATAAACCATTACATTTAAATAATTAGAAATAAAATAAATATAAATTAAGATAATTAATATACATTACATTGTTGTAGCAGACAGGTAAAGCATTGATTAGACAATTCAAAAAGTGGTTTTAAAAGACACTGTTTATTTCCATATATTTGAACAAGCTATTTTGCAGTTAAATCCGCCAATCTGTCTGAGATCCATTTATTATAAGAGCTTTTCTAAGGATGTGCCAATGTACGCATCCGTCAGATGGACACATTTGGAGCATATTGTGCTGTCTGCTGTCAGTAAGTGTTGTTTATTGTCAGCAGCTGCACATTACCTGTTTATCTAGAGTTGCTCTTACTGCCCCCTGCTGACAGAGACTTATAAAAGCGTGAAAGTGGTACAGTATTTTAAAGGAATAGTTCACACAAAATTGAAAATTCTTTCATCATTTACTCACCCTCATGTCATTCCAGATGTATTTGGATTTCTTCTTGAATCCATGTCTTCTCAAGTGATATGATAGGTGTGGGTGAGAAACACATCAATATTTAAGTCCTTTAAAATATAAATTCTCCTCCCTGCCCAGTAAATATGCACGAAGAATGCGACTCGCCAAAAAACAAAAGAAGAATGTGAAAGTGGAGTTTTATAGTAAAAAAAAAGGACTTAAATATTGTTCTGTTTACCACCCACACCTATCACATCACTTAAGAAGACATGGATTAAACCACTGGATTACTTTTATGCAGCCTTTATATATATATTTTGGAGCTATACATGGAGCTTCTGATCACCATTCACTTGCATTGTATGGGCCTACAGAGGTGAAATATTATTTTAAAAAATGATTGTTTGTGTTCTGCAGAAGAAATAAGTCATACATGTCTGGGATGGCATGAGGGTGAGTAAATAATGAGAGAATTAAAATTTTTGGATGAACTATCCCTTTAATCTTACATTGCTCGAATGATAGGAAGATTCCTTATAACAGTCCAGGATCATAATGCCATTGTTTTTCAAACAAATACCAGAGGTTTCAGAGGTGCTTGCCACTGTCATATTTGAAAAACAAGAGAGTAGTAGTGACTATTGTGCTTCATTTAAAGTGATGTAAAAAGCAAATGTAAAGTTCATGATGAAACCTCAGCGTTTTTCCAAGGTGCATGCCATTGGATTAGATTATTTACTTGCTCTGGTGCTGTACTCTGGGCAGGACTAAGCATGGCTACTAGTTCAACCCAGGGAATCACTTGGGGTGCTTTTCATTTAAGAAATCAAGCATCCTTGTTTCCTTTCCTTGTTTCATTTCCTTGGAGGAGAATTTATGTGTCAGGGTTTTCCACAAAAAATTTTCCACATAGGATGCTCCCGTGCTTCCTAGCTCAAGTGTCCTCTGGAAACTTCCTCTGTCCTCGTTCCTCGCCTCCTCACAGCACATTTAGAGAATTTACTGTATACGTCCTTCATGATGGCAGACTTAATGATCGGTTTCTAGGTCACGGTCTGGATGACGGAAAAGCAAGAAAATGAGGATGCACAATTTAAGAAAAGAGAAGCACCCTTGGAGTTAGAAGTAGGGTGTTCCCTGCACGGTGGTGGGTGGGACACTCAGGGCATGTCCTACGGTTTTTTTTTTTTGCTCCGATTAACACTTTTTATTGATTCACACAAATGAAACAGAAAAGAAAATCAACTTTTAACCCTCATTATTCCCTTTCCCTTTCCCCCTCCCAATCCCCAACCCCACCCTGGCCCTCAGCAAATATCCCTGTGGTCAAACTTAAGAATACAAAAAACAAAACTATATATATATATATATATATATATATGCACATTTTTTTAAAATAAAATTAAATCACACACATTTAAAACTACACATCTCTCTCCAATTCCCCTCCCTGAGAGCTTTCCAAAAATGCCAAATACCTGCCCATTTTTTTTTATTAAACAAATTCAAGTTTCCCTGCCTTCTACATGACATTTTTCAAATGCTGCCACCCTGCCCATCTCTATGCCCCCCTCCTGAAATCTTCCCTTAAGGATGACATGCCTGCCGATAATAACACTAGCTGGCTAGGACCCAATTTTTTTAATATTCATCCACTATATTAATGACTGCTCCATCGCTTAAATACAGTGTCTGGTGCAAAATAAAATTTGAGTGTCCAATACATCAGACATAAACTCTGAACCCTCAACCAAAAATCTTAACACACCACCAAAAAGCATTGGTTGTGACCCCATCTTCTGATTGGCATCGCCAGCAGGTGGGTGTGTCTTTGAGACCAAGCCTTTACAATCTAGAGGAGGTCCAATAGAAACGATGCAAAATCTTAAATTGCATAAGGTGCACCCTTGCATCTCTTGAGAGAAGTTGAAGCTCTGACCCCCAGACTCTGAATTAGCAGGGAGTAATACACTGATGCCTCATGACCTTTTCCAAAAGCAGTAATCACCACTCCCAGAGTATCTGCTGCTGTAGGGGGGTGTATACTACTCCCAAAAATTGTACAGAGCAGGTAGCACAGCCCTAAATACCTGAAGAATTGAGACCTGGGAATCCCAAAATGTTGAACCATATTTTCAAAGGATCTCAACACTCTAATCTCATATAGGTCAACGAGCATATTAACCTCCCTCACAATCCACTCTGTCCAGCAGAAAGGGGACTTATTAATACATTATTTTGGGTTCAGCCATATGCTCGAAGCAAATAAATCCAAATTAAACACTCTTGTCACTTTTGTCCATACAGCGTACAAATGCAAGATGACTGGGTGTAACTTCACTTCTACAATTAGTTTGATAGAAAGGCTTTGCAAAGGCGAAATAGGGGCAAGAACTTCCTGTTCAATACAAAACCAGGGAGGGTCTCTCTCTCAGGTGGAAGCGACCAATGAGCCAAATGTCTGAGACCGAATGCATAATAATTAAACAAAAATGTAAATTTACTCTAATTAAATCACATAAATTTTCTGGGAATAAAATACCCAAATACTTAATGCCCTGTTTGGGCCACTGGAAGGTGCCTGGCTGGAAGGCTGTTACTGGACAGTATGCTGTCAGAGCCAAAGCTTCAGATTGAAACCAATTGACTCTGTATCCTGAGAATTTAGAAAAGGATTTAATTATTCTGTGGAGGCAAGGCATAGATCTAGTAGGGTCGGAGACAAATAATAAAATATCCTCTGCATAAAGCAAAAGCTTATGCACCACACCTCTCGTCACCACCCCTGGAAATTCATCCTCCTTTCTAATCGCGGCTACAAATGGTTCCAGGGGAAAGACAGAACCACAATGGGGAAAGAGGGCAATCCAGCCGGATGCCCCTATCCAGAGTAAAATCATCTGAAATTAATCCATTTGTTTGTACTGCCGATACCGGGTGTCTATAAAGTAACTTGATCCATCCAATAAAAGTATTTCCAAAATCTTAAAAAGATTTCATCAAGTGAGATGGCAGTGACCAGAGTCTGATAATTCGCCACCAACCACATGATATTGATGAAACACCTAATGTTATCAGAAGAGCCACGACCCAGAATAAACCCCACCTGATATATGTATAAGACATGTCATAACTTTTTTTTTTGACAATATTTTAATGTAGCTGGATCAGGGAAATTGGACGGTAACTCTTACACTAGTTTGGATCTTTGTACTTTTAAGAATCAGACTTATCCGGGCTTGTGTCATGGTTGGTGGAAGCTTTCCATTCTTTAATGATTCCACATAAACTTCTAAAAAAAGTGGAGCCAGATCTGTTGGATAAGATCTAAAAAACTCAGTGGCAAAGGTGGCCCCCGAGCCTTGCCTGTAGGTAAGACCTTAATTACCTCGCCAAGTTTCTCCAAGATTATCTCAAAATAAAGATAATTTTTTTTCTCAGCATTCAGTTTAGAAAGTTTTAATTTTCTAATATCTTCATCAGTAGACGAAGACATGAAAATATAAAGATCAAGATACAGTTCTTTAAAAGCATTTTAATATCAATGGCTGAGGTAAATATTTCACAACAGGCAGATTTTACGGAGGGAATGGTAGAAAAAGACTCTCTTTGTTTTATATATCTAGCCAGGTGTTTTCCTGCCTTATCCCCCAACTCAAAGTATGACAGTCTTGGCCTGAATAGCCAAAACTCCACCTTCCATGCCAACATAATATTATATCTGTATTTCAATCTAGTCAATTCCATTGAGACCATTGACGACATTCGGCGTTTCAGCTCTGGTCAGCACTTTTAATATTTCCTTCCAATTCCACAAGTTTTTGTGCTTTGGATTTTTGGTTAATGAGGCATAAAGTATGACACGGCCCCTAAGAAATGCCTTAAGTGCCTCCCAAGCCACACCCACATAGGATACTGAGTACCAGTTGGTCACCATATAGAAATTGATTTCAGCATTTAGCATATTATGGATTCAAGATTTTGCAAAAGGGATACATTAAAATGCCAACTATATGATTTCTTTTTCTCTGTATGTAGCAACACCTCTAAACACACCAGCTCGTGATCTGAGACTGAAATGTTTCCAATTGAGCAATCAACAACAGATGGAATGAGGGACATAGATATATAAAAAAAATCTATTCTAGTGTAAATATTATGGACTTATGAAAAATGTATAGTTCCAACCAGATGGGTTCAAAATCTCCAAATATCTGCAAGATTTTTACACATCCTGTGAAGCATCAGTGTTGCTCTATAGGGCTTACACACTGTTGCTTCACTATGATCAAGGAGTCCGTCATAAGATTAAAGTCTCCTCCCAATATTATATCATGAGGGAAGCCAGTGGCTTGCAACATCTCTTCAAGATCTATAAAAAAGCCCTGATCATCAACGTTAGGTGCATACATATTAGCCAAAATAAGACTTTGTCCCTGAATTCCAGGTAAAACTAAAATTACTCTCTCTAATTTATCTTTAAACAGTTTGAGATATTTGAATTGTAGATGGTTACTTAGTGTAATGACTCCACTACTCTTACTTGTACTACAAAAAAAAAAAAAATGCCCACCCCATATCTTCCCACATTTTTCAGCTTCCTGCAGAGAAAGGTGTGTTTCTTGAAGAAACTATTTTATTTCTTATGCTTAAGAAGAGAAATGACCTTCCTTCTTTTTATGGGGTGCCCCAATCCATTCACATTCCACATGGAGAGAGACAATCCACTTATATTAACATTTTGACATTTTAATACGAAAAAATAGATTGTGTGTCAAAAACAAGATTATAAAGACCACATTCCAGCATTAGTGCAACCCACGAAACCCGAACATCACCCGGAACAGAACAAACAGAAAAAAGAAAAACGTGTGCATTAACCCCGCGGCACAACAGCGCCAATTGGCGTCCATCCCTCCAAACTCAAACTGTCCGACAACTTTGCCATTGGATTGGTGTTTCTATAAAAATGTTGTGAGATAGAATTACACAGCAAAAGATAATCTATAAAACAAACTCCAGCCAATAGGCAGAATAAACACAAAGAGTGTGTAGATTCATCCATAAAACTGTCCTGAAGGTGTGACACTCCACAAAATAAACTCTAGCCGCTAGGCAGAACCAGCAACAAAAAAAAAATAAAGAAAAGAAAAAAAGAGGCATGCAGATTTCTCAAACAGTCAAGCAGTGTTCTTTTTTTTACACAAAAAGTAATTTAACACTTTCTGGTGTGGTGTATTTAACATTAGAGGAGCACACTTTTTGTAAATGTGATGGACTACACCTCTAACTTCTTACTTCTTACTCTGAAACCTGCAGACTTGAGGGGAACTGATTTCCACTAAAACTAACCAACGTCATAATAAATGTATTGTTTGAAAAAGGAAAGAAGGATATAGATATATCGAGAACAGGTTTAGAATAATTTGTTTGACCAAATTGCTTTGATATTTTGCCATTCATTTTCATGTTGCAATCTCATTAGTCCAGGCAAAACTTATTTGATTAAGTTTGAATGGTTGTCATTGAGTATCTGAGTGGTGAATGAGGTGAATGTGCTGTAGTCCAGTAATGAAACTTCAGCTCATTATTCAGCAGAGCCGCTATTCAGAGGCCAGTCCCGTTATCTCATTGACATGCAGTCCCAGTGAGAGACAGAGATAGAGAAAGCAACAAGACATTGTCCAGGACAGAGAGAGCGATTGAGGCGCACGGGCAGTATATGTATAGCGTGTGAATCGACATTTTCAGCGGAATGAAGATTTAAAGTTTGGAGGAATGAGTGTAATCGGGAGAACAATGAGGAGCGGCACTGAACGGTACCGAGTATGAACTGACCTGGATTCGGGTGAGGAGTTTGGGAAAGATAGGGTGAGGGGGGTGAGAGTTGATGAGGGATTTACTGCATTGCTGGGTCAAACAAACTACCCCCACCATTGAAGGGAAAAGTAGTAAAAGGAAAAGTGCAGCGAATGAGAAACAAACAGATCAGACAACGCGGCGAGGAAACGATGAACATAGAAAAGGTAGGAATTCCTCCACATATGACGCGCCGCTAAAACAATAGGAAATAACTCGTTTACTAATTTAAACTAATAATTAATATGATAAAGTACGCCCAGCTCAACAAGTGCCCTCTTATTTGATATATAAATAACTTGATGGACGTGATTATTATATCTTGCGCTGTTAGTTTAAAATAATTCCTTGAAGTTTTAAATGAGGTAACTGATTCATTATTGCATTAATGAATGTCATGCAGGCATAGACTGTACAGATATAATAAACGTCCATCAGCATTTTTTTCTAATGTATTTATCTGAACAAGAGGACACTTCTTGTGCTGGGCAGATGATCACATGCTATAATTATGAACTCTCTAATCAGTATAATCAAATTTGTTATTTTTTTTTTCATAAAGATGTTGCATTAGAGTTGGACGAATCTTTTTTAAAATTGTTAAATTTGAATTTGTTAAAACTGTCATTTTAATTGATTTAGCTGTGGAAATATTCTAGACAAAATCATAAAAATAATCTTTAATTTTTAATATAGTAGATAAATATAATTTATTATGGTGTATTTCTATGTTCAGTAGTGCCAAAAACATTTTAAACATTTTAAAACATTTAAAAATGAAATCTGTCTTGTGCTTTTACTTGATATATTTACCTAAGATATAGACTACTCTCTCTCTATATATATGTAGTGAGATATATAATATATATAGGCCTGTTTGGAAACGTTTGAATATGTATATGCTCAAATATATTAACTATTGTATTTTCATATACAGGATGGCCACATGTCAGTTCCTGTCAGCTAAAAATGTGTCCTTTAAGTGATAGTTTACCCAAAAATAAACATTAATTTATTTATTCAGCCTTCAAATCATTTACTCAGCCTAATGTTGTTCATAACCCCTTTGACTTCACTTTTTCAATAAAACTTAAAGCTCAAAATGACATCTTCAGTCACCATTTAATTCCATTGTATAGATAAAAAGATGCTATGAAAGTGAATGGTGACTGAGGCTGTAATTCTGACTAACATTTCCTTTTTTATTCCAGACAAGAAAAAAAAATAAAAAATGTCAGCATGAGGGTGTGTAAAAGATGACAGAATATTAATTTTGGGTGACCTATTCCTTGGCAACTGCACATGTGCATGTAAAAAAAAAAAAAAAAAGGGAATAAAATTAAGTGAAAACGCTGACGCAAATCTAGTGAAAAATCGAACACATCGATGTCAAATCGACATGACATTCTCTCAACGTTGATTTCAAACCTTAGTGAAGAATTTCAGATTGGTTTCTCCAAAAATCCCCAAATAAACCACTTTTCCCTTGAAATTCAAACAAAAAACAAAATGAGTACATGCAATCATTGTCACGGACATATCTGTTTACATTACTCTTTAAAGACCCCATTAAAAATTTAAATGCACTCAACTCATAAATACGATCATTCCGACATGACTTGATCGCACCACTGGCTTTCGACGCCTCTACATGTGTAAGTGTACTCCTAAAATACAAAATTGTGTCTGATAAATCAACATTTTTAAAGATATACACATTTTAAATTTACATTCTCTTTGAAATGTAAATTTCTCTTCTGGAAAAAATCTTGCACTCAGGGGCTCTAGCAAAGTCCCCTTCAGGTAGGTCAGTTCACTTGGCGGCCATCTTTGGAACACTCCCGGGCAGGCCGGGCAGCTATTTTCAATGTAAACAAGAGGCATAAAAGTGCAGCTCCTATATACTTGAGTGGAGAAATACAGAAATCTCCAAAACAGTTAGTCAAGATTGTGATCATAGAACATATTTACTATCAGAAGTAAAATCTTACAATGATATAATCATAAACTGTGCTTCTTTAGCTCAGATTACGCTACAAAACGTTGTTGTTTTTTCAGGCTGGTTCAGCTAATGCACATGCTACATCCATTGGCTGTTGGACGTTCCAATATCTCTAATTCATTTTTATAGTTGTGTTCCATCTTTGCTAAACTGTCTCTGGTGCTAGTCACCTGCCTCTGACTAGCAATAGCATGTAGCAAATCATGGTTCTGGGCTGTGATGTAAACAAAGGCTTTTAGCTTTTTAAAAGTGCAAATCCTTCAATATATCCTGTTTCAAGAGAACATTACACCAACACAAAAAAGAAAACTGCTCTCGTTAAGCTATTTCATGGGGTCTTTTCTCATTATCTAAAAATAAATAAATAAATTGTGAATTGTGGATAAATCAATGGATGTATATCTTTCAATGAGCAATCTCTATGTTTTCAGTGTGCTGTATATCACAAAAATAGCGAGATGGATCAAATAAGAATGTTTTTCTGTGTCACTTAATTTTGGTCAAATTCTTCCTCATAATCCTTCTCCAGTAACACACACTTGGCCTGGTGTGAACACTGCCCATTAGAGATGAAGCTTTATGTGGTGTGTAAACCTGACTGGATTTTTTATTCTGGATCTTTCCACAGGGAATTAGCACTAGATTTGTGTTTATTCAGTGGGTTGACTCTTGTGCTTGGGAAACACTGTTCTCCTTCAGGGCACTTTGACATGTCAGACTCAATTTCATGAACTGAAGACATGCAATAACAATGTCTTATTATGGCTTAGCCCAAACTCAGACCATGAAATTATTATACAGGCTCACACAGACAGGGGTGGCCTTGGAGTCCTTACTTTGATATGTGGTGCCACATTACCAACATTATGATAATTATTAATTAATTATTCAGCAGTACAGTAAACAATAATTAAAAATAAAATAAAAATAATAGTGTAGATAACAACCCATTTTATTTACAAAAGTATTGGCAGTGGCATACATTTTGTGTTTTGCTAAGTTTACTGCTTGAGTATTTGTAGATTATTTTTTCTATGGTATACTGGGAAACAATGATAAGTATTTCATGAGTTTTAAAGGCTTTTATTGGCAAAAACATTCAATATATGCAAAGAGTCAGTATTTACAGCATTGACCCTTGTTCTTCACAAGACTCTTGTCTCTGCAATTCGCTCTGGCATGCTGAATATCAGCTTCTGTGCCAAATCCTGACTGATGGCGATCCATTCTTGATTTATTAGTGCTCAGATTTGATCATAATTTGTGGGCTTCTGCTTGTCCACTCGCCTTTTGAGGATTAACAACAGGTTCTCTGTGGGATTAAGATCCGGGGAGTTGCCTGACATGATGCTCCATCATGCTGGAAAATGCATGGATCATCACCATATTGCTCCTGGATCATTGGTAGAAGTTGCTCTTGCAGGAAGATTTGATACCATTCTTTATTCATGGCAGCGTTTTTGGGCAGAATTGTGAGAGAGCCCACTCCCTTGGATGAAAAGCAACCCCACACTTGGATGGTCTCAGGATGCTTCACTGTTGGCACAACACAGGACTCATGGTAGCGTTCACCTTTTCTACTCTGGACCAATGATTTTCCAGATGTCACAAACAGTCAGAAGGGGGCTTCATCAGAGAAAACAACTTTGCACCAGTCTTCTGCTGTCCAATCCTTGTATTTCCTGCAGAATTTCAGTTTGTCCTTGATGTTTTTCTTGGAGAGAAGTGGCTTCTTTGATGCCCTTCTTGACACCAGGCCATTGTCCAAAAGTCTTCGCCTCACTGTGCGTGCAGATGCACTCACACCAACCTGCTGCCAATATTGAGCAAGCTCTGCGCTGGTGGCTGACTCCTCAGGAGGAGACAGTCCTGGCACTTTCTGGACACTCTGGGACGTCCTGAAGCCTTCTTCACTGCAGTTGAACCTCTCTCATTGAAGTTTTTGATGATCTGGTAAATGGTTCTTTCAGGTGCAATATTATTTGCAGCAATTTCCTTGCATGTGAGGCCATTTTGATGCAAAGCGATGATGAATACTCGTCTTTCTATTGAGGTAACCATTGTGAACAAGAGCACAATGATTGTAAGCACTTCGTCCCTCCTTTTATAGCAATCAATCTGCTCTTATAATCCAATCAGAATGATAGAGTGATTTCAACTTACTTTTACTCGTTCACACTTTCCCAGGTGCTGCTGATATGATTAGTGAAATAATGTTAGCTGGTCATTTTGTGCCAGGACCAAAAAACTGTGAAATTTGGGTTTTTGTGATAAAGTTCATTTGTTTGGCCAATGAAGCTTTTTGCAGTTATTTAAAGTGCATCTGATCACTCTACACAATAATGCAGAAACAATGTGAATCAACACCAAAACAACAGAAGCAGAAAAATTTGCGAAACTCAAAATTTATGTCATTGCCAATACTTTTGGCCATGGCTAGAGGCACCCCCTTTAGTCGTGAGGGACTCATTTACTTTATACATTTTAATGAGTCATTCACTACAATCCATACATTAACTACAAGGCTGTCTGTATTGGCCTATAAGTTCTAAGTGCCCTTTATAGCTCAATAGATGCTAATAACTTGGAACGTGTACTTAGCATTCTTACTTATTAAGAAATCATTATTTTTATTGTTTTCTGGCCACATAAGAATACAGACTTTAAAAGAGAGCTTTTATGCCCTAGTGCATAAACTCATGTAAGTAGCATTAACATCTTTGACATTGAAATAATAAAAAATAACTCTTTCAAATAAAAATCCAAGACTCAAGACGTAATGCAACTGAAAATAATTTAACATCCATGACTTTTAAATAATATAAAAACAATGGCTAAAAATCAAAAGTCAAGATGCAATTGAAAATGTAACACATTTGAACTATTGAAACCATGGCTGAGTTTCCTTTTTTAAGATTACTTTCTTTTTTGATGGTGTTCACGTTAATGTTGACATCGCTCACAAAAAAATTAAAAAATTATACAGAAATATCTATTATTATAATAAATGTATTTAATGTATAAGCTTAAACTAAATATATACTGTATATGTATATTATTATATATACACTATGTCCTTTTTAGAAATTCAAATTAAATCTAAACAATTAAAGAACCACAACATTACAAACATTGCTCCTTGGCACGTTTTGTGAGCTTTGTTGTCTGCGGTTCACCCATTGGTCAATCTTTCTGGATGGGTAATGAAGTTATGGATTAATAATAGAGCTAATAAGAGTTGTTATCCAGGAATTCTGCAATCAAAAATGATTTTTAAACAATAAATTTGAAATAACGTGGACTGATGGCTTCAACAGAAGCATATACCATCGATGAACAACTTCGGAGCTCACAGTAGGTCTGCCTTTAAAGTTATCAGTAAAAAACAATTAGTTTAGCAAAGCAATCTATAACGCGACAGTCCCATAGACGTTCTATGTGCGGTGCACTTGCGAGGTGACAAGGCAGTTTTTTTTTAATGGATGTCTATGGAGGAGATGCTGCTTCAATATGCTGAATAAACTGCTTTTGTGAGGAAACAGCTCATTACTTATCCCCATTCATTTATATGGTATCCACAAACAATGACTTACTGTCGTAACACGCTAGTTTACGTTACGCTCTCTCCTATGGTAAAAACATGGAGGTTGTTATCTCAGTATTGAAGATCTCTGGCTCTATTGCCTTCAAATAAAGCCTGGTTTACTGGACACGTCCCCTTGTCCGCTAGGGTTCGCGCACACAAAGTGACGTCATCTTGGCGGTCGCTTGGCCTCTGCAAAACGTTGTTACTTTTTGTGCAGCGCACGTTGAGTGCTTCTATCCCATTGGACGAATTCGAGGAAAGGGGCAGGGCAGATGTGCCTGCACTTGTCAGCCAACGTAACTACTTTAAATTGTATTAAAGGGACAATGTTTTCATTGTAAAATAACCTGTTTCAGCTCATCAGTTCTTCTTGTTTAGAAAGACAGGTAAGCCACCTCCTCTTGCACACTGAAAAAATGGGTCTAAATATTACACTGAAGTTTGGATTGTATGTAACTGAACTGCTCATGTTTATTTTATACTGTGAAAATACTGTCAAGTATTTTTATTGATATGTGTTTAAATGTGATTGGAGTTCAGACAATTATTTAAAAAAAAGTCATCCTCTTGACTAAGCTGTAGTATTTTAACTGTAAACGTGAATGATTGAGTTTAGCCATGGTTTAGCCACCGACTGCTGGTTCTTAAGAGTTTTATTTTTGGTCACCTCTTGCACATTGCGCACCCGCAGAATGGTGCAGTTATGACATCTACCAGCAGGGGCTAACTAGTGTAGCTAACCAGCCAAACCAACTGGTATGCTTTCAGTTGTAGCATTGGTTTCAAGATGCCTCTTTCTTGTGTAGTATGGCAATCCCCATTTGTCGTGAAAGTTGTGGAAGATCTTGACTGGCCTGCACAGAACCCTGACCTCAACCCAAACATCTTTAGGATAAATTGGGCCAATGACTGCGAGCTTGGCCTAATCACACAATCACACAATGCCTGACCTCCAAAATGCTTTTGTGGCTGAATAGAAACAAATCCCTTCAGCAATTTTCTAACATCTAGTGTTAAGCATTCCTCAGAAGTAGGGCTGCACAATTTACCGTATTTAAACCGTGACCACAGTTTCTGCCTCACATGGTTAATTAAGCATAATCTTCTGCAGGATTAGTGAGCTAGTAAGCAAATTAGCAGACATTTTAAAAAAAATGGCTCCATCTAGAATGATAGACCAAATCACAAACTCTTTAGAAGTAAATTTTCGCCTCAACTGACCTATTATGCTCTATTCAGAAGTTTGTAACTGACCAATCACTTTTTTACTTCCAAGCACGCTCTGAAATATACAGCTGCGTATCGTATCATATGCGTGCCATTATGTTCTGTCTGTAGCATATTAAACATACTTGGAACACACATGAGACTCATGATATGGTGTTTTCAGCGGTCTCCAAGAAGTTCTTGGAATAGTTGTGCTCAGAGTTTGTTTCGGTCTGTGCGGTTTGCTAACACTCACTTAACACGATGCATTTAAAGTACTCCAGATTTACTTTAATAGCACATTTGCACAATTACAAATATGTATGGCCAACACAGGTCACTAAACAAATATAAAGTAACTCCATGGCACCAGGATTTTGTGGAGTGAGGAGGAGATGAGAGCATTTCATCATGTTTGGAATGAGGATCACAAAGTTGTTGCCGACTTAACACAGAACCCCAAAGGTCTTCCTTTAGTTTTTCCCGCCAAAATGAATGCTCAAAACTGCATAGCAATGCCGCGTCAGAGCAAGTTATGAAATTATTACAGAAGCATATTAATATTTTATATATTAATAATAATAGTAATAACAACAGTACTTATATTACAATAATACAGTTTAATACTTAAGTTCAATTGATTAAAAAAACATGAAAAGTGAGCTGAGAAATAAGATCCTCTGTATTTCACTGTATTTAAACAGTGCTACCATGTTTTTGTTTTTTGGGGGGGCATACATGATAGTGCAATAAATCTGTTGAAGTGTTAAAAAAAATCTGAAATGATACAATAATTGTGATTAACAATTGTGATTATAATTATGAGCAAAATAATTGTTATCATTTTAACCACTATTCTAAAGCCCTACTTACAGTATAAGAGTGGCGGTTATTATAGCTGCAACTCCATATTACTGCCAGTGTTGTAGAGTAAGATATGAACTCAATAATAGTAGTAAAAAAAATTGTATGTGTTTTAGACAGTTCAATTGATGTTATTATAGCAACGCTATTGTAATCACAAATCTGATTGAATTGTACTAACTAGTTAACTTTACTGACATGGTTACGATCAATCATTGGGTGACCACATTGGATGAACTTGATTACACAAGTTTTGAGAGAGATCATCAGTTCATTACTTTGAGATAGCAAGTTTGCTCAAATTCAAAATTATATTCAGCTTTTGTGGGCCTACATTTAACAACTAATTTATATTTGATAATACTTGTTCTCAAATACAAGCACATAGAGATTATGTAGCCAGATTTGAAAGCAGATCTATTGTGCTACAGTGTACATGTCAGCTGTAAATTTTAATTTCATCAATTTCTACATGCAATTCCATCTTAGGACCATATGAAAAGTTTTTCTTTCTTCTGTTAATATACAGTATATCCTATTGAAACAGGAAATTGTGGTGGGACATTTCAAAGGGCTCATGTGCGAACACATTTTTGCCAAAAATATATTAACGTGTTTTTATGAGATCAGGTTGCAATCATTATTGTCAGTGTTCTGTTCTGTGTACAGATCTCTATGCCTTCCTTTCATTCTCACTCTGTCTTTCTTGTTCTTATCCTCATATTCTGTAGTGGTGTGTGCTGTAACTTCCTAAAGTGTAAAAGTTAGGTTTACTCTGGAACTGAAGCTGGAACACAAGAGAAAAGCACAATGTCACGTTCAGATGAGGTCAACAAGATGACAGAAAATGTCTTTAAGGTATGTGTACTTATCCGCTGCAGAGTGACATCTCATCTAATAGATGCACAGACTATTTTTCCACTAGTTCTCCTCATTTATCACTCCATCCTGTTATGAAAGCAAATATGTGCATGTGAGGATTTATCCATTTAATTTTTTCATCTATTTTGTGAATATAATTACCTATACATTTGTTAATCGTTATGTCATGATTTACTGTTGATTCTGTGTTCAGGGTATTCTGGACCAGTTTAATCCCAGTTTGAAGAACTTTGTCACTATGGGGAAACACTATGAAAAAGCCTTGACAGGTCAGTCATCATTACTTAAAGATTTGTCATATTATGAGGGATACAATTTTCCTTGGTAAAAGCTTATTTTACTATTAAAATATACTGGAAGCTTCAGAACTAGACTCCTTAGTCCAAAAAGAGCGTTTATTGAATCTATTTCTAAAGTCAGTGACCTGAAACATTGCCTTGTGACATTACCGAACAATGATGCTCATTCGGTGAAGAATAGATGCTATTATTTTTGAATAAATGTTCACCCAAACATGGAAATTGTGTCGTAATTTACTCACCCTCATATTGTTCCAAAACGTTTTTCTTATGCGGAACACAAAAGAGAAACATAAAAAAAGTTTTCTTTTTTTTTTTTAAACATCTTTACAATACAGTGGCAGTGTATAGTGATTCAGTTTCACGGACAATACACTTTCCGTGTATTGATGATGCGTGAACATGCAAGACACTGTTTTCAATCCAAAATAATGAACGTAACATAACATCATTTTTGCAAACAGACTTTTCGAAGTCAGTTTCCTGTTGAAATGAACACTAGAGGTGCTACAACAACTGTTTTAATCACACAAATCATGGTTACCATGGCTGATTGTGACATATTATTTTATGCTCTGTTACGCACACACTGCTATGTAATGATATCGACACTTACATTTTAACACTTATACACAGTACATTTTAATGAAAAACAATACTTTTTTTACACTTGTATTACAGTCTCACCAACATTTACACGCTTATTCCAATGTGATAAGATTCAATGCTAGCTCACCTGGAGTGTTGGACTTTGGACTCTGAAAACCATGGTTCAAGCCCAGCTAAGCACGCAAGCTGACACGTGACATGAGAGTTTCATAGAAGTGACACGAAATGAAGTTGTTGCTTCAGAAAATGTGCTTTTCATGTTGCATTTGCTTTTTTCACACGATCGATTATGTTTAGTTGTTGGTTTAGGGTAAGGATGTATGTTTTGTTTATCTCTCTTTTGCTTTTACAACACTATTGGTTAGGTTATGTTGTTGGTTTAGGCCAAGGATGTTGTGGTGATGGGGTGTGGCCAACTGACGTCTGTGAATTGCGAGACAGAGAGAGTGATTGCAGTAAGAGTTGGCACCTGTGGGGTTAGGGTTAGATAATCATCTATAACAGCTGTTTTGTGTTTGCAGTAAAAGCGGAGAGTGATTTAATGTGCGATCCAGACCACCAGAGGAGGCAGAGAGCCGAACTTCAGAGATGTGTGTGTATGTGTGTGTTTGTGTGTGTGTGTGTGTGTGTGTGTGTGTGGTGAAGTGCTCCACTGACAAGCAGACCTATGTGTGTGAAACACTGAAAAGTTCAAAGATAATAAAGGACCCAGAAAACTTGGACTATTTTACACTTCCTCATTTGTAGACATTCACGAATTTGTTACTGTGGTGTGGATACCTGGGAATATTTTGTCCTCGTCATTCACCAAAATCATCAGGGCTCTTGCCAGCATCCACAAGACCCAACATCAGGCCCGTCTGGACTTATGTGCAGAGCAGCATTTCAGGTCCTGCTCCAAGCCCAGGAGGAAAACCATCAGGTATTACGGAGCTTGTTAGCTCAGGGGAGTACTCCAGTGATGACACTGGTAAAAATCGGTTCCCCGGTCCCGTGAGCGTTCATCCAGCTGGTTTCTCCTAATCCACCACCCCATAGGCTGGTGAATCCGCTGCCACGGGTGTGGGTGTGAAGTCTTGGCCTGTCTGCTGGAGCTTTGGGAAACTTGGGCATTTCCAGGACCAATGCCCCATGATGGAGGTGGAGACATTGGTCCGGATCCCCCACGCACCACAGGCCGCCCCCGATCGAGCAGTAGTGAATAGCTGTGAGTATAAAGGGAGGTACGTATCAAGCCTTGGTGGATTCAGGTTGTAATCAAACCTCCATTCACCGAAACTTGTTTAAATCCGAGGCTTTGGATGCTGGTGTGTGCATGGGAAGGGTTAGGGAACCTCTCTCCATCTGCATGGGGAAATTCATAATTACCCATTAGTGATAATCACCATTGAATTTTGGGGGCAAAAGCATAGTGTCGAGGCTACAGTTAGTCCCCGTCTCATTCATGCACTAATCTTGGGTATGAATAGGCCGGCATTTACCACTTTATTGAGGGAATTTTGTGTGGATGGGTCCTGTAACAAAGTGTCTCGGTGGGTGGTTTGCGATTCACTGGCTGGGGAGGCAGCTACGCATTAGGATGACGTAAGGGAGGGGGAAGTTTCTGCTTCCTCTGCCCTTTAAAGGATTCCCTGCAGAGGATTTCCCTGTGGAGCAGACGTGAGACGAGACCCATAGGCATGCCTTTGGTTCGGTGAAAGTATGGTTAATGCCTCCAGCCAAACATTGCACTTGCATAACCGTATTTTTCAATGATCGAATTTCGGCGTGTGACACAGGATGCTCAGACAAAGGAAGATACAACCCAATTGTTAGTACTGAAGAGCCGTCGGGAAATGTTGTTCCAGACATCTCATTGTAAACTGATGCAGGTCACTTGGGGCAGGAAAAGAAACTGAACCGTCAAATGGCCCCTTTATATTGGCCGGGCATTCACAGGGATGTTCGCAGATGGTGTTCGGCATGCCATGAATGTCAGCTGGTGAATCCAGTGACCACCCTAACAGCGCCATTGCGCCCAATTGCATTGATCAAGGTCCCCTTCGAACAAACTGGCATGGACCTCGTCAGACCATTAGAGATGACGGCACTTGAGTAACGCTTTGTGTTGGTTCTGGTGGATTACGCAATGCCACATCCAAAAGCAGTGCCTCTGCGCAACATCTCAGAACGTAGTGTTGCAGAGGGATCTTCAGAATAATCTCCACGGGTTCTCCCCATTCGAATTATTGTACGGGTGTCGACCACACAGTCTGCTCGACATGCTACAGGAAAATTGATAGGTGGGACCTTCAAACAGCTAATATGAAATTCAATATGTTCTTGACCTGAGAGCAAAACTCCACACACTGGGGCAATTAACACAGGAGAATTTGCTCCAGGCTCAAAAACGTCAAAGCCGGCTGTATAATAGGGGTTCTCGGCTACAGGAATTTGCACCTGGTGATAAAGTCCTTGTATTACTCCTCACATCGAGCTCTAAATTACTCACCAAGTGGCAAGGATCCTTAGAGGTCACACGGCGAGTCGGGGAAATCGATTATGAGAACGGATAGAGGTAGAACACGTCAGATTTACCACCTCAATAAAAACCATGGAGAGAGACTAATTACAGCACCATTGAGAAGAAGTGTTTGGCCATCAAGTGAGTGGTCCTCACCCTCTGGTACTTTGGGGTGTGCTTTACCCTCTGTTTGGATCACAACTCGTTCCAGTGGCTCCATCGCATAAAGGATGCCAACGTGCAGATCATCCATGGGTGAAAATTCGAGGTGGTACACAGGCCGGGGGTTGCAAGCGGCTGTTGGAGATTTCCTCTCTTGAAAGGGGGGGGTAAGTAAAAGGCCAGATTGCTCCCTGGCTTGAGCCGGGTGATGGGGGTATGTGGTGATGGTGGCATGGCTGAGCAGCGTCTGTGGATAGCGAGACCGAGATAGTGAGTGCAATAACTATTGGCACTCACTGTGTTAACAGTGAGAGCGGAGAGTGATTTAAAGGGAGGGAGAGTGCCGAGCTGCAGATCTGTGTGTGTGTGTGTGTGTGTGTGT
The DNA here is from genome assembly GCA_032164185.1 of Moxostoma hubbsi. NCBI lineage: Eukaryota > Metazoa > Chordata > Actinopteri > Cypriniformes > Catostomidae > Moxostoma > Moxostoma hubbsi. The sequence continues at coordinate 8,942,761 of JAVLUX010000015.1, read as the reverse complement.
GTGTGCGTGTGCATGTGTGTGTGTGTGTGTGTGTGTGGAGAAGTGCTCTGCTGACAAGCAGACATTTGTGCATGAAAGACTGAAAAGTGCTAAAGTTAATAAAGAACAGAGAGGACTGAACTTGGACTGAACCTCGTTTTCAGATGTCTGTTTTGTTTACCTCTCATTTGCTTTTACAACACTATTGTTTAGGTTTTGGTGTTGGATTAGAGTAAGGATGTTTTAGTCACCTCCTATTTGCTTTTAGACTATCAGTTAGGTTTAGGTTAAAAGTAAGAATGTCTGTTTTGTGTCTACCTCTCATTTGATTTTAGTTCACTATCGGTTAGATTTAGGTTAAAGTTTTAGGTTAGTGAGGTACGTTTCACTCGTTATAAACTCCATCTAATTTTTACCTTTAAAACCTTGTCTGCTTACAACTAAATTTCACATGCTTTTGCCCCCCTTTGGACATTTCACTGGGAAACTGCAGCAAAACATAAAATGCAAGTTTTTTGTTTTGCAAAAATGTTGCCACGGTCACTCAATGTTCATGAGATCAGGGTGTTTCATTCAATGTGGCTTGCGTGTTCATGCTAGAACTTGCATTGTTTAAACTGAATGATATTAGTGAGTAAATTATGACATAATTAAAACTTTTGTATGAAATATTCCTTTAAATACTAGTAGAAATAACAAAAAGGTTTAAATGTGGGAAAGTTCACCCAATCTTTTACTTTTGGCTGTGTTACCAGCACCTGCAACTCTGTATTTCCTTCTGAAGGATCCCAATGTTAGAAACAAGCGGCTTAAGTTTATTTTTAGAAAGATCTCTGATTATTTCAGTCTGATCTTAACAGTTGGAGTGGCACATTTTAGCATGGACCGTTTTGTGAATCTTTGCTTTGCAAAGTAGTGTTAATTTTGTCACCTATTTTTAATTTAGTCTTAGTCTTAGTCTTATGCCAAATGTCCTTGTTAGTTTTAGTCATATTTAGTCATTCACATATCTTTTTTTGTTAGTCAAGTTTTAGTCGACTAAAAGTCTCGTCATTTTAGTCTAGTTTTAGTCAAAAGAGAATTTAAGGTATCTTAGTCAAGTTTTAGTCGACTAAAAGTCTCATCATTTTAGTCTAGTTTTAGTCAAAAGAAAACTCAATATATCTTAGTCAAGTTTCAAAACATTTTAGTCTTTTTTTAAATAAATTATTTCTGAGATTAATTCTGAGATAACCATTTCAGTCAAATAATGTTTCACACATCTCAAATATTGGTTAAATGTCATAATTACCTGACAAAATACACTTGTTGAATGATATGTTGAATTCACTTTGTTAAACGTGTCTGGTATTTAAGAGACACATTCACAAATGATGAACTTGTTCTGAAGAGTATTTTATTAAGCAAATAAGTTACATAAAATATATATAACCTGCATAATGTATGTGCCACAACACCATAGCTAACTGGTTAATTTACAGCGTAGATGCCTAAAATCAGCATTAGCTTATGAGACGTTAATTTAAGTTAACTTCCCTGAATGTGTGGGTGGTTAGCCTTTAGATGTCGCTTAAGGTTGGTGGTGTTTTTCCCCGATATTTTTTGTCCGCAGTGCTTCCTGTCAGTTATAATGACACATTCTGACTTTTTGTCAATATCATTGTACCTAAAATGCGCCCAAATATCGAGCCTCTTCCTTCCACCTAGCATGTCGTCGGCGCTCGTCGCGTGTTCGCCACTGTCTATGATTGTTGTGTTCTTGCTCCATGTAGTTTCGTGTTGCAGCCACAGGAGTATGAGACCTGTAACCGTTACTTGAGCAACAGCGTGAACTCATTCGGAATATTTTGAAGGCGTAACAGCTGAATATTCTATCTCATGATGAAAAAGTAGAGACGATTGTATACGAAAATGAAGAGAGATTTTTATCTTAGTTTTTATTTTATGCAAAACATTTTAGTCTCGTCTTTTTTCGTCAACAATAATGCATGTTAATTTAGTCTTAGTCAGCGTTTTTGGACATTGGTGCAGTCTCGTTATCGTCTCGTCTTAGTCATGGAAAAAAAGGTCGTTGACGAACATATTTAGTCTCGTCTCGTCTGACGAAATTAACACTATTGCAAAGAGCCTTTTATTGAAAGGGCAGTCAAAACCATATTTGACCCAACAGCAATCTCGAGGCATTTCTTAAAGGCAATGCAGTGCAAAACAACCAGTTAAATAAGGGTCAATAAGGGTCTGAGAGAGGGTGGAAAATGGTCATGAATTGACAAATTATGACAAATAATATAATTGGAATAATGTACAGATTTTGCTCTTATGGAAAGAAATTAGTACTTTTATTCACCAAAGTGACATTCAACTGATCACAAGGTATAGTCAGGACATTAATAACCTGAAAAATTAAATTTGAAAAGCAATTCAGAATCTCATAAAAAAAAATCCTCCACATGAAGCTATGGCAGCTTTGCAGATGCTTGACATTCTAGCTGTCAGTTTATCCAGATACTCAGGTGACATTTCACCCCACACTTCCTGTAGCACTTGCCATAGATGTGTCTGTCTTGTCAGGCACTTCTCACGCATCTTACAGTCTAACTGATCCCACAAAAGCTCAATGGGGTTTAGATCCATAACACTCTTTTCCAATTATCTGTTGTCCAATGTCTGTGTTTCTTTGCCCACTCAAACCTTTTGTTTTAGTTTTTCTGTTTCAAAAGTGGCTTTTTCTTTGCAATTCTTCCCATAAGGCCTGCAACCCCCGAGTATTCTCTTTACTGTTGTACATGAAACTGGTGTTGAGTGGGTAGAATTCAATGAAGCTGTCAGCGGAGGACATGTGAGGCATCTATTTCTCAAACTAGAGACTCTGATGAACTTATCCTCTTGTTTGGTTGTACATCTGGCCTTCCACATCTCTTTCTGTCCTTTTTAGAGCCAGTTGTCCTTTGAAACATGTAGTGTACAACTTTGTATGAAATCTTCAGTTTTTTGGCAATTTCAAGCATTGTATAGCCTTCATTTCTCAAAGCTATGAATGACTGAAGAGTTTCTAGAGAAAGCAGTTTCTTTTTTGCCATTTTTTTACCTAATATAGATCTTAAGACATGCCCATCTATTGCATACTGTGGCAACTCAAAAACAAACACAAAGACAATGTTAAGATTCATTTAACTAACCAAATAGCTTTCAACTTTGATTGATATAATGGCAAGTGATTTTTCTAGTACCAAATTATCAATTTAGCATGATTACTCAAGGATAAGGTGTTGGAGCGATGGCTGCTGTCTAGATTTGATCAAATATTACTTTTTTCAAATAGTGATGGTGCTATTTTTACATCAGTAATGTCCTGACTATACTTTGTGATCAGTTGAATGCCACTTTGGTGAATTAAAGTACCAATTTCCTTCCGAAACAGCAAAATCTGTACATTATTCAAACTTTTGGCCAAAAGAATGTGTGTGTGTGTGTGTGTGTATATATATATATATATATATATATATATATATATATACAGTATATAGGTGTGTAATTATTTTCCAGTAAACCTAAGGCTATGAAGTAGTTCCAGGTCTTGACCGCATAACAGTTCCATATCATTTTGCCAAATTATTTCAGTTATTTCATAGAACCCTACAGGCTCTAATATAAAATTCCACAAGAACTCTCTGGACTTTCATGTATGTTCATCAACATGCCTGCCAAAGAACAATGATGTATTTTGTAATGCACAAACTGCCCTAACATGCTCTCTCTCTCTCTCTCTCTCTCTCTCTCTCTCTCTCTCTCTCTCTCTCTCTCTCTCTCTCTCTCTCTCTGATCTGCTCTATAGGGGTGACGGTAGCAGCGAAGGGATACTTTAATGCACTGGTCAAACTAGGAGAGCTGGCCAGTGACAGCCAGGGCTCAAAGGAGCTGGGTAAGAGAGTGATGTGTCTGTGCCGAAGTGAAAGTGTAAAAACAAGTGACTACAACAGAAGAAAATGAAGAGGCCAGCCTGAACAATAAAATGTAGATGAAGAAACCGAGGGAACGCTAGAGAGGGGAAAAGAGAGAGAGGTCTTTGTTGAAAGATTAACAACACCACATGATCTCATTGTACGGCTGAAAACAGCGGGGGTGGAGGAGAGAGAGGGAGGGTGGAGGGCAGAGAAGGAGAGGGAGAGATGCCAAGCTCCACACACACAGTTGCCCATTGGGGGATAAAGAGAGCCAACATCCACTGCTCAGCACAGTGGAACCACAAACAAAACTTTCATCATCAGTGAAACTCAAGAATGAGCAGACAATGGCATGGTTATCACATTCGCTAAATGAATACATTGTTGTCTTTAACTCTGCTCTAACAACCAAGGCAGGGTTTTTTTCACATTTCCCTTAATTCACAAAGTACATTGAGAAACATATGTGCCAACATCAATAGTGCCATTGAAATATTTACATTGAGAAACACTAGATCAGGTTTTTTTACTCAACTTGACATTATGTTGTTAGTACTGTGTAAAGACAGTTCACATTCACGGGCAAGGAAGAGGCGAGAAACCGGCTTGTCAATATAAATAATAATTTAATGAAGAACTTAAAACAAACACATAGGACAGCAGACATGTCTGCTGATTAAGCTCTCTCTCCCGATCGCCGTCTGCGAGTGGCCTTTATCCCTCTTGACGGCTCAATTAGCCTGATACGGGACCGGGCGTGCGTAATCACGCGCCGGTCCCGCCCTCCACCGTGCCACATTCCTCCCCCGTTCTTTCAGGCTGGGGACCCCTGGCCTGACGTACATCCCCTGGGGGGGGGGGGGGGGGGGGGCGCCTCCCGCACGGTCTGCCGGCAGGTCATCCCCATCAACCTGGACGAGGGAGGGGGCAAGGGGAGGGAAACAAAAAAACCAACAATTAAAAATGGGGGGGAGGGTTCCTGCACTGGGCAGTACCTCCCCTCCCACAAACACCATAATTTAAAAAAAAGAGGGAAAAGGCCAACGCAGAGCGGCATCGAGAGAGAGAGGAGAGAGAGATTAAAGGAAAGAAAAAAAAAAAAACGTACTCGCCGGTTCTCTGATACGCCGTAGCTCGTTCCTCAGCCACTTCTCCACCCTCTACAGGACAACAGCCGTGCCTCTCCGGGCAGATCGGAGGCAGTCCTCAGCCCCTGGCGGACGGAACGCCCCGCCGCGTTCCCGGGGTGTCGAAGGGGCCTCCCCCCGCCCCTGGCAGCGGTTCTCCCGCTCCAGGCGGTCGGCGGCGAGCCCCTCCCCGCACGCGGTCGGCAGTCTCCAACCCCGCCGCGTTCCAGCGGCTTCTAGGGGACTCCCCCGCCCCTGGCAGTGGCCCTAACCGCTCCAGGCGGTCGGCCAGGAGCCCCTCCTCCCCTCGCGGTCGGCGGCCGTTCCTCCGCGTCCAGGTGGCTGGGCTCCTCCGTCTCCCGGCAGATGGCCGCGGCTGCTCCATTGAGAAGTGGCAAGAACTCCCTCTTCCTTCCTGGGTTTCGGCACCAATGTAAAGACAGTTCACGTTCACGGGCAAGGAAGAGGCGAGAAACCGGCTTGTCAATATAAATAATAATTTAATGAAGAACTTAAAACAAACACATAGGACAGCAGACATGTCTGCTGATTAAGCTCTCTCTCCCGATCGCCGTCTGCGAGTGGCCTTTATCCCTCTTGACGGCTCAATTAGCCTGATACGGGACCGGGCGTGCGTAATCACGCGCCGGTCCCGCCCTCCACCGTGCCACATACTGTTATTCTACAGACTTAGTTTTGGGTTTTCCCAATATCCCTACACTAATACCAAAATGATGAATTATCATTTGTAACTTATCAAGCTACATCCACCAAACCTGGCACAGACCTTCAGACTTTTCTGATCGTAATTGCAGTTTTCACACAGCAGAAAAAAACATTGACTACATTGACAGAATCCATCAATCCACCCATCCGTTTGTCTTACTCTTATGTCTGTGTAACCCTCAGACTTCAAACTTTATAAAAAATAAATAATAATTTCAGACAAGGGTTTTTCAAGCCAACATCAAATGTTGTCACTCGCAAGTTTGTCATCATATTTTAGGGCCTTTGGCATCAAAAAGTTTGAAAACCAACTGTTGAAAGTCATCATCAATGTTTCAGGTGACACGTTATTCCAGATGGCAGAGGTTCATCGGCAGATCCAGGTTCAACTCGAAGATGTGGTGAGTATAAGAAAAAAGTGTTTGAGTGTCTGTCTATTTATCCAGGGGGATTTCATTCGTGTTAGTAGGTATTTGTATGTAAAATGTACATGTTTGGATAGAGACTGAAACACAATATAAATCCACAGCATTGACAACTTCTCAAATGTAAACATCATTACAGTGTGAACAGATGTGTAAAGTGCTTGCAATTTAAACAGAATACTTGTACTTTTACTTAATTACATTCTCGAAGACAAAAGTGTACTTTATTACTTACAATTTTATTTAGACTTGAAATGTACTTGCTACATTTTTGCAGTTAATTTTCTGTCATCTTACTAGACAAACTAATTGAACTGCGCTCTTGCTCAATTTAATTAAATGTTATTTATTCCACCAATTAAATCAATTTAACATATAATGTAATAGGCCACAAAATCCTCTCAATCACACTCTGAATATCCACTCTCTCTTGATTTCATACTAGCTAGGAATAAAGTAACTTTTTACTTTTTTAATACATAAGTACAATTTAATGTGAATACTTTTTTACTTTCACTTGGACTTTTAACTGATTACAAATGTCACTTTATTTTGAAGTAATTTCAAAGTACTTTTTACACCCATTCTATTCTCAGACACAATCCCATAGCAAGACTCTCATTTAAGAGTAAATGACTAAGCATTAAACATATTTAATTAATATAATTTACAGCACTGTCAGGTAATTATGTTTATAATAAAATTAATTACATGATATGTTGATTAATTAATCAAATCAATCGCAGTTAATCGCATATATTCATTATTTGTTGAGAAAGGCCCCCAAATAAAAATAATTTTTAAATGTTATTACAATATATTACATTATTGTGACAGAGAAGTAAAGCATTGATAAGAAGATAGCGTAAGACAGACGCTTTTGAAGCGTCTCACTTTTGTTGTGTTGCATCAAAAACACAGCGTTTTAAGGTCGCTATGTGAAGTTAAACACAGTTTAAAATTTATAAAAACATGTCTCGAAATCCATGAATTCAGAGTTGTGCTCTTTACAGCTTTGTTTTTGAATGCAAGAACATCATCTTGTGCTGTCTGCTGTCAGTAAGTGTGGTTTGTTGCCTGTTCAGCTGGATTTACTGTTACTGCCCCCTGCTGAAAAGGTGGCAATTCAAGCTTGAATTGCCTCGAGGTAGAAATATTTCTTATTAAAGTTTGGGGGCATAATTAATTGCATTAATGTTCTTAATGCAGTATTTTTACATAATTAATCTATTTAACATGAATTAACATGTTAAATTGACAGACCTAATTATTTATTATGAATCTAATAAAATGATGTAGAAGTGTTTGTTTTAGATGCTATCAATATGTTGATATTGTGCATTTCAGTGTCTATCCAAATGTATTAAAATGTGCGAAAAAGCACATATTACACAGATCACACATTGATCTGTTTGTCTGTCTGCAGCTGAAGCTGTTCCATTCAGAACTGCTGTCTCAACTGGAACAGAAACTGGAGTTGGACATCAAATATCTCACAGTGAGTGTAAACTATTCCACGATGAAATGTCAGCCACCAACATCACACTCTACACTAAAAAGTCTTACATTGTTGTAATAGTAAACTTGCTTTTATTAAAAAAGTAGATGGAAACCCCATTGGATTTCATTGAGATACAAGTTTTATTAAGTGTTTTGTATTATGTGTGCATATGACTTAACTCAAATGAACAAATTAATTCAAAGTGTTTGTCATGTTAAACCCTTAAAAGTATATTTAATAGTTTGTTAGATGATCAGACTGCTAATTCAAAAAGTATTTTATGCAAAAAGACATTTTCAAATTGGTTCACACATCACTTGGATACAATTATAAACGTGATCTGTAACTCACTCTTAATTTCACAAGAGTTTACATTTGTAAGCACAATATTTATTTTATTTTTTCGTCTACAAGATTAAGATTAACTTTTGACTGGTAGTGTATATGAAATCTGTTTCCAGGCAACGCTGAAGAAGTACCAGAGTGAGAGGAAGTCAAAGGTGGAGTCGATTGAGCGCTGCCAATCGCAACTCAAGAAGCTGCGAAGGAAGAGTCAAGCTAGTCGCCACCCAAACAAATACGGAGACAGAGAGATGCAGGTACTCTCCTTACAATACGACATGGTTCCACTGCTGCAAATCTTGATATTTTGAAGATCAGGATCTAAGTAGCCCAAGATGAATATACAGTAATTAACTGAAACTGAAGTAATGGTTGTAGGTCAACAGCTAAGGGTCTGGGCCGGTATAAGGTGCAAGACCGATCCAATGAAATGTGACTTGAGAGTTAATTTGATCGCACCTTTAAGCAAAGCACTTAAACCAAGTTCATTCCAGGGGCATTTTTGCTACAGTTAATGAAAAGTAAGTCACTTTGGATTAAATGTGTCTGCTATATGACTGAGTAATTGTATTGCTTGCCAGCTCTGTGACTGCTGTGTTCATTACTGAAGACTTAGTGGACACTGTCATATACTCCCAGTCATTTATAGTCTGTGTGACTCATAATGGTCAATTGAGCTGAGAAGGCTGTTTGTGCCCTACATATTAAAGCTGATTTGTGAGTTGAAGAGTTTTTTTATCCATGTGTGAATGAGTGTTGTGTTGCATGTATTCTCCAGCACGTGTTGTTTCAGGAGTCAGTATATTGCTTGTGTACACTTAAGCTGTGCTGTCATGTGTGTCAGAAAGAGAGGGAATAGGTCAGGTAAAATGAGATTAAACAGATATCCGGTCCAGATAACTTGAGGGAAGAAAAAAGTAACATTGAAGGAGAGTGAGCGATAAAGAAAAACGGTAGTTGGAAAGAGGTTTAGGGGGAAACAAAGGTGAAAGAGCTGAGATACTACAAGAAAATGCCAACTAAAGGGATGGTTAATCCAAAAATGTAAATTCTGTCATAATTTACTCACCCTCGATTTGTTTAAAACCTGTTTTTAAACATGACTCATGCTCTATATTCCAAGTCTTCTGAAGACAAAGAGTGGCTTTGATGAGGCACAGACTGAAATGTAAGTCATTTTATTGAAAATCTCTCTGTAACAGTATGTGGAGTTGATGAGTCGTCGACAGGGGGAGCTGGATACTCTGGTTGCCGTTGGTTACCGCTCTGCTCTGACAGAAGAGAGGAGGAGGTATTGCTTCCTGGTGGACCGCCAGTGTTCAGTCACCAAGATCCTCGTCAACTACCACTGCAAGGTAACAGGACAACTATGAGCCAACAATAGGGGCAAGGGGCGCACTTACATACGGTGCCACGCTGGGGTGGTGGGTGGTGGGTAAGAGGGGGAATTTCTTTTTACATGTTATTAACGGGAGTTTCTCCAGATGACATTAGACAATATCAATGACACGTATAGACATGGAGCTGTTGCTTCATCATTTAACAGGAGAATGTATTTCAAGTTAGCGTATATTGACCACAATAAGGGTGAAAATTCACAAGCCATAGACCAACAGCACTGACTTAGCAAGGCCCCCTATTCTGACTGTATTATACATGTAATTATTTTGATTCATCTTGCTAGATCAGTGTTCCCAACCTTTTTTCAGTCATGTTAAAAGGACTTTCAGTGGCAAACCTGAGCTTGAGATGATGCACATAGCCTATCTGTTCTGGCAGGGATGGAAGAGAGACAGACATGAAGCTCCTCTTACACCATTCTCAGACATTCTCTGTACTTATTCTTGATGTATGTCAGGCTAGAAAAAACTCAAATAGGTTGTGGAGAAGGGTAGCAGAATTGCAATGGCACTACTTGCAACAGCTGGATATCCTTTCTCCGCAGTTATCCAAAAAACTGTCCAAAGCCATGTCTTGAAATGTAACTTTTAAACTGCGATCTTCCCTTAGGTTTGTGAGTTGCTCTTGTACCTGCAATGGCATGTCTGTTGAGCTTTCTAGTCCCAATTAACTCCAAGGACCCAGTCAAACTCCACATAAGATTCTGTTGGAAAACAAAAGTTTAACCTCTCCACTTGGACTTTTAAATGCTGGGCATTTAAACGCCAGAGAGTTTGCTGTTAGGATGTGCACTGCAAAACGGAAACATATCAAGTTGGCCCTGCTCAACGAAAGATATCCAAAGTGCAAACTTAGACCTGAATCCTTGCAATTCGTCAGTAGAGGTGAGCACATTTTTGTATTGAGGTCAGTGAGATGCTTAAAAACGTTGGGCAAGTAGGTGAGTTTTCAACAGCATGTTGCGTTTGAAATCAACTCAGCATTTCCTGAATTTTCTCCCAATAAGGAAAGTATTGAATTCTTCCCTCAGTTTGTGAAGTCATGCCAAAACCTTGCCGCATGATACCCATCGAACAGTCATGTATAATAATAATAAGGTCTGATGTTCTACTTGCTAATTGTATTGTTCAACAGGGGAACCTTTGATATTTTGTCATCTGCATAATGTTGACAATGGCTTTGCATACTGGTAAGATAACCGGGTTTCTTCAATTTAGACACTATTTCAGCCAGATGGAAGCTAGCCTTCGGTGCTTTCTCTGACACCTTTGTACACTTCATCATTACTTGCTCTTGTTTTTTGTGTTGACTTTTTAATCGAATAAAATATTCTGCATCCTTACTTGCAAGTGACGCGTGATTTTTGTCAGATGCCTTTCTAGTTTGCTAGGAACCATTGCTTCATTCAACCAGACACAGAGGTAAAGGACATGATGGATCCCCAATAGAGGTGAAGCCGTATGACAAGTAACTGTCGATGTACTGTCTCCTCTTCATTTTCTTGCTGCTGCTCTCAGATAACTGCTCTGGGCTGCTAAAAGTTGATAGTGGATGGCCCAGATGGATCTGGAGCATTTCTTTTCAGAAATCATTCCATATTTGGGTGCGCTATCCACGTATTGTCACTAGTAGCTGACTTTTTTCTTCAGAAGAATATGGTGCTTTACTGTATTCACATGCTTTGACTAGGGGAAAATGATAATAATTTACACAAAATATTTTAGTGTTCTCAGTGATGTCTCGTCACCCTGCGGTTGGCGCTAAATCCTCAGCTGAGCAACGGACTGTCCCTAACTTAATATTTTAGTGGTTGTTTGTACTTGACATGAATTGCTTGTGTTGTTGTATTCCTCACATGAAAATCACTGTACAGTCGCTGTATGCCAACCAATGGACGACAGCAGTGCTCTGCCGTTCTGCAAGTCTCATATCATACTGTATGTATTAAAACTTGTTTGAGTTCATTGGAGATATTTTTTTTTTTACTTCTAATATATTATTATATATTAATATAATTGTTTTTTTTTTTGAAAGAAGAGTAGTTTTCTGCTACTTTCGCTATGGCTGAGTACAATACTGGATGCTCGTTATAGCCCTTAGATTTTACCGTAAATTTGTAGGCTACATGCAGTGCATTACAGAATAAACCAGCTAACTCACTCTGTTAAAAACACACACAAACTACCAAACATTACTTATCCATGCCAACAAATGTGCAGTATTTAATGCTGAAGTCTTTTAACTTTATCGATGTTAAAATACTTTGCATATTAAGCTGAGATAGGAGTAAGTATTTTGAGACAATAAGTAACCATAAGTAAGCCATTCATTGGTTAATACTCTTGAAAACCAGGACATTGTTTCTATAAAAACTACATTGTTCGTTTTGAGTGGCCCGTTCTGCCTGACACAGCAACATAGACTCAAACAATAGTGTGAGTTTAAGGAAGGACTGTATGTTTGATCAACCAATTAAAGACATAGACGGTGTAGAAAGCTATTTGAAAATATTTTTTGTTTCTGTAGTTCTGTTCTGTGACGCTAAATTACACACTTCATCTTTAAAGGAATAGGTAACCCCAAAATGACAATTGTATTCTGGCATTGTTTACAACATTGTTTATTTAATCTCATGAAGTTCCATATCTGATCAGTAGTCCATAAAACTGAACCTTTCAGCATGTTGTTATGAAAATGAGTTATACATACAATAAAGCATTGTGCGACCCCACGAACGCATGCTTTACTAAATGCAGTACATAATTTAAATTCATTTAAGCCAATTGGTCTCAGTTTAGAACACTCTGGGCTGTCAGTAAAGGGTTAAACTTTCAATGCACGTCATGTGTCAAAACAACATGGTGCTGATCACAGCGGAATTTGTCTTTGGGAGAAATGCCAGCAAAACTACATCTGGTAAGAAGCCTAAATAAGCTTTTACACTGAAACCTATTTGAGTCAAAAGACCAGAGTTTCTAGTTTCATCCGATATGCCATTTTTAAAATTTTTGTGATCGCAAAACCTATGCTGCTAAACACATTGTCACTGTGCATTATCACTTTTTTATGGGTTTTTCCAAAGTTGGAAACTGTTGCTTTCAGAGGCTTTATATGGAGTTAGGATGAAAATAAGGTGCATTTCGAACTGTTCTGAGACCAGTGCTGACAGACAGCACATTGGAGGTTAAGTCATTCACTAAATAGGGAGCAAGGGAGCATCCTATTGCTTTCTTGTGCAGTTAAGTGCATTCACTCTGAAAATCCAACCAAAAGTTCAGTTTCAGGTTGCAGATGATGTCTGGACCACTCAACATGTTTGGCAGACATGGGACAATGATAATCAGTACATAGATTCAGAAACTATAAAGTATAATTTTATTTTAACATGGTTGGCAGTGATTGGACGATACTTGGATGAGTATAAGAGTTTGTTTTGCTTATGTTTGATTGATAAAATGTTTCAGCATTGACGATCACTTGTTTGTTTGACAGTGCAAAGAGAGTACGTTGAGATTTTGTTGTCCAAGTAGAATACTTTTCCCAATACACATTGTTCCAAAGAAGCTTTATAGAGAATAAGTCTGTAACATTTTTAAAAAATTAATAGCCAACACTCCTGGGAAAATAATAAATTATTTGATGAAAAAATTTAAAAAAAGCTTGGTATTATTTTAAATTTCACAACTTAATGTAGTCCCATTGTCCATATTTGTAGACATACATTTTTAGGCAAACTGTTTGCTGTAGATTTTTTTTTTTTTGCATGTTTATTTACTTGTTACAAATCAAAAAGAGACATGAACACAGCAATATTTTGTGTCTTAGGTGAGAGAGGTCTTGTCGCAGAAGCTGTCGTCATGGCAACAGTCATGCTCCCAGCCGACCAAACTACCAGAACGAGCCCTGAACCTGTTACGTCACACTGCCCCTCAGAGCTCTGGAGGAGCAGGACTTGCAGATGTGCTGCGCAATGCTAAACTGGGAATCTCGCAAACTGGAGAACAAGTGAGGGGCTCTGATTTACACTGTATTCTAAAAACTGGTTTTACAGGCCGAGACTAGGTGTAAGGTAACTCTAAACATAATTGTAATGAAGAGGCACCATTTAGTGTTCAGACAAATACTACAAATTAGTGTTTTATTTGAAAAGTGCACTCAATAATTTTTTTTCCCTCATTTATGAAGTTTTACTTTTAAAGAAATGAGTTGTAATTTTGAAACATATGAATAAAATATTGAGCACTCACATCATAAGACGAGGACTCTAGTCATATCAGTAACCTTATAAAAGCTGCTTTATTCTAAATGGAGATGGTCCCCTCATGGGGGGCTGCCATGTTAGAATCACATGACCAGCCGAACACTACTCACTTAACCTCAGTAACTGCCCTGATACTGGACACTTTCACTCATGAATTTAATTAATCAGGACTTTCTGTGGATAGTCTACAATGGCATCAGTCACTGAAAACTATTGCGTTTGAATGATGCTGCATCTACACCGCAAGGTTTCAGTGAAACACATATCGCTGATTCTTGAGATAAAATCATAGTTTTTTTTTAATACTTTATTCATTTGAAATAGATATATTTGTAGACAAAGGTCTCAGCTAACGAACCGTGTAATGGAACAGGTTTTTATAAAAACACTTTTTTCTGAAAATGTACAATATATATATATTTATATTTAGATATTTATTTAATTTATTTTTTTATTGAAGTCCATTATTTTTCATCTATTTTCCCTGAAATTAATAAAGGTATAAAAAGAAAGTTTTCTTTTCCTCTTTCAGAGGCTGTCTGTACAGGAAGTCCCACCTTTGTTAAACGGTGACAGTAGCAGCCGGTTGCAGCAGCAGCGGTCAGCCCAGTCTGAAAACCTATTCCAGTCTCTCCCGGGCCTTTCACCTAGTACGAACTCCACCCGTAATGACCACACCCACTCCCAAGACTCTTCCCTCCAGTCAGCAGTGAGCGTGCCTGGTCTACAGTCTCAACCCTCTGTCAGCCATACCTCCCCATCTTCCCTCAGTTCTCTGCAGGGTCTCACCCCTCCTGTAACTGCCCCTCATAGCCCCCCATTGCCCCACAGTGCCCCTCTGTCCCGCGCCCTCACACCTGTGCCCTCCACACCCTTCCATGAAGTGGCCAACTCACCCACCACCTTTAATGTGCTGAAAGGAGCAGAGTTGTACGCTACCTCCACGCTACCGTTGCCAAGGAGACAGCCCAGCGAGATCAGGACAGGGTTCTTGGGTAAGTGATTGTTTGGTTTTGGTCAAATATAAAGTCTTGAGTAAATCTCACAAATAAATGGCCAGTCATATTTCACCACAAAATCAAAAGGAAAAAGTAACCCGAGCAACCATAAAGAAGACTATTTTTAGGCCCATTAAGATTTTTTGCATTGTTAATTTTTCATGATAACGATGACATTTTCCCACAAAATATGTTCAGTTCTTAAAATAATACATTTAATGACTTAATCTTAATGATTATATTTGTCACTTCGAACCTGTATGCTGTTATTATTTCCTGTGGAATGAAAAAGGAGAATTTTGAAGAATCTTTAAGCAGTTCTTTTCCATTCAACAACAGTTCATAGTGACCACAGCTCTCAAGTGCCAAAATGGAGAAAACATACCAGGAAGTATAATAAAAGTTTTAAAAACGTATGCACTATATTCAAACTGATCTCAGTGAAATTGGAAACAGTAGGATGACTTTTCTTTAGGTAAAATCATAGGTAAATAAAGGCTGTGTTTACTGAAATTTGAAACACTACCCCAGTGGTGAAAGCAGTAAGTGTCGTTGGGCGTATGGACTTTGAAATGTCCAAAGAAGGGCACTAAAAGTGAGTTGTGAAACTAGTTGTTTTTAGCTGTACAGGCTGTAATACAGTGAAGAGGAATGTATGTTTTATAAAATGAAACCTCAACCCAAACCCTAAACTTAAACCTACCATCAGTGGAGTAAAATTAATGTTAGAGGCAAAAATTCATTATTCACTGAAAATATTCCTCTCTGCTGCAGAGATATGACATTTTGGTGCAGGTTGGAGGTCAGTAGCTATGTTTCAATCCAAGTTGCATATTTAATTTTATGTATAATTATATATGAAAAATGTGTGAATAAAGCCGTTCCATCCCGTGTGTTCAAAAGAACAAAATCATCACTTCCGGATAAATTGTAGCCATTGTAACTCTTTTATTAATAAAATACTTGCATTTTATAACACAAAGACAAAACACTGTAAATAACTTTTCTCGTGTGGGAGAGGCAGCATGCCACACAGTTCTGGGAGCACTGTGTGTGTGCATTCTTCAATCCTTACTTCAGTAGTTTGCAAGTTAATGTAATCCTGCATTAAGGATAGTAAAAAACATGTTTGGCTCGCTGTCCTGGGTGAAGGGCATGAGGCACAAGACTTGACCCAAGATCGAATACACCCCCTCCCCCACCCCACCCCACCCCCAAATTACTTATTGATGAAATAGATATGTGGGGATGGGGAGGTGGAGGGATGCTGAAAGGCTTGATGGCAAGTAGAGGTAAGCAGCTGTTTATAGATGCTTACTCTGTCAGTGTGATTGGTCGGATTAAAGGAACTTGCTCCTCCTGAACTTTGTTAACGAAACTACATGTCTTTACCGTGCAGATCTATAAGCTATTTTTCAAAAGTGTCAATAAAACTGCTCTTCAACACAGTTTAAGTTTATATTCATATAATTTATTTGCTCTACAAACTCTTTGCAGGCTTGGATTTACTAGACAGGATAACCAGAGCAACATTTCAGATGCAGTGATTGGCCCACTGGTTAGTCTAGTTACATTACATTACTTTTTATGTGCATATTGTATTCCTAATAAATTCAGTAGGAGTTTATTCCAGTTTATGCACATTTCTTCTTATCAAATAAAATATGTATCCACCACAAACATTTTTGTTGTGATGTGGGCGTGGCCGAGTGGCGTCTGTGGAGAGCGAGGTCAGGAGAAGGAGGGAGGTAAGGACTGACATCTGTGGGAAATTATCTCTGCAACGGGTCGGCCGCAGCCCAGAACAACATCAGCAACACTTCCGCTCACAGACGTCCACTCATGAATGCTTGCGAGCATGGCCGCCCGTTCGCATTAGCTCAACAGCTCCATGACACCTCCCGAAGGTGGTTGCTGGCTGAAGAGCGTGATGCAGAGGAAGTGCTTGTTCTGTTGGTACTGAAAGAGTTCATCGCTCCACTACCAGAAAGGAACAGTGGAATGCGTCGCTGGATGGGGCTGTCCAGCTGGCTGAGGACTATATGGTGGTGTATTCAGGGGACAGAAAGCCCTCTTCTCTCTCTCTCTTCCCTCCCACTACCATTCCCCTCATCCTATTCCTGTTCACCGGAAACAGGCAGTCCCTAACCCAAACCAGTTCCCTGGTCCCATGGGCCGTTCATCCCGCTGGTCTCCCCTAATCCTCTCCGCTCTCCCCACAGGCTGGTGAATCTACTGCCGTGGGTGTTGCTGTGAATTCTGAGCTGGTCTGCTTGAGCTGTGGGGAACCTGGGTATTTCCAGGATCGATGTCCCACAATGGAGGTGGAGACATTGGTCCGGGTCCATGACGCACCTCTGGCCACCCCCGATCGAGCAGGAGCATATCAGAAAACTGTGAGAATTAAGGGAGGTACATAACAAGCCTTGGTGGATTCAGGTTGTAATCAAACCTCCTCTCACCAAAGCTTGGTTCAATCCGAGGCTTTGAATACAAGCCAGTGGGTGAAGGTAAGGTGTGTGCATGGGGATATTCACAATTACCTCTTAGTGACCATCCCAATTCAATTCAAAGGGCAAAAGCAGTGATAGAGATGGCGATTACTCCCTGATTCACCTATCTACTAATTTTGGATACGAAATGGCTGGAATTTCCACCTTTTTGAGGGGAATTTGTGTGGATGGGACCTATATCAAAGTGTATCGTGTGTGTGTGTGTGGGCAATTTCCTGGCTGGGAAGGCAGTGCTGGTAACATGTACGTCAGCTCCACGTTAGGATGACTCAAACGAGGATGCAGCCGTGCATCCCTCACACTTAGAGGATTCCCTGCAGGGGATTTCACTCTGGAGAAGATGTGAGATGAGAACTTAGGCATGCCTTTGACCAAGTGAAAGTAATTAATTGTCCCTTTCGAAAGAACTGGTATGGACCTCGTCAAGCCATTAGAATGGATGACACACAGGCATCACTTTGTGTTGGTTCTGGTGGACTACACAACATGACATCAGGAAGCAGTGCCTCTGCACAACATTTCAGCACAAAGTGTTGCAGAGGCACTCGTCAGAATGATCTCCCAAGTGGGGATTCAGAAGGAAATCCTCACCGATCAGGGAACAACATTAATGCCATGTACACTATGCGAACTGTATGAATTATTGTGGATTAAATTGATTTGGATCAGCGTTTACCACCCCCAAACGGATGGCATGGTTGAACAACTTAATCAGACACTAAAGAATATGAATTGTAAGTTTGTACACAAAGATGCTCGAAACTGGGACAAGTGGCTCAAGCACCTATTATTTGCAGTATGAAAGGTCCCGCAAGCCTGGGTTCTCTGCATTTGAATGATTGCATGAATGATTGCATTTGAATGATTGTACGGGCGTTGAAAGTGTGGTGTGCTCGACGTCCTATGGGAAAATTGGGAGGCGGAACCTGCCGTAAAAAAATTAATTCAATATGTTCTTGACCTTAGAGCAAAACTCCACACACTTTGGCAATTAACACAGGAGAACAACAGAGGCTACAGGAATTTGCACAGGTAGATAAAGTCCTTATATTACTTCACACATCGAGCTCTAAATTACTCAACGAATGGCAAGGGCCCTTTGAGGCCATCCATTGTTAGGTTAAACGAATGTGTCGAGGCAGAGCACATCAGATTTACAGTCCCAGTGACGCTGGCAATGGTGTTTCCAGAGAGGGAGGAGCTCGCTGCACTGGAGGTGAACTTAAAAGCCACTGATTGAGCCATCCCGGTCACTTGTGGAGACCACCTCTCACTGTCAAATGTTACGGAGGTTGCCAGGTTGCAAGGAGAATTCTTCAACATTTTCTTACCTCTTTCTGTCATACGAATCTCATTGAGCAAACTGGTATGCAGTTTTCCCTTCCGATAACCCGAGCACAAAAAAGTGGTTCGGAAGGAATTAAAAACCATGCTAGGGAGTAATGGGAGTAATAGAAGAATCACACATTGACTGGGCCAGCCTGGTGGTGCTGGTCCCAAAGAGTGATGGCTCGGTCCAGTTCTGTATGGATTATAGAAAAGTTAATGCGGTGTCTAAATTTGATGCATACCCGATGACTTGGGATGAAGAGCTGCTCAATCGTTTTGGCGTGGCTCACTTTTATTCGACACTGGACTTAACAAAGGGATATTGGTAGATCCCCTTAACTCCTATGTCCCATGAAAAGATGGCATTTTCCACACCATTCAGATTACACCAATTTGTGTAATTCGACAGTTCCACTATGTTTCAGTGGCTCATGGACCGAATCCTCAGACCGCACACTACTTACACCACTGCCTATCTAGATGACATCATAATTTTCTGTAATAATTGGCAGAAGCACCTGCAGCATCTGAAGGCTGTCTTGAGGTAGTTGAGATGGGCAGGAGTCATGGCAAACGCAAAGAAATGTGCATTTGTGTAGGTGGAAGTATGGTATTCTAGGCTTCCACTTGGATCATGGGCATGTGCGGCTACAAATTGGTAAGACCGAATGCAGCCTGCCCTAGACCTAAGACCTAAAACAAGATGAGACAGTTCCTGGGGCAGGCTGGCTTGTAGTTTTGTGCCTAACTATTTGACTGTCACCAGCCTGCTGACTGATCTCATTAAAATGGCAGTCCAGTGGACGGAGTCATGTCAGCAGGCATTCACGCGGGTGAAAGCTGCACTTTGCGGTGGGCCGCTTTTGCATTCCTCTGACTGCTCTCTCCCTTTTTGTTGCAGACAGACGCTTCAGACAGGGGATTGGTGGCTGTATTATCCCAGATAATGGAGTGGGAAGAATGCCCCGTGCTGTACATTAGTCGGAAGCCCTCAGTGCGGGAGATAAAGTACAGCACAATTGAGAAAGAGGGCCTCACCCAGTCCTCACCCTCCAGTACTACCTGGTTGGGAGGGCCTTCACACTTTGTTCGGACCATGCCCTGCTCCAATG
Organism: Moxostoma hubbsi; assembly: GCA_032164185.1. Lineage (NCBI taxonomy): Eukaryota > Metazoa > Chordata > Actinopteri > Cypriniformes > Catostomidae > Moxostoma > Moxostoma hubbsi. Next base: position 8,923,103 of record JAVLUX010000015.1, on the reverse strand, counting down.
GCTCCATCACAAGGATGCCAATGTGCTGATCAGCCAATGGTATCTGGCTCTCCAGACATTTAAGTTTGAGGTTTTCCACAGGCCAGGTGCGCAGGCGGATTTCCTCTCTAAAAATGGAGGGGGGGGGGGGTCACAGGCCAGATGGCCCCCCGGCCTGAGTTGGGCGATGGGGGTATGTGGTGATGTGAGTATGGCCGAGAGACATCTATGGATAGCGAAGCCAGGAAAAGGAGAATGGTAAGGATTGACACCTGTGGTAAATTATCTCTAATAGCTGTTCTGTTTCAGTGAGAGTTGGAGGGGGATAAAAAGGTGTCCAGACTGCCTTAGGGGAGAGATAGACACATACAGCAGAGTCCAGTGTGTGCATTTATATTATGTTGAAAAGTGAACCTTAGGTGCTTGTACTGAAAAGTGCTGCCGCTTCCTCTTTCAAAACCCAGAAAGATATACATTACAATTGTTTGTGTGCATTTTGGAATTCTTATTTACATTTTAGAGTTTCCATCCAGCAGTTTTCCCAATATGCACATAAAAATAAGTGGATGGAAACCCAGCTAGTGACATCAAAAGGCATTTGTTCTCCCGTGTCTTGTGATCAGCTTTGGTCACTATAAACGGTTGTTGTATGGAAAAGAGCTGTGTGAAGATTCTTCAAATTCTCTGGAAAACCTGAAAATTCTGAAAACCTGGCTGTTCATGTGATTCTTATGAAACTGGCTTGTATTATTCAGAGATGCTCCCCTTGTCCGAATATGCATACATCCCTACTATATAGTATGATGCCAAAAGCAGTATGCCAAAAGAGAAGAGTGTCTGAATCCTCTGTATTTATAAAACAGTAGATAATGAAATACTGCATCCAGCGAGATTCTAAAGTGCACTTTCACTGGACAATTTACCATCCCATTATACCATGAGAATGGGAGCTGGGGGGATGGTATTTTCAAATTGTTGATTTTTTGCAAATTACGGAGGAACGGAGGGCCTGGGTAGCTTAGCAAGTAAAGACGCTCACTACCACACCTGGAGTCGCAAGTTCAAATCCAGGGCATGCTGAGTGACTTCAGTCAGGCTTCCTAAGCAACAAATTGGCCCGGTTGCTAGGGTGGGTAGAGTCACGTTGGGGTAACCTCCTCATGGTTGCCATAATGTGGTTCTTACTCTCGGTGGGGCGAGAAATTCTCAAAACAGTGCAGTTATGATCAGCGAAAATGTAATTTACCATCAAACAACTGTATCCACATGATCACATTTTTATCCTTGTCTTTGTCCAGGCTCCACTCTTCCTCGTGTGCTCCCTCTCAGTCCTCCCTCTCGTGTGGAGGCCCTGTTCCTTCACTCTCCTGACTCCTCAGAGGGAGAGAAAGGAGGAGAAAGAGGAGGAGGCTCGTGTCTGCTTTCCTTCCTGCCAGGAGACACTCTGATCTTGCTGATCAGTGAACCCAGAGACGGCTGGCATTATGGCCAAAATGAGCGCACCGGACGGTAGGAGGCTGATGTCAATCATTCAGGAGTGAAGGGAAATAAACGTTAGCTAGGACACAAGTGAAAATGAGGCTGTGAGGGATGGTAAAGTCAGTTTAGAGAGTTATATTGTTGTGCATCTTGGTATAGATTATTTATACAATGCAATATTGAAAATGTAAAAAAAAGTGAACAAAAAACTGTAGAACAGAGTAATATGGCACTTTTCCACTTCATGTTACAGTTCGACTCACCTCAAATCTACTCGCTTTACTTTTCTGAGCTTGCATTTCCACTGCAGTTTAGTGCCCCTCAATGTGGGTGGGATTATAGGATGATCGTCATAGTTGTGCCGCCTCTACTGCCGTGACATCATCTTAAATACGGCACAAACTGACCAAAACAATAACACAACCGCTAGCTGTTAGCTACTAGCTTATTGTGCTGCATAAAGCAGTTGTTGCATGGTGATTTTACACAAATGTAACAGTTAAATTGGCCTGGATGTTTTAGAAGCAGGCTTCCAGCAGCTGGTCAAGTTAATAAAGTGAAGCTTTCAAGCAGAGTATAGAGTTAACGTTACAAAATATACCATCCTCAATCGTTGCTGAGTCATGGGCACTCTCCCTCACATTGCTCGCCGGTTTAGATAGCGTCCATTTGGTCGAACAACTTCCACTTTTCCTTGATGGTTCTGTTGTCACATTTAAGTTTTTTTTTACTTTTCCCTACACTGTGGGAAGGTCCAGTGGTAGCCATGTGCGGCCAACAGCTGTGACTTCCTGAGAGACTTTTCGTTTCACTCATCACTAACGAGTGGACCGTCTGCACCTCGTTTATTGACCACGGCGTGGTTTTGCACACAGCCATTTATTTTTTCACAATTCAAAAGTTGCGTGGACAAATGATACTGTTATCGCTGTTACTAACTTTAAAACTAGCAGGTTGATGTTGCGTGTCGGAAATCCAGTGACGTTGATACTGACGATTCTCCCTGACCAATCAGTGATCTGTAGGAAAATTAAAAATGTACACATTCACACACCATTTTTATACCCCACGTCATTGCAGTGACATCTATTGTTTAGTTTGTCGAATATTTATGTTGTTCCACCTGACAGTTGGGGTGTAAATAGCTGCACTGTGTGGTAGATGCTATTTACAATGGGGTGCAAACAGACACTCTGTTGTTTTAATTGGGCTTTAGATATTCAGTAACCCTTTATATTTTATATGGATGTTCTAATCTCTCCTTCATAGGAAAGGCTGGTTTCCCTTCTCCTACACACAGTCTTACCCAAACACATCTGGACAACAAGATGTCAGGTCTGTAGAGAGATTTTCTCTAAAATACTCACTCAAAAATACATTAATGCCAAATAATTAGCCAGTTGACAAAATGTTTCGCTAATGTTTCTAAAAGGTCTGCATTCCCATAATTCCATCCTATTCACATGTCTCTAATCCCACCCTTTTCGCCAACACAGTGCTCCTCCCCTGTCTAAGGTGAACAGCACAAGCACAGGGCAGTTGGACAGGCTGCCCCCTGCTGGTCAGATGCAGCAGGCCAGTCCTGACTCAGAGGATGAGAGGCGCGTCCTATCCCAGCGTGTCAGCACCTTCAGACCACGCCCCTACAGCATGATGAACCCTGAAACCAGCAAGATGAGCCCACGGCTTACAGGACAGCGCCTGAGGGACAGGGTAAGGCAACATCATTCCTCATTGTGTTCACACTAATAACAACAGTTGATCTGAAGGGTGTCAACAAGAAGCTGCATACCAAATTTTGTGAGAAATGACCACAGGATGGCACTATTATAAATACATATTTGCTTATATCTCAAGAACATTATGTGCTGTAATCCAAAATCCTCTCCTCTGAATCTTTGAGAGTAACAGGGTTTTACCTTTTTCCCATCATCTTAAATTCTCCGGAAAACCTGAAACCTGAAAATGCAAGTCCTCTTTGTCTGTTCATGTGATTCTTATGAAACTGGCTTGTATTATTCAGAGAGGCTCCCCTTGTCCGAATATGCATATATCCCTACTATATAGTATGATGCCAAAAGCAGTATGCCAAAAGAGAAGGGTGTCTGAATCCTCTGTATTTATAAAACAGTAGATAATGAAATACTGCATCCAGCGAGATTCTAAAGTGCACTTTCACTGGACACTTTATCATCCCCATTATACCATGAGAACGGGAGCTGGGGGGATGATATATTCAAATTGTTGATTTTTTGCAAATTACGGAGGAACAGAGGGGTAGCTCAGCAAGTAAAGTCAAATCCAGGGCATGCTGAGTGACTTCAGTCAGGCTTCCTAAGCAACCAATTGGCCCGGTTGCTAGGGTGGGTAGAGTCACATTGGAGTAACTTCCTCGTGGTCACGATTGTGTGGTTCTTGCTCTTGGTGGGGCACGTGGTGAGTTGTGAGAAATTTCTCAAAAAGAGCAGTTGTATTCAGCGAAATTGTAATTTAGCATCAAACAACTGTATCCACATGATTTGTTCTTTCAAATTTGGCTATTGTGGTCATATTGTGGCTATTTTGCTTTTTAGTGAAACTTTACAATAAGGTTGTATTCGTTAACATCACTTAACTACATTAGTTACTTTAACATGAAATAACAAGTTTATCTTTATAAGTTAGCATGAACAAAAAAATATTGTTCATTGTTAGTTCACGTCACGAGACCTAATGCATTTACTAGTGTTCACAAATATACAACCTTATATTAAAGTGTTATCCATGTCATCCACTGTTTTCTACTCAATGGAATTGAATGGCTTTTAATCTGATAACTCTCTTCACAGATGTCCACAGATTTCACCTCCCCACCTCCGTCCCCGACCAGGTAAAGCTAGCCAGCTCTGCTTAAAGCAATAGTTCACCCAAACATGACAATTTTGTCAATATTTACCACAAAAGAGGGATATTCCCAACATATTCATCCATCATTTTGGGGTCTACATCCAGCTTCAAAAATATTGCACATTGATGGCAATAGTGAACATGGGCTAGATGCGAGCCTCAGTGTAGTTTAAGACTTAAATTTTGGTCTATTCCTCACACACAGCTATTGTATGACTTCAGGAGACTTGGAATATAGAGCATGAGTTGTATGGACTACTTCTATATAAGAGTTTTATGGTGCTTTTTAGGCATTTTCTTGAACAATTTGGGGCTCAAAAGCTGTGGTCACTTTAACTGTTGTTGTATGTTGCTACTTTTTTGGTGAACTATTCTTTTAAAAGAGCATTTTAAATCAATTTATGTCTTCATGGCAGGTCAGTTGTGATGATTTATGCTTTGCCTCCACACAGGATCAATCCGTTTGCCCATATTCGGCTCAAGAAGACGGTGACTAATGATCGCTCTGCCCCAGTTATACAGTAGTACCTTCAATTATTGACAACCAGAGATGCTGTATATAACAGGGCCACTAACGCTTTGCTAAGAGTACCTCTGTATCATTGAATGAGGTATTCAACCTTTGAGATGCAAGTTTTTGATACTAGACTTTTCATTCTTATTTTTGTACATTTCAATTCTGACAATAACCAATGCCAGAATTAAACCCACGTTAATTCCAATCAGCTATGGCAAATCAAATGTACACACAACACGTTATCAGAAGCGGCGGGGGTTGTTTGCATCCAGGAGAAGCGCACAGGAGGATGGAGTGTCGACATGACTTTATAACATTTGATTTCATAATATGCACAGCAGATTATTCAGTCTTTTATAATATATAGTGTGATGTATCTTTCAGCATGATTTCTACAACACAAATCAGGAAATTACGAGATGAAAATGATTACAAATGATTTTTGTGCTTTGTAGAGATGCCCCATTTAAAACATTTGCTGAAACATTATGTTTTTAAACACTATATTTACTGTTTAAACGTCATGTTCTTTAAATGCATCAGATTAAGCTTAAAGCAGGACCCATTCCTGCACCTGAAACAACAAAGATTTATATGTACATTTATCGTTCCAGATGTATTTTAACGACTACAGGAAGCACTTTCAAAAACATAATTATGTGCTGCACTGTTGTGTAGCATGAGGCATTTTTGCAGAGTTCTTTAGTCAACAATTATATTTTATGGGGGAAAATATATACAAATGCAAACCTTAATAGCTACATTTTTATTACTTTTAGACACTTAAAGGAATCATTCAGTCAGCAGTAAAAAATGTCATTATTTCCTCACTCTAATGTCGTTCCAAACCCTTATGCTCTTATTGTTTCTGTGGAGCAACAAAAAAAGAAATTCATAATGATCTTTCTGATTCAAAAACATTGTGCCATCCCAGTTTAACCCCATGCGATGTGCCACGTTTTGGAACGGAGAACGAGATTTGAGAACTACTGAGGATGGGAAGATTTTCAGTAAATAACGACGTAAATTTGAATCTGTTCCTCGCACAAAGTTATTGACTTCAGAAGACTTGGAATGTAGTGCACAAGTCACATGGACTACTTTTGTGATGCTTTTATAGTGGAGCCGATTTGGAGCTTGACAGAAGTGTTCACTCTGAATGTGAATGGCATATCATATGGGTTTGGAATAACATGAGAATAATGACAGAATTTGCATATGCCACATGATCATATACTTTCCATAGAAAACCAGAGCTACTAAAAAAGTTTTTGTTTTATTGAATATAGACAAGGTTTCCTTGAACATTCTGAGAGAAGTAGGTTGACTGCCTGGTGCTGTCAAGTAGAAGTAGGAAACAGCTGAATGATTGAATGGAAAAGTGAAGAATATTTACTGAAAGACTTGGTTAGAGGAAGAAGTACATTGTTTTTGAAAGTCTGAAGTGAAGAGGCTCTCAGCTCATCTCTTGTCCCCTCTTTACAATCAGTCTTGTATATTTTGTCAAACCCTAAATCTCAAAAACTAAAGTTTGTAGTCTTAAGTTGCAGCTGATTCTAGGCAAGAGATATGATATGGCTAAGAGTGAAGCTGGTGTATGGAGAGAGAGGACTTCTGAAAATGTGCAAGAACGGTCTGGAGGAAGTGGCGGTGGTAAAGTGCTGTAGCTGAAGTTTTGTAAAATAGACAACAACAAAAAAACTCTTCTTTACCCATCTAATTATTTTTTTCAGAAATTTTAGGAAGAGTGGATTTATACCCAGCAATTTGAAATTAACAAAAAAAAATTGTGATTTAGTAAATGTAGTAATTTGACCTTTGGGCTTGTTTATCTTTATCGTAGTTATCTTAAAAGTTGCTTATAATAGTAAGATTTTGCACTGATTCTGACAACATTATTCTAATTATTAATAATGATAATCTTGTTCATTCAAAAAAATATGTTTCCACTTCAGGGTCAGTTTTGTTCTGATACCATCAAATATAAAAATAATAATAAAGCAATTATAATTCGATCTTAAGTTGAGTAAAGCAAAATCAAGTTAATCTACAACCTTATATATACATATACACACACACATAAATGTATAGATAACTATCTACTGGGAATATAGCATGTTTTTATTAGTTCTAAAGTTGAATTTCCAAACTGTTGTAATCTATGTGAAATATTATCCCAAAGACCCTTCCTATGAAACACTGGCTTAATTAACAGCCATATTTACTGTTTGCTGTATAATCTTGTTAGTTAGACTGGTTCCTTCACCGTACTATTTTTGTGATTATTAAATCCGTATGCTATGAAGCCGTTTGCAGGGGGCTCTTGGGTCAGGCACATTAACTCCCATCACTAGATGTTTTTTGGATCAAATGTGTTTGGAGTCTCTTTGGATCGGTCATATATTTTTTTGGACTGTTCTAACTTTATGCTAACTGCATCTCCCTGCAATGTCTTTTGAAAATGAACTTCAATAAACAAAGTTAATCTCTGTGGTGTGTTAATTTCTATACAAATAATAATAATAATGTAAACAGTAAGTTTGCAACAAAAAAAAAACAACAACACTGTAGCCGGATAAATATGACTTGCCTTTGTACAGCAATGATTATCTATTACTACAACACATCCATTTATGAGGTTTGTGAAAGAAAATCTTATGACAATAGTGTAATTAAATGAACAGCTTTTATTGAGAGCAAGCCGGTAATAGGACAGAAGGAAAGGTGGGTGTGGACTGTACAGGATTGTGTAGGACTTTTTTCACAGTTTTTTCAGCCATTCCAGGTTTTCCCCTTGTGGGTCAGATGGGTGCGCTGGAACGTCCGGCATGTTTCCATCATCTCGCACTGGGACTGAAGGTTTAATATCATAAATAAGATCAAACTTACTGGCAGAGTATAACATGACGTTAATTAGCTAATAGAAACAAAATATATGCACTGAAAACAAATTTGGAGTTGGGGACGCCTTTGAAAAGTGAAGTAAAATGTACTTATTTTATCAAATTAGGGAATAAATATGTCTACTTTAGGATTGATACATGATGACACACTGTAAAGATAAACAATCATAAATAATATTTACTTATAAGCAAGAAAGACCATTCATTTTTACATGTTTGAACTGAGACAATGTATACATTATATTAATCACTGATAATAAAGCATTACAGTTGAAGTCAGAAGTTTACATACACCTTAGCCAAATACATTTAAACTGAAGGTCAGTTAGGATCACTACTTTATTTTAAGAATGTGAAATGTCAGAATAATTGTAGAGAGAATTATTTATTTATCTTTTAATTATTTCATCACATTCCCAGTGGGTCAGAAGTTTATATACACTTCATTAGTATTTGGTAGCATTGCCTTTAAATTGTTTAACTTGAGTCAAATGTTTTGAGAAGCCTTCCACAAGCTTCTCACAATAAGTTCAAACATACTTTTTCAGTTCTGCCCACAAATTTCCATCGGATTGCGGTCAGGGCTTTGTGATGGCCACTCCAGTACCATGACTTTGTTGTCAAGCCATTTTGCCACAACTTTGCAGGTATGCTTGGGGCCATTGTACATTTGGAAGATCCATTTGCAACCGAGCTTTAACTTCCTGGCTGATGTCTTGAGATGTTGCTTCAATACATCCACATAATTTTCCATCCTCATGATATCATTTATTTTGTGAAGTGCACCAGTCCCTCCTGCAGCAAATCACCCCCACAACATGATGCTGCCACCCCATGCTTCACGGTTGGCATGGTGTTCTTCGGCTTTCAAGGCTCACTGGCAAAACAGTTCAATATTTATTTCATCAGACCAGAGGACATTTCTTCAAAAAGAAAGATTTTTGTCCCCTTGTACACTTGCAAACTGTAGTCTGGCTATTTTATGGTGGTTTTGGAGCTGCGGCTTCTTCTTTACTGAGCAGACTTTCAGGTTATGTTGATATAAGTCTCGATTTACTGTGGATATAGATACTTGTCTACCTGTTTCCTCCAGCATCTTCACAAGGTCCTTTGCTATTGTTCAGGGATTGATTTGCACTTTTCGCACCAACCTACGTTCATCTCTAGGAGACTGAATGTGTCTCCTTCCTGAGCAGTAAGATGGCTGCATTGTCCCATGGTGTTTATACTTGCGTATTATTGTTTGTACAGGTGAACGTGGTACTTCAGGTGTTTGTAAATTGCTCCCAAGGATGAAACAGACATGTGGAGGTCTACAATTTTTTTCTGAGGTCTTGGCTGATTTATTTTGACTTTCACATGATGTCAAGCAAAGAGTCACTGAGTTTGATGGTAGGCCTTAAAACATCCACAGGTACACCTCCTATTGCCTCCAATTAGTCAGAGTCTAACTGGCTAACTACATAAAGGCTTGACATTAAGCAGCTTGGAATTGTCCAAGCTGCTTAAATGCACAGTTAACTTAGCGTATGTAAACTTCTGACCCACTGGAATTGTGATATAGTCAACTAAAAGTAAACGATTGTTGGCAAAATTACTAGTGTCATGCACAATGTAGATGTCCTAAACAACTAATACGAAAACTAGGAAGTGGTTAAAAAATGAGTTTTAATGACTTCAAACTAAGTGTATGTAAACTTCTGACTTCTACTGTATAAAAATGATCCTTAACAGAATGCTTGTAAAATAAATAAAGATTTTTTTCTTAAAGATCATCCCAGGGGACAAAAGAACTGCCCCGATTGAAGAATCATCCAAATATATTAAATGTGCAACATATATAGATTCCATTGGGATAAAATACCTGGATAATTGTATGGAATTGCGGCGTTCATCATTCCTGTGTACTTCGTAAAGGGGCTCAAAACCGGCACAATGCAAGCTGAGAGAAACACAATATAAATGTCACATTCACAATTTCACAAAGCAGAGAGATGTAACCATGTAAACATAAACACTGATGAACAAATGTACATATATCTCACTGACTCACCCAGCAGTCCGAGTCCACAGGCAGCTGTGATTACAGGCTCTTTATTCCACGCGTTCTTCAAAAACCTTCCAACTAAATATAGAAAGATTGTGGTCAAGGCATCTCACCAACACACTCCAGAACTGTACAGTTCTTCTGTACTGTACCAATAGCAATTTTCCTAGAGGCTTGCTTGCCATTCTTTATACCATTTATCAAAGCAAACCTTTTTTTTTAATCATTATTATTAAAAATAGAGAAAAAGAAAAGAGTGAATTAGCATAATCTGGGACATTTTGCACTTTCGATTTTTGTCATTTGTTGCCATTATCACCCCAAAACACAACAAAAAAAAGAAGAGGTTTCGTCATCTAGGGTGTTCCCAATTCACCCTACTTTGGTGACACAGTGATAATCAGATGATAACACCTCGGTACTTTAACATATACCACCGCAATATTGAATAATTACAATTTTAATTGTATTATTGGCTCCGTGTAAAAAAAAAAATAAAAAAAAAAAACTTTAAAAAAACACACACAAAAAATAAAGCGCTGCCATGGTATTTTTAGTACATTTCGTCAGTGAATTAAATAATTGTACATGTCTATTAAATCTCTATGTCTATTAAATCTAGAAAGCAAACGTCAGCTAGTTTGAGACTCCAAGGTCATTATTGTATATTCACACATTTTAAATAAACAATATTTCAGTACACGAATATATGACAATATCTCTCGTTGCCTTTCAAATAATCTGCTATTGAAGAATAGGATCGATCCGAACTGATGTAAAGAAAATCACACCTTTCATGCAGCTGACATGCTAAGCTTTACTTACAGGCCGCCATGTTTGCTTCTGTAGTTTGTCTCTGCTCAAGGATCATGGGAATTGTAGTTCAAAAGCAAACGTCAATGGCATGACGTGTTTTACAAGCGCCTCGCTGAACGCTTTGTTTTGAGAGCGTAAAATGTGGAGATCTATAAAGTTTTAACATTTGTTATTTGCATTATTTAGACTTATACGTGCATGTTTATGTTTTATGCACTGGTATAGGTATTGTATCGGCTGAACTGATGAATAGAAAAGCATATTACTCCAGTTGATTTCCACAATAAACCTACAATCATGTCTGATCCCTAAAGGTGAGTAAATCAAATTAATAAGCAGTTTAATTATAGCTCTCAGAGTGCAATCGTGATCAGGTTTTGAGATATATATGTAGAGTCTGTATGGATATTGTCTGTTCCATACATTTCATTAAAATACTCGACCAGGTAATATTGTGAAGTATTCAGATATGATCCAATCCTGGGACAATGTATTATATTCATTTTCTTACTGTGCTGAGAGGATGCGAATCTTAAAATTGAATGGAAAAATGTCCGACTGTAATGGGAAAGTGGTGTTAGATATGCAAAATTGTTGTTAAATTATAAGAAGATTTTTTTTGTTCATTTACATGTCAAAGTACATTTTCAACATGGTAAAATTCGATGTGAAAATTAAATGTTAAAAAAAATGAATTCAGGTCTGTTCATAGCTAATATAATAAAATGTGAATAATGTGTAGTAACATACTTTTTAATGGGTTAGTACCTAATTCATAGAATTGTTATTGTTTCTTTATTTCTGTAAATAATAATAAGAGATTTGAAATAATGTACAGATTTTGTAGTTTCGGAAGGAAATTGGTACTCGGTAATACCAAAGTGGCATTCAACTGATCATAAAGTATAGTCAGGACATTACTGATGTATAAAACAGCACCATCACTATTTTAAATCAAATCTATAAAGGCCCCATTTCCAGCAGCGATCACTCCATCACCCTATCCTTGAGGAATCATGCTTCCCAATGCAAGTTAACTGAAATTTCCAATGAAAAATAAAAACGCTTTTAAGATAAATGAGCCGCGGGCCACATTAAAAAAATAAATTGCCCATGTCTGCTTTAGCTGTTTGCAAGATTATCATTAAATCTTCCTCGGCAGTCCTAAATAGTCTATCACTTGGGCGGCTGCCGAAATATCTTCAATGGGAGAACCATGACATTGTTCTTTCCCTGCTGTCCACGACCCAGTCCAATTAGACCAGTTGAGAAACTGCTTTAACTCACACACAAACTCATGTCAGACCCCCTCGCCTTGCTTCTCTCTGACATTTTCTCCACTGCATTTGTATGTGTCACAATTTGTGAGTCTGACCGGCAGACGAGCAGGAAAGGAGATGCGAACGTGTATGTGAGATTCTCCGTCAGGTTGCATTTTTTTTCTCAATACCGTAGATAAGCAAATGTACATGGTATGATAACCGTCAATTTTCAAACCGTGGTATACCGTGAAACCGGTATACCACTGCAACCCTACTATACAATGCTTGAAATTGCCAAAAAAACTGAAGATTTCATAGAAAGGTGTACACTACAGTCTTCAAAGACAATGGACATCTGGCTCTAAAAAGGACAGAAAGAGATGTGGAAGGCCAGATGTACAACTAAACAAGAGGATAAGTACATCAGAGTCTCTAGTTTGAGAAATAGATGCCTCACATGTCCTCAGCTGACAGCTTCATTGAATTCTACCTGTTCAACACCAGTTTCATGTACAACAGTAAAGAGAAGACTCAGGGGGTGCAGCCTTATGGGAAGAATTGCAAAGAAAAAGCCACTTTTGAAACAGTTTAGAGTGGGCAAAGAAACACAGACATTGGACAACAGATAACTGGAAAAGTGTGTTATGGATCTTAACCCCATTGAGCTTTTGTGGGATCAGTTAGACTGTGTAAGGTGTGTGAGAAGTGCCCGACAAGACAGTCACATCTATGTCAAGTGCTACAGGAAGTGTGGGGTGAAATGTCACCTGAGTATCTGGACAAACTGACAGCTGGAATGTCAAGGATCTGCAAAGCTGCCATAGCTTCATGTGGAGGATTTTTTTTGAAGTAGTTTAAGTTTTGAAAATAGTAATTTTTCATGTTATTAATGTCCTGTCTATATATTTTGATCAGTTGAATGCCACTTTGGTGAATAAAAGTACAAATTTCTTTCCGTAAGGCCACCACTGAGATATATATATATATATATATATATATATACTCAACTAAAGGATTATTAGGAACACCACACTAATACTGTGTTTGACCCCCTTTCGCCTTCAGAACTGCCTTAATTCTACGTGGCATTGATTCAACAAGGTGCTGAAAGCATTCTTTAGAAATGTTGGCCCATATTGATAGGATAGCATCTTGCAGTTGATGGAGATTTGTGGGATGCACATCCAGGGCACGAAGCTCCCGTTCCACCACATCCCAAAGATGCTCTATTGGATTGAGATCTGGTGACTGTGGGGGCCATTTTAGTACAGTGAACTCATTGTCATGTTCAAGAAACCAATTTGAAATGATTCGAGCTTTGTGACATGGTGCATTATCCTGCTGGAAGTAGCCATCAGAGGATGGGTACATGGTGGCCATAAAGGGATGGACATGGTCAGAAACAATGCTCAGGTAGGCCGTGGCATTTAAACGATGCCCAATTGGCACTAAGGGGCCTAAAGTGTGCCAAGAAAACATCCCCCACACCATTACACCACCACCACCAGCCTGCACAGTGGTAACAAGGCATGATGGATCCATGTTCTCATTCTGTTTACGCCAAATTCTGACTCTACCATCTGAATGTCTCAACAGAAATCAAGACTCATCAGACCAGGCAACATTTTTCCAGTCTTCAACTGTCCAATTTTGGTGAGCCTTGCAAATTGTAGCCTCTTTTTCCTATTTGTAGTGGAGATGAGTGGTACCCGGTGGGGTCTTCTGCTGTTGTAGCCCATCCGCCTCAAGGTTGTGCATGTTGTGGCTTCACAAATGCTTTGCTGCATACCTCGGTTGTAACAAGTGGTTATTTCAGTCAAAGTTGCTCTTCTATCAGCTTGAATCAGTCGGCCCATTCTCCTCTGACCTCTAGCATCAACAAGGCATTTTCGCCCACAGGACTGCCGCATACTGGATGTTTTTCCCTTTTCACACCATTCTTTGTAAACCCTAGAAATGGTTGTGCGTGAAAATCCCAGTAACTGAGCAGATTGTGAAATACTCAGACCGGCCCGTCTGGCACCAACAACCATGCCATGCTCAAAATTGCTTAAATCACCTTTCTTTCCCATTCTGACATTCAGTTTGGAGTTCAGGAGATTGTTTTGACCAGGACCACACCCCTAAATGCATTGAAGCAACTGCCATGTGATTGGTTGATTAGATAATTGCATTAATGAGAAATTGAACAGGTGTTCCTAATAATCCTTTAGGTGAGTGTGTATATATATATATATATATATATATATATATATATATATTTAACCCTCCTATGGTCTTGATACATGGTCCTCCTGATAAGAGCAAAGGTGTAATTTTGTATTTTATTTTTTATAATGATACCAGTTCTTCTTACGTGAAGTAATAAAAATACTTAAATACAATATAACCATTAATTTGCATTTGCTAATAAGAACATTTTTAAACTTTAGTTCAGTGAAACCTACAATTATAGAAGTTGAAGCATGAAGAAAATATTAAAATATGGCATATATTGGAGGCAGATTACTGCCATCTGGTGAACAAAATATAAATAACATGACTTGAAAGTTATGTTGTGACAATAATAGCCAGTAGTCTATAGTGTAGCCTGATTGCTTAATTTAAATAAACGTATATTGTATCACAAGTTATGCATTTGGAATAGTTATATTTTGACATTATAGGAGGGTTAAATGGTCTCACTTACCCCTTGATATGGCACAGCATGCCCCTGGACAACTTTTTTTTTCCAAGTCATATTTTTATGGCATCCTGTAATATAATTGTGCATATTAGTTTTATATCTCATTTTCCCTTGCCTCTAATTTTTCCCCCAACTTCAGTAAAACGTGTCACAGCTTACCCTTCTCCCCCTACTCATTAACATAATTAGTGATTTTCTGTCTGAAGAACAGAGTATGACAGACAAAGCATCGTTGTGCAATTGTAAACAAAGCTCCCATTGTGTGGCATTTAGATGATGGAAGATTTCTCAGGCCTGGCTTTACCCCCTCTATTTGGGGGTCACATTCTGGAAGCTGAGCTGGAGACAGGTGGGGTAGAGCTGGGCCCCAGCGGCAGTGAGCTCCTGGATAATGACGGGGCTCCGTCAGGCCCCGGACAAGATGGGGAGGAAGAGAGGAGGGAACTGGACAAAAGAAAATATCAAGCTCTCAGCAAGAAGTGCAAAGAGATAGAACAGGTAACCTGTTTATGCACAGAAGATAAAATAACCTCATACCCGTCCTGTAAACAGATTTGAAGATTTCTTTGGTCATAGCATGTGTAAAGGTTGTGCATTTTTAAAGTTCTTCCAGGAAAATTATGCTTAAAGGGATAGTTCATCTGAAAACGTAAATTCATGTTGTCCCAAACCTGTATGAATTTCTGACCTGATGCATTGTGTTTAATTGATTTGAGAGCTAACGTGATTAGCTTGTGTGGAAGCTCACCTAATAGAAGGTTGGACTTTCTTTGGAAGACTGCGATTCAAAAAACAGTTAGAATGCATAACTGACACGTGAGACGAGTGTCATAGAAGCGACACGATATGACGTGGTTGCTTCAGAAAATGTCCTTTTCATTTCTCATTTTGTTTTTGGACACTATCGGTTAGGTTTAGGTGTTGGTTTAGGGTAAGGATGTCTGTTATCTTTTAGGACAAAGTATAGGTCAAGTATAGGTTAAAGATTTAGGTTAGGGAGGCACGAACCTCCATCTGATATTCACCTTAAAAACCATGTCTGATTATGACACCAGTTTGCTCACTTTTGGTGCCCCACGTGGGACATTTCACTGAGAAACTGCAGCAAAATGTGTAATAAGGCATGTAATTTAATGATATTTTATGGTGCTTATTTGTCGTTTTGACCTTGACATCGCCAGTCCCCATTCACTTTCTTTACATGAAAAAGAGCAGCCAGGATATTCTTCAAAAGTTTACCTTTTGTGTTCCAAGGAAGACAGAATGTCACACAGGTTTGGAACGACATGAGGTTGAGTTCAGTGAAAACAAAGTTTAAATTGGCACAGAACAACAGGCAATTTTTGAATTGAACTCATTTTCAGGTGAATGAGAAGATTTTGGGTCGTCTTTACCATGTCCAAAGACTGACACGTCGACTGAGGAAAGAAAGGAGGTACATGCACTGTTTATTGATTTCACGTATTGTATGTAGGGATGCACCAACGTGTCGGCTGCCGATATACAGTATACTAGCAAATTAATGACCAAATTAAAACCATCAGCATATCGATTATAAGCATGAAAACGCAGATATGAAAAAACAATGTTTTATTTCTAATTAATTCGTAATGCACTTTGTAAAAACTGTCAATTCAAATGCACAATATAGAAATAATAATATCCCCAATATGTAGAAGGGTTGGCACTCCTAAGAACATGCAATATTTAATGTTTAATTATTTCTCATTCTCACATTAATCTGGAAAAACTGCCATAAACGGATGTGACAGTTGTGAAACTGGCACTTACCTAATGTTTACATGATGAGGGAAACCATCCAAAATGCTTTGAAACCAAAAGACATCTGTATGGTATCCATTAACACTGATTGACTGATAGAATTAAGAGTGAAAATCACAATATGGGCTTGCGAGATTACTAAAATATAAAAAGGCAGTTGCTCCAGTCAGTGCTGTGTGAGCAAGCGGCGCTCTCTAGCGGTCTGAACATTGTTATTTTAAAGGGGGTTTTGATTCTTTGGTTAATTTTTTTTATGATGTGGTTGACATTTCTGTGGAATTGCCCAACATGTTTATCATATGATTTTTTTATATTCTGTCATATACAGAACATAAGTTTAAAATATGAGTTTTTGCATCAGTTTATCTTTTATAGTGGCTGTTTTAAATTTTGGCATGTCATGTGTTCAAGTTACAGATCCAATTCAAGTACAGTGGAAATTAATTATTGTTAGAAAAGTTTTTAAAAAAAAACTTTGCCTCTTTGTACATTTTTAAAGCATAATTCCTAACTCAAACTGTGATCTGATGATAAAAAAATGTAAGTAGCAAAATATTGGTATCGTATCAGCCTGTTTTCTTTTTTTATCGGTATAGATATTGGCCAAACAGTTTCATATTGGTGCATTCTTAATTTTATGTACACTTGCTTGTACATTTCAATGTTATTTCTGTTTGTTATTAATAATAACATTAAAGAAACATAAGAAAAACTGTAAATGTGTGTGTCAGGTTCCTTCTGAAGTCTCTGGATTCATATGGAGATGACTACAGGACAGCACATCTCACTATCCCATTAGAGGTGAGACATCTGTACGATGAAGGATACTGATGTTTTATTTCAAATGGGTGATTTTAATTTGCACAAATTGTAAAAGCATCACAAACTTGTTCTAATAGTAATGTTTTCTTCAGGGTGTCCGCCAATTATTGTTGTGGAAAAAATATAAGTATGTGTTCAAAGCTAAAGACGCTAAAGTTCTTCTAAATGTTACATTGTCCCTCCCACATTAAAATATATGAAGTAAAAATGATATAATTCTATTTGTTTTCCATCAGTAGATGTTAATCTTGCTTCTTGTGTTTGTCAGGATGACGGGAAAGCTGGTTTAGATTGTGTTGTTGGTGGTGATGAGGACAGTTCCTCCCCTACATTTCATCATCAGGCAGCAGGTGGACCTAAGAAGAAGAGACACCGGCTTCTAAAGGACAACGACAGAGACGCACAGGTATACAGACGACACAGGGACAACTCGTTAAAGTGTCTAGATTTCAATATACGCCAATTGACACTAACTACGTTTCCATCCAAGGATTTTTTGCGGAAAAAGTTTTAGAGCATCAAAATAAAGCTGATGGAAATGCACATTATCGCTAAAATGTAACAAATGTCGACATAATATTTTTCCGATTAACTCAAGCGCATAAACGTCGATACGTCAAATGTCGCGAAATATAGTGTCACGTGACAGAGTTTGCCCCAATCGTTAGCCTGTGATAATCATGACGACAATATTGAAAGCCAATTTATTGTACGTGATTATGGATTGATCTTTACGGCATATAGATCCGATCTGCAAACGTGATACTTCCAGGAGTGGGAACACAAATATCTTGTGCACATTGAACAGATGAATGGCCACTGTTTGTGATTAATTTAATGACGGTAGTCATCCGTTTATTTATTAAAGTTTCTTTTCCACACCATTCAAAATAATAGACAGCAGTCACGGAATTAGCCAACAAAGCAAAAAACTTGTAATTTCTGTGCACAAAGATGTTTTAAATTAAGAATAAATGCACAATACTTGCTAGTGAAAAGCTTCAGCATGAGATTTTTTTTGGAACACTTACACCCCAATTCTATTAAATTATTTAGTCTGCTTTTGAAAAAATGCTTGCAAAATCCCCTGTATTAAATAAATTATATATATATATTTTTAGACATATATATGCCTTTTCTTTACATAAACTTAAATTAGCTTTACCCTGTTCTGTAGATGGAAGTCGGCTGAATGACATTCTCAGAATGTTCTGCAAGACTATCAGTCCAAATAAAACTATTTGTCCAATGAGTTCACTTTCAGAAAACCTTGAAACTTTTAAATATTTTACCTCGGATCGCAATTACCGCTTCTTCAGAAAATATAAATGTGCATTTTGAAGCTAAAATAAATTTTAGATGATAATCAAGTTCAGTTGGTCTTTAAAAGTTGCTGGACAAATATGCGGGACATAATGCAGTTGTGATGGCGATGCTTTTGATTAGATGATTGTTCAAAATATTGAATATCAGGAATGTATCATATGTAAACCCTGATATTACACCGGATCAGTTTTTCTTTAATAGTTGTGCACACAGCATATACACATGGATGGAAGGTCTTTTTGTTTGCAACATCAGGACCAATATTATAGTCATATCAGAATGGCAATTCCTCCTCTTTTGATTGCTTTTATTTGTAAAATTAAAATGACAGTAAGCTGGCTAATTTCAATGAATTGTCTCAATAATCTCCCAATTTTACCAAAACTTCGGAGGAAAAAAATTTGGGACATCTGGGAGGCGAATTAGCGATAAACACATTTCTGAATAGAAACGGCTTCAGGGCAGATTTCTTTTGCGATAAACCAAAACTTATGCGACAAAGTGTTTTTTATGCATGACGTCATCACGCACACAATTTTTAATCGCTAAAAGTCCATTTGAATGGAAACGGGCAGAAGGCGGCAAATGTCGCAATTTTATTTTCCGCATTTTCACTTTGTCGATGAGAAAAATTAGTGGTGCTTGTCCATGTAAAACTTTCTGCTAAACTGTTGTGGATGTTTGCCATTTTGCACATTACCATGTACTACATGATTTGAGGTATTAAATTATAAAAGCAACAGTAACATTTTCCCAAAGCAAACAGCACTCTTAATGGAAAAGTGAACCTCTTTTCTTCCCACAGACAGAATCGGATCACCCCATCAAGACTGAGGGTCAGTTCACAGGCTTCCCCAGTCCCCTCTCTCACTGACCCCAGACCAGCTAAAGGTCTGTCAATACACTGATTTGCTGTCAGCATGACACGCTGCACATGGTTGACATTTCTGTAATTTATTTTGAGGGGGAATGAGAAATGTTAGTTGTTTTCTTTATTCAAATAAACATGTTTTACTGAGTAATGAACAGTATTGCAGCTCTCAAAACAAATCATTTCACATCATCACAGATCAGGGAAGCATATAAAAGATTGTGGTCGTTGCGAGTCTATCTGTGTTTGCCGTATCTGTTGAAGCGGCGGTACAGGAAGCTGATCCTCTTCTCCAGGTTGTGTCTGTCCTCTGTCATCATACGGTCTCCTACCATCCGCTTCTTTCTGATGAGACGCTGCAATTCATTTCCTTTGAAACCCTTGAGCCATACAGGGCCTTTGATCAAGTCCTTTGGGTGGGCTTTAAAGTCACCTGCAGTGAAAGACAAAACAAAAAATGCCTGACTTGGATTAAAACTGGGTAATATAAAATTTTTACACGCCTACTAACCTAATAAATGAATACATGGACATAAAATATTGATTTGTGCTGAAATTATGTAATTATGTGAATAGAAAGAAAATCGTTTGTTTTGAGAAAATTACCATCTGACATTATCAAGCTTATTACAAGACTAAAATAAAGCACATGAAACATTGATAAATTGTTTACTTGTAGAGATCACAGAGTGATCCGAGATGCAGGAACGATGTCTCGCAGAACCCGAATGGGATGTGCGGTTGTTCTTCAGAAATATCAGACCACTAGATGGTACCATTTACCAATCAGAATCAAGTATTAAAGAGAGCCACGAAATAAATGCACAACATGAAGGGAAAGAACCACCCGATGCTAAGTAGATTAGTGGATTATCCAATTTATACCATGGTCATTTGCCAGCATTGATCAGTTACAGCGGTCATTGATATTTACAGCACAAATTTTGACTGGTAGAATAACAATAAGGGTTAACTTTATCTACAGGTCATTAGATTAGAGTTCTGCTCGTTCTAAATCAGACACAAAGTAATGAGATAAGATAACATTTATTTGAATTAATTGAATAAAAAGCTGTACAAATAATTGGAAAAATGGACGTGAGCTAGTAAATCCAAAAATTAAAATTCTCACCCTCATGCCATCCCAGCTGTGCATGACTTACTTTAGCAAAACACACATTTTTAGAGGAATATTTCAGCTCTGTAGGTCCACACAATGCAAGTAAA